>JADLZK010012693.1:0-339868 GCA_015847255.1 Hyparrhenia diplandra
CTAGCTATATATGTCTGCTGCTTGCTTTTAACCATCGCCATGGCTCAGACTAAAGCAGAGAAAGAACTGCAGGATGGAGCATGTGAAGCTCAAGAGCTTGCCAGGGGTAGCCAAGATCGCCGGGGTGGCGCTCTGCCTCGCCGGGTCTTGGTCATCGCCTTGTACGCCGGTCCGTCGATTAGCCCTGTCAACCATCACCGCGCCTTCGCCTCTGATGCTGCCCATGTTGTTACGCGTAGCACATGGGTGAAGTGGACATTCCTCATGGTCCTCGCCAACGCGGCGTGGTCTCTTTGGATCGTCCTCCAGGTGTTGATCTTCACAGTCTTAGTCCATGTCCATTCTTCCATCTAATAGACCAAATACCTTGTATACTAGCAATCCATTTGATCATGTCGTCATATAATAACCAAAATTAAATATGGTCCAAGCTGTCATTTTCCTTAAAATGCAATTATTAGATAAATCTCCAAGCCTCTGACTATACATAGTACGAGATAGAGCAACACACGTCCCACAAGAGTTCCATTCTAAGATAAATTAGCATGGATGACATAATCATCATGATTAAATAAATCTTAGAGAACACAAGTTGTCCTAATGATGGTTATTAAGCTTATAGAATCACAATGGGTGTAGATCAGTGGGTGAAAACTCTTCTATTTGGGATACAACACTTAGGACACAAAGTGGATCGAGAGAGAGAGAGAGAATAGAGAAAGGGTAGAAGTGCCTGACCATTGGGCTTGGTGGAGATCGTCTGTTGTGAGGATGCAGTGACGTCCCGGTGGCGGTGGCGTTGACGTCGGCATGGTGAACAGGCGGCGGTGGACTTTCTCCATCATTGGCAATGCCTGCCTCTCAATTAGACTAGGGTTTAGGTGGGGCACTGTAACTGGCAGTGAACCTTGTGTCATGTGCCCTTGGCCCCACCTCCTTTTAATAGGCGTTGCGTGATGGGGGCCCACCAACCTTAGCTGAGTTGGACGCCCTTGATCAGGGCGCAGATCGAAGGCCCAAGTTGATCATTGGTGGAGATCAACCTAACAGTGGTCAGGCAACAAGTCATATATTCTATTATGGCTAACAAGTATACTCCCTCCATACATGGCCTTCCAAGCCTAAATTTGTTGAAAGTGATATATGTATACTTTTATGAAAATATAATTCAAAAACAAATTTCGTGCATATGGTTTTCACAATTCCAAACTCAATGATTTAAAAGTTATTCATCAGTTAGATTCTCAATGTTTGACCTAAGTCGTGTCCACAACGACTTGAATTATGAGTATGGAGGGAGTATCTACTACTATGTGTTTAAAATTATGGTTGGTAACCGACAACACAGAATGCGGTGCTCAAGGAGTGTTCGGACAAGATCATTGTGACGGCGGTGCAGTGCGTCTTCGCCATGGTGCAGTCATTTGTCGTCGCAGTTGTGGTAGGAGAGGAACTTCTCCAAGTGGAAGCTTCGCTTTCGATGTTGGCTTGCTCGCCATTTTCTACTCTATGAAGTTTTTTTGCTGGATTTTTTCACTAAAAATAAGTCTAGGTAAGTAGCATTTTAGTTACACAAACTAAAAATAGAAGTTCCTCAAAAAAAATGGTCTAAAAAACTAAAAATAGAAGATATATCTATCTAACTATTAATAAATGTTTGAAAATTTTGCTGGTGAACTGCTACATGCATATCAACAATTGTCAGGGGTTTGTAGTAATGGGAGTCGGCAACTATCTGCAAACTTGGTGCGTGGAGATGAAAGGCCCCGTATTTCTCACGGCATGGACTCCTCTATGCTTAGTCTTCACGATATTCAGCTCCTCTTTCTTCTTGGGAGAGATTGTCCACCTTGGCAGGTATATATATCTCAAGTAGTCAAGTGTCTTGGACTAATAGTGGCTATAATGAATGCAAGAAACATGTTTCACACATTCACATGCATAATGATCTTTGGACTTTAGGGGACATATGAGTGCATATAATATAGCAATGATGAAGAATGTCTTGTTGTTGTCATTTTACCACAGCATTATTGGTGGAATCTTGCTGGTTGGCGGCCTCTATAGTGTATTGTGGGGTAAAAGCAAGGAGGCCAGCATTGACCCATGCAGAGAGGTGAATAAGATCAGTGATCCACAAGACCATGTAGAGATCGATATATGAAGAACAAGCAAGCAAAGAGATATGAAGATGACAGAAGAGGCAATGTTAGCACTTACCACTAACTGAACAAGTATATATAACCACCAGTATAATCCATAGCATTCTATCGATCCGCTTTATTTGGATACAAATTATAGTTCTTTCAGGATGTTTTTGTGTGTGTGCGCGTGCGTGCGTGCGTGTGTGTTAAATAAACCAGTCAATCAAATAATTAATGGCGCGGAACTCTAGTCATTCTAAATATTAAAAGGTCCTCGACCTCGAGCTAGAAGGAGTTTGAGTTGCAAGACCAAACAAATGGTACTCTCTCCATCCCAAATAAATCAATTCCTACAATCCGTGCAAGTCAAACTTAAGTTTAACTAACTTTTATAAGAAAGAGTAATAACATAACAAGCACATTATGAAAATATATTGACAGTATATCTAAGGATACTAATTTGATGCCATAAATCTTGATGTTTTTAGAAACAAACAAAAGTCCCTGTGCGCTGCAAGAGGATTCAGGATCTATAGCTAGATGACTTGTGGCTCGAAAAATCCGACCATGTCATACGTTCCAGCAGCTTGGAATCAGACTTTGTATTGTGTCTTGACACATGATGTTCTAATACATTATTAGGAACAAGAGGCCTAGTGATTAATTATTATGTCATGTTTCTCGATTGATCTTAATATTATTCTTATAATCAATCTATTTGAACTCGTATAGGCTTGAAAAAGCATATGATTATCGAAACGATTCGTACTTTAATATTAGAAAAAAAAAAATAGCTTGTATGCTTGGGCCTTGTTACATATTTGTGATGAATCGAAGTAGTTTAGGACAACTTATTTTACTCGCAACTTGTTTTACGCACAGAGCCTGTTTGGTCTAAAGCTTAAGAAACTTGTGTGACCACACTTTAATAAGAGGATCTGTATAAACAGGGTTTAAAGACACTAGATGACACGGAACTATTGAGTGGCACAAGCGAGTGGATAGAGGAGGCTAGAGACAAAAAAATACCCGTCCCTCCCATGATTAGACTTTTTATACCCAACTATTGATTTCAAAAAGCACTTTGTCTTTCCCAAGTCCTTAGAAAATCCCTCTATTTTTATTTTATATTTATTAATTTATTTTTTCTTATCACAACAGCAACCACACGAGCATACCACATTATATGTTTACTATGTAGATCTACTCATTTGGATTGCGAAAAAAATTAGATTATATATTTTTTGTTGTTTCCTATGATTTACTATGGTTTTTAAAGATTCAATCAAAATAAATAAAAAAGAAAAAGACAAAACCATCGTCAGGCATTTTTTTTACTGTAGTAAAACTACTTTCAAAACACCATGCACAGTTTGAAAAGTTAAGAGAGGTTATTTTTCCGTTTTTTGAAGTTGGGCATGTTTAGTTGGTGAAAAGCAAACCCAAAAAAGTGCTACAAAGTATCCGTCACATCAAATCTCTTGACGCATGCATGGAGCATTACATGTAGGTAAATAAAAAACTAATTGCACGGAGTTTGGGTGAAAAGTACGAGACGAATCTTTTGAACCTAGTTAGTCCACAGTAGGACAATAATTATCAAATACAAACAAAAAGTGCTACTGATAACCGAACCCAAAATATTTCACCAACTAAACACACCCAAGGGTGAGAAATGGACTTATCGTAGAAATTGAAGGAGCAAAAGTAAACTTTTTTCCTTTCAAAAGTATATAGTTCATCTTATGAAATGGATACACACTGCAGCACAGTAGCCGCAAGAGCCGCAAGAGCCCAAGGCCCAAGCATGTCGCGAAAAAAAAAACGAGCCCAAGGCCCAAGCCCGTCAGAGCCGAAACAAACAGGGCCCGCCTAGCGGTTTTGAGAGCTGAGTGTTTTTGTTTTTGTTTTTTTTTTTTTTTCAGTCGCGAGAAGTCAAGGTGGAGAGTGGAGACCCAAGACGTGGCTGCGCTTTCTTCTCCCCTTCCCTTCTTCATCACCACACAACTGCCTCTCTCTCTTTCTCTCTCTCTCGTCGCGACGACTCGGGGAGACAGCCGCCGCCGCCCTTCGCCAGGTGCCCGGGTCTCCACCGTGTCCTTCGCCAGCGACGAGCTCACCAGGTTCGCCTCTGCTCCTCCCTCTCCCTCTCCCTTCGTGCTGTCTCCCGAACCCTAGCTGAGGCTTTCCATTCGTGTACTTGTTGCTGCATCCGGATCTGGTCTAGTTACACTGTAGCATGCTGGCATCCGGATCTGATCTAGTTACAAGCGTAGCGTACTCGTTGCATTCGGATCTGATCTAGTTACGAGCGTCGTACGTACAGTTGCACTCGGATCTGGGGGCGTAAAAGAGTTTGCTAGTCGTTTACGAATTGATCTGAACTAATTAACTGGATGCTTCAACTGGGATGTCAGTTGAAGTTGTTGTTGGTGTGATTCCAGTGAAGAGCAGTTACTCTTTCGTCCGGAAGTAGATCACCGCACGTATTGGCTTACTGGAATATATGATGTTGCAACTTGTAGTGAACTAATTGGGTGCTTCAACTGGGTGGTGTCATTCCAGTTAATAGCAGCTGGTCGTCCGGAAGTAGATCACTACACATGTTGGCTTATACTGGAATTACTGGAATATGATGTTGCAAATTCTAGATGCTAGTACAAATCATGAGCAAAGTGTTGTCTTTGTCTGACCTTTTTTTTTCTGTAAAAGAATTGGATTTAGTGCTGCTTTCAGTTATAGCATGGGTGTTCGAATCCAGTGTTCCTTCCAATAATATATTGTAAAAAAAAACAAATCACTGATGGATTCTTTATATGTCACGATGCAGCAATTCTGTAGAAATGGCTGATGGTGAGGACATCCAGCCTCTTGTCTGCGACAATGGCACTGGAATGGTCAAGGTCAGTCTTTTCTCCCCGTTAGCTTGTACAACCTTTATCTCCCTTCTTTACAAATACGCCACTAATTATGTATGTATGCCTATCTTCCAGGCTGGATTTGCTGGTGATGATGCACCAAGGGCTGTTTTCCCCAGCATCGTGGGGGCGCCCTCGTCACACTGGTGTCATGGTAGGGATGGGACAGAAGGACGCGTATGTTGGTGACGAGGCACAGTCCAAGAGAGGTATTCTCACGCTCAAGTACCCGATTGAGCATGGTATCGTCAGCAACTGGGATGACATGGAGAAGATCTGGCATCACACTTTCTACAACGAGCTTCGTGTTGCCCCCGAGGAGCACCCTGTGCTACTCACTGAAGCTCCTCTGAACCCAAAGGCCAATAGGGAGAAGATGACCCAGATTATGTTCGAGACTTTCAATGTTCCTGCCATGTACGTTGCGATTCAAGCCGTGCTCTCCCTCTACGCTAGTGGGCGTACTACTGGTATGACCTGCTTCTTCCTTTACTTTGTTGTTGATTCAGTTTCCTAGTAATATCTCTATATGGTTCTGTTATGATGTTATCAAGTGTTTATCTGAGGTTGTTGTCAAGGTCATATCAAGCCGCTGGGTTTCTTTCTTATGAGATTTCATAATTCTAAATATGCCGCATATGTGGTTACCAGCTCAGACTGTACGGTGATCTGAATTCAGTAAAAATTAAGTATCTCAACTAATATAACCAAGAGTAAATAATTGAAGTTAAATTAATTGTTTAGACTCTGTGGCTGAAGTTTCCTCCCTTTTAATCTCTCTCTCAATCTACAGGTATTGTTCTTGACTCTGGTGATGGTGTGAGCCACACTGTGCCCATTTACGAAGGATATGCTCTTCCACATGCCATTCTTCGTTTGGATCTTGCTGGCCGGGACCTCACAGACTCCCTAATGAAAATTCTCACTGAGAGGGGTTACTCCTTCACAACCTCTGCCGGCGAAATTGTAAGGGACATCAAGGAGAAGCTGGCATATATAGCCCTTGACTATGAGCAAGAGTTGGAAACTGCCAAGAACAGCTCCTCAGTTGAAAAGAGCTATGAGCTACCTGATGGTCAAGTAATCACCATCGGTGCAGAGAGGTTCAGGTGCCCTGAGGTCCTCTTCCAGCCGTCCATGATCGGTATGGAGGCTGCTGGAATCCATGAGGCGACATACAATTCAATCATGAAGTGCGATGTGGATATCAGGAAGGACCTTTACGGCAACATTGTGCTCAGTGGAGGCTCAACTATGTTCCCGGGTATTGCTGATCGTATGAGCAAGGAGATCACTTCCCTTGCCCCAAGCAGCATGAAGATCAAGGTCGTTGCACCACCTGAGAGGAAGTACAGTGTCTGGATAGGAGGGTCGATCCTAGCCTCCCTCAGCACTTTCCAACAGGTTTGTATTGTTTATATTACTTTCAGCTTATGCACTTTATTTCGTTATAAACTTGTAATATGACTGAAATGAATACACTTCTGAATTCTGTTATACAGATGTGGATATCGAAGGAGGAGTATGACGAGTCTGGCCCAGCAATTGTTCACCGGAAGTGCTTCTAAGTCACCAGTTGTTACCTAGTCTCAAGTTATGTCCCCTTCATTTATCAAGATGTGTGGCAGATTTGCATGCTACGTTTATTTGCATCGAACCTGAGTCTTCTCTGGGATAGACTCATTGTGTGTTGTGGTTTCATGTGCGGTTTGTGAGATTAGTTTTTGTGAAACATGCTTGTCTTGATTGGTTGTACCTGTAAGAGCTGATAGTTATATAAATTGCTTGGAATGTGCTGGTACTATCAATAGTCTTGTATGTATCTGAATCTGAATTCTGAAAGCATTGTTATCTGAGCATCCGTGCAGGTATGAAATAACAAGTAAGCTTTTGTATTGGGGATATATTAACTATGAGGATACAATATGCTTTGGTAGTTTGGTTGCAGCCGTGTCAAGGATGCAGTGCAGATATTATACACCAACTGGAGATTATACAACCAAGGAATCCTGTTTTGGATTCTAGTTGAACCAGTACAAAAAACTTGTATTTTACATAGCCCCAATTCTCTGTCAAACGAAGTAGTATTTGCTGGCACTGCAGGTAGTCTCAAGATGTTTTGCAGCGTAAAGTTGAACGAAAAAAAAAAGTCACCTTGGAACGGTGTTTACTATTCTCTTACAGCGATGGTATCAACATGAAGCTAAACTAGGGTTAAAAAACATGAAGCCATACTCGAAACTAGTTTCTTCTAGCTAGTTGTTTCTATGTTCCGATGTAAATGGTTCTCATAAGACAATCATTAAAAACTTACTCGCATTTGCATGTTCCCATGTAAATAGTTTGGTGCCAGCCATGTTAACTTGTCAAGTCCCATTGGCAAACGCCGTATTGGCAAATACTTCAAATATAAATAAAGGTCAAATTTGACAAAAAATCTCACCTTGTAACAGTGTTTACACTTAAATCAAATCATCATACAAATGAGCCTGAAATTTTCTTATTTGGCAGGACTGACCTAATCTATGCTTTTTGGTACAGATTATGTTTTTATATCAACAAGCTAAAACTCTAAACTTTACTTTCTTCTAGTAGTTTGTGTGTCCTGAAGATCAGCAGCTCCACGCATCATTAGAGGTCATAAGAAAATCATCAAATTTTTCCTTAAATTTGCATGTCCCCATGGTAGTTAGCCACTTGACTTGAAGGCACAGGTCAATGCGTTGTACGCTTCCACGCATCGTCTGAATTTTTCTTCTGCTTCAGCCTGGAGAATACAGATGTGTTCAGGATTAATATCTTTGATATGGTTAAATAAATCAACAAAAAAGAACCAAGCTATTGTTTTTAGGGCTATTTTTATGTTCAATCCACAGTTTCAACAAATCAATTCAATCCATTTGGTATGTTGTGCATTTCGATTTGGCAATGTTAGAATAAGAAGGTGCGGGGCCTATTTGGACTGTCCGGCTAGCGCCCTATTGGGCCCTGTGCCCACATGGCTAGGATTGATATCATCGATCTATTATAGGCAAGGATCAGGGCCTATTTGGACTGTCCGGAGCGCCCTATTGGGCCCTGTGCCCACATCGCTAGGATTGATATCATTGATCTATTATAAGCAAGGATCACCATTAGTTGGTTCTGTTTCTATAAGCCAAACCCTTAGGGTCATCCTTGCCTAAATGTATCTTGACACCCTCCATAATCAATCTATTATCCCCGCTTGTTTACAGGCAATGCATGCAAAACAGTTCCTTGAAGATAGCTATTGAAATATCCACTAAACTTAAGCACCAGTCACCAGAATCACACAATCAAGGATAACAAACATACTATGGCACCAACCTGTGAAGGCCCTTGATGTCTGTCGGGGTGCCACTTGAGAGCAGATACAATTAAAAAACTGCAGAAACACCATGTTGAGAAAGAACCCATTAGAAACCTTGTGACAATGAAGCCCTGAAAGTGCAATGTGTTGTTATAGGAAATGTTTAGATGACTCACGCAGCCTTAATATGATCCAGCTTTAAGGGGCCTAAAACTGGCAACCCAAGGGAGATCCTGTGGTTTCGCAGATCATCATGGCCCGACACCTCTTCCTCATCCACATCACTTTCGTTCCAGAACTTTTCCTTTGATTTGGCAGACTGAGATTCCTCCCTCCATTGAAAACCACTAGGATTACTACCAAGGCCATCATCCTCCCCAGGCCAGTACCATGTAAAAGATTTCTTACCACCATAGGTACCATATGGTGTGTCTGTGCATTCATCATCATCATCATCAAAGCTTTTCCAGTTCTGCCCACCTAGGTTAATCATCAATGCGCACTTCTTGTCATCCAAATATACAGAAAATAATTTGGAGGCAACGGCAGATCATGAAGTGTAAACTTATCCAAAATAATAAAAGGTATACAGCAATATGCTAGGGATGGTCATCCGGATGTATTAATGTCACTATGACATGTAGAATCCACATTTTAAGTAAACATTGCAGAAAAAATCATTAGAAGTCAATGTTCACATGGAAATGTTAATGCAGAACAAATTCAACCAATGCATATGTAAAAGGCTGGCAGAGCACTCATGTTTGTATATTTTAATGTCCATTCATCAGTCTAGTATTCTAGATGATTGAAAACATAGAATTGAGCTGACCAAAAGAGCACAAGCATTTAAAATTCAAAAGTCATTCAAGGTAAACGATTTGAAAGAGCTTACGCTTATTTTTTCCATAGGGATTTTTTCCTGTAGTAGAGCGCTGGGCCTTTGATCTGCCACTACCTTTCTGCTTTCTCGTTTGTTTGCTACTGTTTTCCTGTAGAGAACATTGATGAGTATTAATTTGAAGCAATCCACTTTCACAGGGGGGAGAAATAAAAGAGAACAAGTCAATCACATGTATGAACTGGACTGTGGTACAAGTACAACTAGAGTCAGAAGAATTGACATGTCCAGGACTGGTACACCTAGACTCAGAAGAATCCACATGTCCAGTATACTGGGACAGCGCATTGAAGCAGGTGGAGAATACAGCTCCAGAGAAGCTAAGTCCATTAGCGGAATTGCTTAGAGACAAGCTCAAAAGTCTGCAAGTATAGAGAGAAATCCACGAGTAGGAAAATGGTCACCAAGACAATACCTGACCTGGGCTGCCGCCATTGAGCAGAAGGTTCTTGAGGGCGCTCTTTGCATCCCCACGCTTTTCACGGACAGAGAAACGGACACGAGGCTGCCCAAAATAACCGTTAGGCTCCAAACGATTCAAGAAACGACATGCAACGGCGCATGGCAAGTGGTTCAGGAGCAATGATTTCAGCTTTAGGCTGGGTCTTGTAAGACAAGAATTTGTAGTTTCATGTGCAAGACAGAAACTAAACGTGTTTGTTTTATTCAACTGCTCGTTAATTAAGAATTCCAAATATATCTGAAATAACAGCTCGCAGAGTGATAGCGTGCAACATTACGCACGCACATTTTGTTTGGAAGGAAATGCAAGCTAAATCCATTGTTTATCTTCAAGGTTCTTGATGGCGCTCTACTGACAGTTTGATACTGAAAACTGAAATTCCAGGGATGGTTTGCTGACACGGAAGGTTTTGCGTCGCCGTTGTTTAGCTTCCTAGACAGACTGAATCCCACTTGCATCTACTACTACTACTAGTAAGGAGCCAAATCGAGTAAGTAAATGGTGGGGATGAGGTTACTAGGTAGGGGCTTACCGTGGATTTGGAGAGCGCTGGAGCGGAGGAGTGGAAGGCAGGTGCCGCCCACGCCACCGCCGCCACCGCCGCGCCCCTCCGTGCGGCCGCTGCTGTTAGCATCCCCTCAGGCCCTCCCCTCCCTCGCTGGCTTGCTTGCTTGCGGCGGCGGCGGCGGCGCACGGCGACAGAGAAGAAAGGAGAGCGATCCCCTCTCTGACCTCGTTGTAAATAATACACATGGATCGGGCCGCACACTTTTTGATCCAACGGCTTTCTGGAGGCAAGTGTTTGCAGAAAAACCTCTCACGATCCATTATTTTGCGAAGAAGCTCTGAAATGGAGCACGCAGGGAGTTTCTCTTCTTTGTAAAAAAAAATGACAAACTCGAAAGAATAACAACACGTTGTTTTATGAAACTAGATTTTACTCCTCCATTATGATATGTGTAAGCTGTGTATTCGTTGCATCTAAACTTTCTAAACAACTCAAAATAAACCTAGGTCCTAGTATCATCTTCTTCTTTATGCATAATGGCTCAAATAGTAAAAAAGAATAAAGCTTACTGCCTATTTCAATAGCTATTCAAGGAACTGTTTCGCATGCTTTGCCAAATCGAATTGCACAGCATAAAAATAACCAAATAAATAAATAAATTACTAGCTCGGTTAATTTGTAGTAATTTGTTTAACCATATCAAAGATGTTAATCTTGAAGGCCTCTGTATTATTATCCAGGCTGAAGCAAAGGAAAATTTCAGACGAAGCATGGGGACACACGAATGCAATGAGTTTTCTAATGATGCCTAGAGCTGCTGGTCTTAAGGACACAGAAACGAAATATAAGTTTAGAATTTTGGATTCATGTCGAAAACAAAATATAAAAGCATAATGTGTACCAAAAGCATAGATTAGGCCAGTCCAGCCAAATCTTATGATGAAGCAAATTCAAGGGCACATTTGTATGATGATTGGGTTCCACCAACGCTGTAAGTGTAAAATAAACACGGGTCTACTGCGTGTTTATGTCAAATTTGACTGCAAAATGTATCCTCCACTCCTTGAGTCCTGAAAATCTCAAAAGTCTCGCAATGTCAGCAAATACTTATCTGTCGTATATTCTCCACAGCATCACAATTTAAATGTGAAGTCTTGACAGTTGACAAACACCGTACTGTATAGAAACCGGAAAACCTAGTCCATTCATACTTGCACGGATGCTCAGATTACAACGCTTCAAAGAATACATACAAGGCTATATAGCTAGATAGCAGCAGCACAGTCCAAGCAATTTATAAAACTATCAGCTCTTACAGGTACAACCAATCAAGCCAAGCAAGTTTGACAACAACTCATCTCACAAACCAGGTGATACGACATAGTGTGCGCTCGCACATGGAGCCACGACATACAAGGGGGGCCTACCCCCGAGAAGACTCATGTCCGATGAAAATAAACGTAGCATGCAAATCTGCCCCACATATCTCGAGAAATGACGGGGGCATATAACTTGAGACTAGGTGACGATGAAGAACTTGCGAAACCTAGAAGCACTTCCTGTGAACAATTGCTGGGCCAGACTCATCATACTCCTCCTTTGATATCCACATCTGGTACATCAATACCACATCATAACAGTATTCAGAAGTGTTCTCATTTCAGCCATTTATTATGAGTTAAAAGAAATAAAATGCAGCAGCTGAAAGTAATATAAACAATACACACCTGTTGGAAAGTGCTGAGTGAGGCTAGGATCGACCCTCCTATCCAGACACTGTACTTCCTCTCAGGTGGTGCAACGACCTTGATCTTCATGCTGCTTGGTGCCAGGGAAGTGATCTCCTTGCTCATACGATCAGCGATACCTGGGAACATAGTTGATCCTCCACTGAGCACAATGTTGCCATAGAGGTCCTTCCTGATATCCACGTCACACTTCATGATTGAATTGTATGTTGTCTCATGGATTCCAGCAGCCTCCATACCAATCATGGACGGCTGGAAGAGGACCTCAGGGCACCTGAACCTCTCTGCACCGATGGTGATTACTTGACCATCAGGTAGCTCATAGCTCTTTTCAACTGAGGAGCTGTTCTTGGCAGTTTCCAACTCTTGCTCATAGTCAAGGGCTATATATGCCAGCTTCTCCTTGATGTCCCTTACAATTTTCGCTCGGCAGAGGTTGTGAAGGAGTAACCCTCTCAGTGAGAATTTTCATTAGGGAGTCTGTGAGGTCCCGCCAGCAAGATCCAAACGAAGAATGGCATGTGGAAGGGCATATCCTTCGTAAATGGGCACAGTGTGGCTCACACCATCACCAGAGTCAAGAACAATACCTGTAGATTGAGAGAGAGATTAAAAGGGAGGAAACTTCAGCCACAGAGTCTAAACAATTAATTTAACTTCAATTATTTACTCTTGGTTATATTAGTTGAGATACTTAATTTTTTCCTGAATTCATATCACCGTATAGACTGAGCTGGTAACCACATATGCAGTGTATCTGAGTTATGCAATCTCATGAGCAAGAACAGAAGATAAAGATAACCTCAGATAAACAGAAGATAAAGATAACCTCAGATAAACACAAGATAACAGCATATTGGGAGCACAGAGATATTACTAGGACTAGGAAACTGAATCAGCACCGAAAGTAAACGAAGAGAAACAGGTCATACCAGTAGTACGCCCACTAGCATAGAGGGAGAGCACGGCTTGAATCGCAACGTACATGGCAGGAACATTGAAAGTCTCAAACATAATCTGGGTCATCTTCTCCCTGTTGGCCTTTGGGTTGAGAGGAGCTTCAGTGAGCAGCACTGGGTGCTCCTCGGGGCAACACGGCTTCGTTGTAGAAAGTGTGATGCCAGATCTTCTCCATGTCATCCCAGTTACTCACGATACCGTGCTCAATCGGGTACTTGAGTGTGAGAATACCTCTCTTGGACTGTGCCTCGTCACCAACATACGCGTCCTTCTGTCCCATCCCTACCATGACACCAGTGTGTCGAGGACGCCCCACGATGCTGGGGAAAACAGCCCTT
The DNA here is from genome assembly GCA_015847255.1 of Hyparrhenia diplandra. Lineage (NCBI taxonomy): Eukaryota > Viridiplantae > Streptophyta > Magnoliopsida > Poales > Poaceae > Hyparrhenia > Hyparrhenia diplandra. Next base: position 13,312 of record JADLZK010012693.1, read on the forward strand.
GGTGCGTCATCACCAGCAAAACCAGCCTGGACGATAAATAAACAGACATAATTAGTGATATATTTGGAAAGAAAGGAGGTAAAGCTTGTACGAACAAGTTAGTACAGGGGAAGAAGGACTGACCTTGACCATTCCAGTGCCATTGTCGCAGACAAGCGGCTGGATGTCCTCACCATCAGCCATTTCTACAGAATTGCTGCATCATGGCACATAAAGAATCCATCAGTGATATATTTTTTTTCATTCAATATATGATTGGAAGGAACACTGGACTCGAACACCCATGCTAACTGAAAGCACTAACTCCAATTCTTGTACAGGGAAAAAAAAAAGGTCAGACAATGACAACACTTTGTTCATGACTTGTAGCATCTAGAATTTGCAACATCATATTCCACTATAAGCCAACATGTTTGGTGATCTACTTCCGAACGACCAGCTGCTATTCACTGGAACGACACCACCCAGTTCAAGCATCCATTTAGTTCACTATAATAAATTGCAACTGCAACATCATATATTCCAGTAAGCCAATATGTGCGGTGATCTACTTCCGGACGAAAGAGTAACTGCTCTTCACTGGAATCACACCAACAACAGACATCCCAGTTGAAGCATCCAGTCAATTAGTTCAGATCAGTTCGTTCGTAAACGACTAGCAAAACTCTATTACGCCCCCAGATCCGAGTGCAACTGTACTCAATACGCTCGTAACTAGTCAGATCCGAATGCAACAAGTACGCTACGCTTGTAACTAGATCAGATCCGGATGCGAGCATGCTACGGTTGTAACTAGACTAGACCAGATCCGGATGCAGCAGCAAGTACAGAAATGGGAAACCTCAGCTAGAGTTTGGGAGAAGGGGGAAGGAGAGAGAGGAAGGGGCAGGCGGACCTGGTCGTCGCTGGCGAAGGACACGGTGGAGACCCGAGCACCTGGACCTGGCGAAGGGCGGCGGCGGCGGTCTCGCGAGGAGGGAGGGAGAGAGAGACTTGTGGGGTGGACAAGAGAAGGCACGCTCGGCCCCTTGACTACTCACGACTCACGGCTTATAATAAAAATAATAAACAGCTCTCAAAACCGCACCACCCCTTGAGGCTATAACCGTCGATCTGAAATTTGAATTGTTTTTTTTTTTTTGAAATTTGAATTGTTATCAAAAAAAAAATCTGAAATTTGAACGGTTCAGTGAGGTTTAGATGAACTCTACTACTTGTATGCTATAAATAAAATCAAAGGCAATTCAAAATGTATTTTAAAAGATTTTCAAGAGGAGTTTCGCATGTAACTTTATACTCTATTTTATTTTGGTTATTATGAGGAATGGCACATGATTTTTATCGCGTCAACTATATCGGGCACAGCCTACGAGCCTCCTCTCCTTCTATTTGTTTGTCCTCTTAATTTTGTGTCTCTCGCCGTCAGTCAGTCCTATGCACCCATTCATCGCATCCTTGTTATCCTTTCCTCTCACTCACTGATTTTTTTTTTAATTCACATTGATCCCATTATTTTACTTTATATCGAAGTGCAACCATGACAAGTGTGCTAATGAGGAGCAGTCTGGAGTAGAGAATGGAAGTCCAAACTATTGCGTTCTCATTGTCACAAGAGTGAAGTGAGAGTGCTCATTGTCATGCTTCTTATTTTTTGCTTGACTCGTATTTCAAGCTCGGAGTAATGGTTATTAGTGAAGGAGAAGGGTTTGATGTGTCCATCTAGTAGTGGGAGAAAAAGAGGAGAAATCCACGTATATGCACACAGAGTGGGAAGGATGCTTGGATGTTGGGTCTAGATGTTACATCAATCAAACTACCTTTTTGTGAATCAGTATATTACGAATGTAGCCGCTAATACATGTATGCTCACTCACTCTACTCCGTATGAATATCTCTCCAAGAGAAATTAAGCCGAAGGATCTTCAGATTGATGAAGTCACTACAAATGTCTCATTATCGACGGACGTGTTGCCAGGCTTACCACTAAAATAACAATATTATTAAGACTACTCACCTTTAATTCCATTATGAAAAATTATAATATGTTTTTTGCGTCAAAAAATTATAATATGTTAGTGATTTACTCAAAATCAAGAAGTTTGACCTCACAGGTTTTGAATCTTAAATCCACCGTTGCGAAAAACTAAGTTTAAGTCAATAGATATTGAGATTAACGAGACTCTCACTAACACATCGCCACACCTATCACTAAAAAAAACAACAACATTAAATCTTGAAACGAATCTAAGAAGATGCACCAGATCGACATATATACGTGCATCATGTCCCCATACAATATGCCTATCCAAGTTTCTTGCTTAGATGTTCAGACATTTGTATAGCTAGCATGGTATAGCACATCCTAACCACACTATATATATATAATGATAGGATTGCCGTTGCCGTGTAGAGTTCTTGCATTGGAGGACCATGATAAAACACTAGCATCTTCGCTCTTCTATTGGCATTTTCTTGGCTAAGGAATCACCAATTTATGGATATTATATAGAGATGCAGTGCATGGGCATTATCAAATTGTTGAGTGCCTTCAACTTTAGCTAGTATCTTTTTTTTTTTTTTTTTTTGCGAAACTATAGATAGGTATCTAATATATCTAATTAAGTAGCACACCTAATAGTAATAATCTCTCTTGTCTATGGTCAGATCAGATCATGTATATATCTAATCGATGTGACCAAGAAAATGACACTTCCTAGAATCCTAGACGCATCATGTCATGTGATATGCATATATAATATTATTATATTTTTTTCTTTTTAAGTGTTGTTATGGTATTTGTGTTGATCCAACTTAGGTTTGTAAAAAAACATTAGCAACATTTGTATCTCTAAATAAGTTTATTATAAAAATATATTTAATGAATTAATTAATGATGCTAATTATATATTATTACACATATTACTATTTTCTTGTACATCTGCCTTGAAAAAATCTGTATATATTTGTTTGACGTTGAGAGTTTAACTTCTGAAAGTGAAAATGACTATCAAAAAAGACGAGGAGAGAGTATATTGATTGTCTCAAAGAAAGCATTATTTGGTTAGAAAAGAAGCTTTGGCTCTCTCAAGAAAATCTCGATGCGTTCAAGAACGAAAATCTTGATCACTCTTGAGAGTTCCCATGTTATGTCGACCTCGCTGCCCATACATGTTTCCCTTATAGTATATATACTCCCTTTATCCTAAAATAAATGTCGTTGTTATCATTTTCCAAGGAATCAAGCAATTTCAAATTTTACTAAATATATATGAAATGGTACACATAATTAGTACTATATATTGGATAGATCCTTGAATCTATTTTATAGTAATTTTTTTGATGTTGTCAATTAATTTTGCAATTCCATAATTTTGTCATTAACATTTTTAATAGAATATATCCACGATAACAAAGACAAAAAAAAAATATAATACTGCCTACCTTCTAAATTACTCCATCCGTTTCAAATTATAGGACTTTTTTTTTTTTTTTTGGTACATCTATTTAACTACGCATCTAAATATATGTCTAGATACATAACAAAATGGATAGACCAAAAAGTCAAATCGACTTATAATTTGAAACGGAGGAAGTATAAGTTATTTTAATTTTATAGATATATAATTTTTACTGCTCCATCGTCTTAGGAGAGTTGCAAGCATCCCGTCATCAAATACGCACCATGTCTCATGTGAACTGCAACAACACCTATTCAATGTTGAGTGATCAGACAAGGGCCACAAGGCATACATACATTATTCATATCGGCATCACTAAAATTAATTAAACAACTTAGTGCATGTTTCATTCAAATCTTGTGATCCATTCAAATCTTGTGCTCCATCCCATCATACTAAGATGTTTCATTCGAATCTTGTGCTCCATTCCCCACTTTAATATATATATATGACGCATTTTTTTGCAAAAAATATATGCTGGAATTCAGTTTCTTGTAGAACAAACGGAATAAATTTGTAGGTAAGTTCTCGCTCCTACCGTGCCTACTCCATGGTCCCACCATCCATTTTAAATTATATTTTTACTATGGTTTTCACCTCTAATTCGTTTTACCATACATTGCCGTTCACTTCAAAGTTAGTATTATACTTCCTCCATCTCAAATTGTAAGTCGTTTGATTTTTTTGACAACAAGTTTAACCACTTGTCTTATTCAAAAAAATTTATGCAAAATATCACTTTTTTTGTCATGTCTTTCTTTATTAATAAAAGTTCTTAAAGAATGACTTAAATTTGACTATATTTTTGCAAAATTTTTTTGAATAAGACGAATGATTAAACTTGGAGTCAAAAAGTCAAACGACTTACAATTTAGGATGGAGAGAGTATTAGATTAAGAATCTCTCTAAGCTTCATAAAAAAATTCTCTAGCACAAACCTAGTGATACAATTCGTGTGCGCTAAATAAACAACAATTTACTAAAAGTGAAAATTTTCCATCCATCCCACGATTTGAATGGTATTTTTTACCGCCAAACTAGGAAATAGCATGTTGTGGACTCCGGTCCCACATGCCATTGACAAGGATTTATTCACCTCGAGAGTTTGTACAAAGATATTCCCATCAGAATTCATCGTACATGGATAATGGACACTGGGAGTGGGACCTGGAATGTGGTTGTGTGTGGTGTAGTACTACTAAACCTTAATTATTTGATTAGATGTCATATCATTACATTACTTGTGATTGCGATTAGTATAGTACTACCACACGTCATATCATTCAATTAATTGTGTCAATATGCACTCAATATGTCGGCAGCTCCATAAATGACGAATTTTGAAAGCATTTTACGGGAGTAACTGTTCATTTGTGCAACGGGCAGCAGAAAACAAATTATGTTTCATTTGTAGTATATTATAAGGAGAAAAAAAAAACTGAAAATGGCTAACGACATAGGAAGTATCTCCTTGTTGCCTTTTTTTTTTTTTTTTTTTTTTTTTGAGAATTATCTCCTTGTTGCCTAGTCTATGCTTGTAGACATTCACCTTTTATACTGGGAGACAAAAATGCAACATGAGTAGTAGGATTTATTGCAGGGTCCAATGAGGAGAAGTTATCTGATAGGGCACTGTCGAGATCACGAGGTGATCTGTTGTTGTACACTAGGCAAAATTTGCTTCTATGTTAAGTTTGGCAAGGAGTATTATACACCCAAGTCGGTGAAAGTTTATTGTGGTTTTGCACTACATTTCCAACCTAGAATCCAGTAATCTGTGAACCTGTTCCCCAACTTGATCTTCTCAAAAGCAGCACCACCTCATCAGATGATTTTTAATCCCTGTATGTTTCAACAAAGAAAATTATCGGGTCACCAACTCGTGCTATTAGCTAGTAGTCCATGTCAATCCCATTTTTTTCCTTCCTTTTTTTTTTCCTTTCCAAATTCTACAATCTACACTCTACAGAGACTGCTAGTAGATCTTATCATCATCAGACTGGCATCAGTCCAAATAACAATAGTACAAATGTGCAACAGTTTCTTCAGAAGCAAAGAAGCATAGTGTGTCTGCCTGTCAGTGAGTGAGCAACAAGAAGACCATCCATTCAGATCTGAGCAACAGTAATCAAACCCATCTCCTAGTGCTCGTCGCAGGAATAAAATTTGCATTTACAGGAGGAGCAACTCGATCATAGCAACAGCATAAAAAACCCAACTATTCCCTAGACTAGACTAACGACCAGCTGGCTACTTTGTGAGAGGAATCCACAAGCCAGGCCAGCAGATACGGTCAAGTAAGCACTTAGAAAACAAGTTAAGCACAGTGAAGAGTCCAAAGCATGAGCACAAACAAGATGGATGGGCGTGGACATGGCCATGTGGGGGAGATGAGTACAGACATCACCGCCGGGTGAGCCGGAGTGCCCAAAAAGAGAAAGAACGCAGCAGGAACGGGGTGAGGGGAGTAATGGAAGAGGAGGCGTAGAGAGAGAGAGAGACGAGAGGGAAAGAACAAACAGGGGGAGCCCATCCCTCGTGATCAACAGCACACAAGGTGAGAAAGCGAGAGGGAAGAGGGGAGCTGGCAGGTGCATTGATTCCATCCATCCTCGGTGCACGCCAGCCGGCGTCTTCCGGGCTTCCGGCGGCGCTCCGGCCTCCAGCCGGGTGGATCCCATCTTGTAGGGAGTGCGGCAAGCCGTCAGGGCCAGGAGAGCTCTTCCCCTCTTGGGCGTGACACTTCGTCTCCCCAGGAGCCTGTGGTACGCGAATCTTTCTCGTTCCGGCGCAAAGTTTGCTTCTTTTGCTGTTTCTCTGCGCACCCTAGTCAGTTGGTTCCGGTACTGTCAGAAAGGGGGCTCCTTCTCGCATTTCTGGAAGAATTTAGTCTGTAGATTTTCTAGTCCCTGCGGTTCTGTTGATGTTTCTTGGCAATTTGAGTAGGTAGTTTACAGCCACCCCTAATACCGATTTGGTTTGGTAACGTTGGGAGGAAAGTTGACTGAATGCAGTTCGGGTTTGCATTTCTCAGCCTTCAGAACCTGATGATTTAGCTGTGATGGTAATGTACTGCTAAGCTCCTGGCTGATGAGGAATGCTTTCTCTATTTGCATCATCCTGTTTCTTTTTTTAAGATTGCACCAGGTTGTGTGCATTTACATGGCAATAGACGATGCCATCTGAAGTGCTGACACAGAGAGAAAAAAAAAAATGTGATGCTGACTTTTGGCATGTTGCCACCTTCATTGATGTTGGGCTGTTGTTGGTGTGCAGATTATCTTGTGGGAATAAAAGGATGCAGTGGAGTATTTCAAGTTGCCAGCATTAAATTCTTTGTTGTCATGCATTGTGGGTTCACCCAATTTTTTTATATACAAAAATGCAAAACCTACTTGTCTGATGCTCACCAAGTCTGTTAACAAGGGCCTACTTGAGGAGGTTTTTTCATCAGAAATTAACGATATAGGTGTAAATTTAGCAGACTTGTCCTGTTTTCTATTATCGTTCTGGGACATGGTTTCATTTTGCTTTTACTGAAGTCTTGGTCCACTGGCAGTTATGGTTCCTGTCCAGTAGCTTTGGTAATAGTTATACTCATGGTGGTTTTTTATTTGGCTAATTTCAATGGAGCCATGGGCACTATCTGATTTATCCAATTTAAATGTAGGTCTGTCCATGATATGTTCTGGCAGTGAATTGTGTGAGCCTGGTCAACTCCTATCAAGAATAATTGTTAATTCATTATAAAATCGACCTTTCAATTTATATTTAATTGCTTTGGATTTTTTTCCTGAATATTGCTGGGGAAACTTGTTATTCTTATTTACACGTAGTAGGATGTAGTACCATAATCTTCAATGTGCACTTACCTTTCTGCCCTTTTTCTCTTGCATAAAGTTTTACCCGTTCTCCAATCTGCTCTTCTGCATTGTTTTTATGTATTTCTGTTAAATATGTGCAGGTATTTGCCATGTCCACTTTATTCTAGCACCTCTATCATCAACTCAGCATTGTTTCACTACATCACTAGCAGTAGTGAGACATTGGCACTGCTCTCCTAGCTTTATGGTTGCATTGTGAGCAGATGCAACAATATGCTCACAAAGGGGCCATCTTCAGATGTTCTCAGAGCAAGCATCTCTAGTGCCCCAAGTACATCTAGCCATGGTTCTGCACAAGATGAATGTGATTCATTAGGGGATGTGTATGTATGGGGTGAGGTTGTCTGCGATAATTTGGTACAGACTGGTTCTGATACTGTAATTAGATCAACTGGAAGGACTGACATCCTCCTCCCCGAAGCCATTGGAGTCCAATTTAGTCCTTGACGTGTATCATGTAGATTGTGGGGTTAAGCATGCTGCATTGGTCATGAAAAATGGTGAGGTTTTTACATGGGGTGAAGATTACGGAGGCCGCCTTGGCCATGGAACACGAGAAGATTGTGTTCGCCCTCGTCTGGTTGAGTCTTTGACAGTTTCCAATGTAGATTTTGTTGCCTGTGGGGAATTTCATACTTGTGCTGTTACAACAACAGGTGACCTTTATACCTGGGGAGATGGAACTCACAATGTTGGGCTTCTCGGCCATGGCAACGATGTAGGACACTGGATACCTAAGAGGGTTTCTGGAGCATTGGAAGGTCTTCAAGTTGCTTATGTTTCATGTGGGACCTGGCATACAGCCTTGATAACATCCATGGGCCAATTGTTTACCTTTGGGGATGGTTCATTTGGTGTATTAGGCCACGGAGATCTGAAAAGTGTTTCTTACCCAAGGGAGGTAGAATCACTATCAGGGTTGAAAACAATTGCTGTAGCATGTGGTGTATGGCACACTGCAGCTATTGTGGAGGTTATTGTCACTCGGTCCAGTTCAAGTGTAAAGCTATCTGCTGGAAAGCTGTTCACTTGGGGAGATGGTGACAAGCATCGACTTGGTCATGGTGACAAAGAAACTCGACTTAAGCCGACATGTGTGGCTACGCTTATTGATCATGATTTTTACAGGGTGGCATGTGGTCACAGTCTTACTGTAGCCTTGACAACTTCTGGACAAGTCTTGAGCATGGGTAATGCTGTTTATGGTCAGCTTGGAAATCCTCATTCAGATGGAAGGATACCATGTTTAGTTGAAGACAAGATTGTAGGCGAACATGTTCTCCAAATTGCTTGTGGCTCCTACCATGTCGCAGTTTTGACAAGTAGGAGTGAAGTTTTTACATGGGGAAAGGGAGCTAATGGAAGATTGGGCCATGGAGACATAGAGGATCGGAAGGTGCCTACACTGGTTGAAGCCTTGAAAGATAGAGCTGTTAGGTACATAGCCTGTGGTGCAAACTTCACTGCTGCTATTTGTCAATACAAATGGGTTTCTGGAGCTGACCAATCACAGTGCTCCTCATGTCGACAACCATTTGGGTTTACTAGAAAGAGGCGTAACTGCTATAATTGTGGACTTGTCCATTGCAATGCCTGCACCTCGCGGAAGGCTTTGAGAGCAGCATTGGCTCCTAGTCCTGGGAAACCTTACCGTGTTTGTGATTCATGTTTCTTGAAGTTGAATAATGCCTCGGATCCTAATGCAGCTAACCGGAGGAAAGACCCTGTTCCCTACCAACCTGTTGAAAGCAATGGCGATGCTAAAGTAGGAAAGGCCAGTTTGCCTAGTAATATGGATATGATTCGAAATTTGGATATCAAGGCAGCACGGCAAGGGAAGAAAACTGATGGGCTATCATTTCTCCGGAATCCTCAAGTTAGTTCACTCCTGCAGTTGAGTGATATTGCTTTATCTGGTGGCTTGGGCATGAACAGAACAGCTCCAAGAGCAGTACGCATATCTGCAGCTCGGTCAGTTACTACTTCAAGAGCTGTTTCCCTTTTCTCGCAAGCCCAGTCCACCACGTTCTACTACACCAGTTCCAACAGGCCATGGTCTCTCTCTCTCAAAAAGTGCTACTGACAATATTGTTAAAGAAAATGAGCTCTTAAATCAGGAGGTTGAAAAGACTGCGTGCACAGGTGTGTATTCCTCATTATTCAGCAGAACCTGTGGTTTTTTATGATTATCATGTAGTAACAATTAGTAATTTTATCCATTTATTAGGTTGATAACCTGAGAAATCGCTGCGAGCTTCAAGAACTTGAGCTTCAAAAATCAGCAAAAAAAAGTACAAGAGGCCATGACACTGGTTGCCGAAGAATCTGCAAAATCCAAAGCTGCAAAAGAAGTTATAAAATCTTTAACCGCTCAGGTAAAATTTTCAATATTTTGCTAGTTTCTTTTTTTGAACGGATCAGTAGGGGAACTACCCTGCCTGTGGTTTTTTGCTTTTCAATTGAATAAAAAGAATGCTGTGTATAAAAGGTGCAGCTGAAAATTACAAGGCATTTATGCCCAAAAAGAAAAAAAAAAAGGGGGATCATGAATGTTTTGCTAGTTTCTCATGATTTGTGATGTTTTACTGACTCAACTAACAAAATACTCAACTTGTAAACCTTTTCTGTGTTTGAAAATCACTTTCTAGATACCATATTGTCTTTTTGTTAAATTCCTGTTTTCTTTTTTTGGGAAGAATAGTGTCGGATGTGTGCTATTTCTGTATGCTGTCACCATCATCTTTTCTACAAAGAACCTGCTAAATATTAATTGGATTCACTTTTATATTTAAGAATTAAGATAACTAAATAGATGAGCAGGTATACTGTTTTAACAAATGTTAAATCCTTATTGTTGTGTGCCTTTTTCTCTGACTTGTGTAGCTGAAGGATATGGCTGAGAGATTACCTCCAGATCACGGGTCCTATAATGTCAATGAGACAAAGCAAGCACATATTCCAAATGGCATCGAGTCACATGTCGCTAGCTACTCTAGCATGAACGGAATTCACCAGCCACGGAATGAGTTGCTTAATGCTTCAATTGCACATGGTCCAAACTCTGGGCGATCATCACATTGCAATGGAATCTCAGGTCAACATAAATTACTGGGTAATGTGAGTGAACATAGTGATTGCAGCACTCACAGCCTAAGAATTACCAGTCCTCACGACTCAGAGCTTCCTAATCGAAGAGCACGCAGCAGCAGTGATGAGATGCTGACAGCAGGCAGTAGAGTGGATGATAATGTGAGCATGGATGCTATGTCCCTTCAAAGCGGTGAGGATGGCTACAAGCCTCGAGGCACAATATCATTACCAAGCAACCAAGTTCAGGCTGAATGGATCGAGCAGTACGAACCCGGCGTATACATAACACTCACAACCCTCCGTGATGGGACCCGGGATTTGAAGAGGGTTCGCTTCAGGTGATTTAACTAGTTTATCTCTGTTTCCTGGACTAATCCCTTGTCCAGTTACATTTTTCATATACAGCCTACAAATCTTGACATTTGCATTTTTTTAGTCGCTTTATTACTATTATTAACACTCTCTTCACCTTTCCTGACACTATACAGTAATTGGGCACTTCAGAACATGCAGCCAAACAAGAACTAAAGCGTGTTTTGTCTTTAAATTCTTGAACACAAAAATGTTCCAAAACACAAATTCTTATTAGAGAAATAAAGGATGCAATATTATTCTCTCAGTAGGCGTACGAGCACCTTTCCATTACATGTAGCAGCAAGTAATACTGTATAGCTATCCAGGACCGCTAACTGCATTGATTGACATTTGAGAAGCCAGTATGTCTTTGCATAGTCCCACTTATCTGAATTCTTGCCTTCCTTAAATCTTTCGCAGCCGAAGACGCTTTGGTGAGCATCAGGCAGAAAATTGGTGGAATGAGAACCGGGAAAAAGTGTATGAGCGATACAACGTGAAGAGCTCTGAGCGTGTGTCATCGGCAGCCTCAACCCGGTCTGCATATTGAATTGAGACGCTGACCTGTGTCATCATGGAACATGTAGAAAACTGCAAGACTCACAGCATCAGTACTCACCAGTTGCAAACTTTGAAACCAAGCACATTTTGAGGTCATATGTACTGGGAGATGCCAAAAGGCCAGCGGCCATTATTTTGTTGGTACTACAATCCAGGATTAGTGGATATACAATACAATACAAGGCTCTATATATATGTGATCAGCCTGTTGTTTTGGCGTAATGTACATAGGCGATGAAACAATTAGCACACGGGAAACGAAACCCTGTTTTAGGTCAGCTTTCATCAGTAGGCAAAGTAGGTTATTAGGTTCTTTGACTGCCTATTTTCCTTTCCTTTTCATGGATATGCTTATGTATGTTCCAGAAACAAATCATATATGATAAAAGTTATCGTGCAGTAATTGTTACTATGCTTTTGTGCTGGGAAACCGAAATATAATAGTAAGATTGGATTTAGCAAAGCACTATAGATCTCCGTGGTTTCTTTTTAGGCAATTACAAAGCACTGAATGATCTTCCACAGATTAGTCTCAGAAGACAAATGAAGTCTTACACTTGATGGCAACAAGGACGCTCAATTGTACAATTGTTTTTATTTGTTGTTTGGATGAAGGGAAACTAGCTACGATCCAATATCAGCTAAAGCACAGTATGACACACCGTCCCTGGTGAGAGATGCAGTTATTATCCTGTTCGCTTGAACTCATCAGCCATAGTACGTTTTTCTCTCACCGCAGAAGCAGCCAAAACCTTGTGCACACGAGTTAAAATATGTGAAACAAAGGCAAACATTTAAGGGTCAAAATCATTGTGGTAGTTTTATCGGAGTGGACAACGACATGATTAAGAAAGCAAACATGGCTTCAATCTCTCCTCACGAGACATAAAAAATCAGGACATTGCCATGCCCTTTGTTTTCAATCAAATATTTAAACAACCCAGAATAAACCTAAGTCGTCTGTCCCTTCCCGTATAATAATACAAATAGCTGATAGCAGGCATACTCACAACGACGTTCAAGTATTAAAACTGCCAGAGCTTGATATTATCAGGCCCACAATTATTTGTTGGAGTGACGACAGACCCATGCCATCAGTCATCCTATGCTTATTTCAACAGGGGAAGATAGGCCATCTACAAGTTCCTCCCTTATCACTTTCTTCTCATCTTCCTCCACAGGAAATCTCCATCTGATGGGGACGCAGTCTGAGCATCGTTCAGGGTATCACACCTAGCACATGGCTCTTGATCAAGCAAGCGGATCTTCTTTAAGCCCATGGCTAGCTTTATGACAAGTCGTATGTATTTCGTCAGTTTCTCATCTACCGCGAACCCTACTATCTCCAACTGATTCAAGCAGTGGTGCTTGAAGTCATGCGGTGTTTGATCCCATAGTACATTGACCTTCTTAGCACTATCCTCACATCTACTCCTTTCACATGGATGCCGAGATAACTGCAAAAAATTGAAGACAATTCGACAGATATCAGTCCAACATTGATGTGGATCACCAAGCTTGAACTTTAAACTTCAGTAACTAGTGAAAATAATTTTTTTGTCTGTGTAGTCTGTGGCCTGCTGAAACATTGATGATTTCACCTACAATCTAGGTTTGTTTAAAATATGGGGAATGTATCCTTGAATTTATAAGTAAAAGAAAATTTCTACATTAACTTAAATCCATGATACGATGAATCAGTGTAATGATGGAAGAAACAGCTATAAGTAAGTGGATCGGAATAAGCAAAGCCTCACCTTAAGATAAAAGTTTGACAGGGATGGCGCAGCTTCAAGGACAAACATAGTCCAATTTAGGTCACACTCATAGAAAATATTGTAAAGATAAACATCTCTCAGGTGATTGAATACAGGGGAGAGATGCTTTGGATTTTCTGGTTCAATCCAAATCTGCAACATAACGAAAAACAAAATCAACCAAGACACTAAACCAATGACTACGCATTGAAAATTGGAAAGGTAAATAAATTAAGACACAAAAAAAGAAAAACTAGTAGGAAACCTTTGCAGGCAAGGCTAAGTACCATTTGATCGGTGAAATTGAGATACATAATTGATAAGCTTGTCGTGTTGGACAAACAGTGGCTCAATGTGAATGGTTTCTGCCAATGAAGAGCAGCATGACGGAGGGTAATGCTGTGAAGGCAAGGCACATTGCCCAAGAGCAGCGGGGGAGTTGTGCCAATCCAGTTAGCACAGAGCAGCCTCTGAAGTTTTGGCACCTGGATCAGGTTGACCCCAGCATACCCGCAGGTGATGATCTCAAGGGCGACAAGTGCTGACTGCGGCGTGTCTATCGTGAGGTCCACATCATCACCGGTCATGGGGTCAATGACAGAGTCACAGTAGATCAATTTGAGAAGCTCCAGTTTGGTACAGAAATTGAGGAGATTGGGGATATCAGAGTCTCCAAATGTGAGGTTTTGCAAGGTAAGACTGGTGAGACATCTGAAAGCGGAGGGGCAAGCGTGGCGGAAAGACATAAAGCGTTGCCCAAGCAACACACATCGCTCATAGCTTGGATTTGGAACATCTGCCCAGATTATGAACTCAAGGCTCTTTGTGTTGCCACGTTCCATGACGTTCCCAACAACATGGCCGATGGAGCGCACGTAAGGGTCTGCCAGGTAGAAACTGAGCTGCAGTTGTTCAATGGTTCGGTTGTCAAAGGAAGACGGCAGCAGCAACCTCCTCACCACCCCTGTGTATGTGATCATAATCTGATCCACCGTGCAATTTACCCTCTTATTTTTGTCACGAGGCAAGAAGTGTGAAACATCAATTAGCAGGCGAGTGAGTAAGTAAGGGAGATGTGCCCATCGCCTAGAGAGCGTGCTGGCCTGGATCACTACAGGCAGGTCGAGGCGATCAAGGATGTTGAGTAGAATATGATCATGTAGCCCACTAATTCTATCTTCATCCTGGTTCTGCAAAAGAATACGTTGACAAAAGAAGTATTATTACTCTTATATATATAAGAAGTATCATATAGCCAAAATTGTTTGCAGTAAAAAAAGAACAGAAAAGGAAACTACATGGATTTGGTCTCCCTGGCTTGACTGCTCTATGGCTTTCCCATCAAGCAATCTGTAGTTGATAGCCAAGGTCAAGGTCTTTTATCTTTTTGTGAAGAAAGAATATCCTTTATTTGGCTACGGGACATTGTAAAACTGCAAAGACTTGGAAATTGAAACAGTGGATGAGAAGGATACTTACAGTCGCAGATGGCCTCAGAAGTGCACCTAACTAATTGGGTTCTTAGAGTTGCATATGGGAGGTATTCTTAAGAATTAAGATCATTTACATTGCACGGCCTACTAATTAACTGAAAAAACAGCACCCACGAAAAAAAATAACTGAAAGAACAAAGATTTACAATGGGCCCTAGTAAAGAAACACTGAACCCACACAGTATATATGCAAGGGTATGCAGCTGCATATGCCCAAAACATTTTTTGGAACTAGGTTGAGTATATGATGCTTGCATTAAACATAAATATGAAAATACAACAATTTAAGTGTAAAGACTCTAAAATAACTTTTGTAGTTGTAAAAGAGCCTTGTTTCCAATACTTACAGTACCAGCAATCTCAGTTTTCAGTAGTTTTCTGCTGTTTTTCTTTTCGTTAGTTGTGTTAGCCACGATGGCGTTCAGGGAGTTGTTGACGAGCTGTAAATATTTATAATTTCTTTTTTTCCCCTTTTCATCGTCAAATAAAAATTGCAGCAAAACTTTTGCCGTCATTTCTAAAAAAGAGCCTTGTTTTAAGGCATTTGCCTCTTGCAGTTTTACCCCAATGTCTCATCAGCTTGTCCACCGCACTCCTATTGCCCGGTATCTGTACCTTCCACACCCATGGTAGGAATCCCAAACCTGTCAAAAGGTCTGCCGGCAAAGTGTTTTGGTCAAAGTCCATTGAGTACCGGCTGATTGGACTGTAGAGTAGTTGAAGTGTGTTAATTAGCTGTATGTATACTTTATTTAATCATGGATGCCCATAATTCGATGTGTTGTACAGTAAACACTGGGAGTTGTTTCTGGCCTTTCATGTTTGTTTGTTGATGAATTATTTGAAGCAGGTAACTCTGGAGGATGTAAGCCCTAACGAGACACGAGAGGAGAGGAGAGAAGAGGAGGTCCGAGTGAAGTGAAGCGATGCTTAGAACAACTCGAAGAGATATGTTATCCTTGTTAGGTAGATTATTTATGGATTTTTTTAAGAAAAAAGTTGAACTCCAACAGATATGTTATTTGTTTTTGTAAAATAGCAAATCTGTTTTAGATCTCTTGTTTGTTGTTTTTTAGAAGTTTTCTATTTTACAAAATGGCTGAACAATGAAATTTGACTATTAAGTTTAGCCAAGTTGTTGGAGTTAGCTCTTACAGATGCATTATTAACCGAAGTAGAAGAATCGAAGGTGTCCATCGTCAATGAATCGTCTTTGACCTGCCCTGGAGGTGAGGAGGATCCGACTATCTCGCATAAGTAAGGAAAAGCCAGAACTACATATATATATATGATATATTATTGGATTGATGACGGAGAAAGGGAAGGGTAGTGGAACCCAACCTGCGTGGGTGCGACGGCGATGCCGATGGGGTGGTGGCGGTCGGCGATGCAGACGGTGCCGCTCAAGCCTGGTGCTCGAGCCCGGAGATCGGCCGGCGGCGAAGGTTATGTACATAGGCCGGCGGCGGAGATTGGATCTGGATTCTTGGTCGGTTTCCTTTTTTTTTTTTTTTTTGTGTATTACTTAATTACAGAAGGGGTTGTTTGGAGGGGCAAAATAAAAAGAAACTATATATGGAACTGAGGGAATTTGAGCTTAGCTTTACTGGGTGGACCAAGATGATGACGATGGAGGAGGAGGAAGAAGAAAAGTGCGAGATGAGCTGCAAGAGGTGAGGGAACAGCAAAATCTACGGCCCGACGGACAGATAGCTGCTGCTGCTGCTGCTGCTTCTGCTTCGGCCATGGCAAGTCTCCTCCTCCTTACTAATTAATTACAAAACACATGGCAAAATTAGTAGTACCAATTACAGAAACACAAGCAGGATTACAAAGGAAACGAACCCGACCGCGGTACTAGCTGATGAGATGAGACGAGAGACAGACGAGAAGCAGAGCTCGTTGTAGAGGGAGAACGAGCGAGAAAGGAAGGAAGAAAACCAGTCCCATAGAAACACTTACATACACACACCCTCTCTTCTGTATATATATAGTGGATTGGATGAAGCTACTTATGCTACTGAGGAAGCGAGCACTTGCGCAGTTGCTCGTTCCCATCTGGTTTTCACCGCAGCCCACGTTGTCGAATAGGGCCTACTTCCTCCGCGCTAAAACGTATCCTACGCGCGCAAGTCTCTGGTCATAATAATAGAATACGGTCTACTTCCTCCTTGCTGAAATACAAGATATCAAAGGTTCAATTCAAAGATTGATCTCCTTACATCATTCGCTCCTATTTTTAAATTCATGTTACTGGTAGCCCAAGTCAATAGCATGCATGTATACCTTTGTTACTCGGTGTAATAAGTCAGCAATCCAACTACGCATCTGGATGAACAATTTAGGGAGATAACTAGCAGTTAGCCTGGATGAACAGTTTTTGAGTGTCGTCATATCAGATGTTGCATCGGATGTCAAAATGGATTCTCAGATATACTAATTAATAAAAAAGCTAATCACATAATTCGCATGGAAAACGCGAGTTAATATTTTTAAGCCTAACCAATCTGTTATTAGTAAAAGTTTACTGTAGCACAGCATTGTCGAATCATAGACTGATTAGGCTAAAAAAATCGTGTAGCAATTTATCATAATTTGTTTAATTAGTTATTTTTTTACTATATTTAATACTCTATGTGTCCAAACATTCGATGTGATAGGTGAAAACTTTTGGGGTGTCTAAACATACCGACAACACTGACAACACTTTAAACCTTCGGTTTGGCGCCTCAAGAGCTAAACTAGTGTAATACTTTTATATTAGTGGTGTGTACAGTGAGAGTCTTAGGGCGGCCGCAATGGATCGATTTGTGCTAGTGATTTGATGCTCAGAATCCGACATGGAGGAGAGAGAGGCCAAAAAATAGACGCCCTGTTCGTTTTAGACGCCCTGTTCGTTTGGTTGATCTTTGGTTGGTTGGGTGCTGATTTGTTCCGGAGAAATGTATCTGCCGACCTGGTTGATCTTTTGAGAGAAAATATTGTTGAATGGTTTGTCGATAAGCTGGTAGTCCAAACGAATAGGGCGAGAGTCGCTAGCGCTTCGTTCGTCGCCTATCTCGCACGGGTTTCAACAAGTTTGATGTCTCTGTCGTGGTGGGCCTGAGGGTGAGTGCGTCAGATTTTTATCTTTCTATTCTTTTCCGGTGGCACGTCAGCTGGCGACGTCGCCGGTACTGCTGCGGACGAAATTATAATTTATTTGTGTGAGGGTAGTTATGGTAAAAAATATATCGTATGTCGCTATTACCACCGGGGGTGAAAGAGACAAGGATGATATTGAGTGCATCGTAATGCAGGGAGGACCAAACGATAATGTTAATCTGATTATCCTTGAGATACTATTCCTTGTCCCTTTCGCCCACCGGGTGGTTAGTTCTCTTTTTTGTTTTGTTCTACCATGATCTGTTTTTTATACATGTTGTGGGTTCATTTTTTTATTCTATCATGTATCGCAAGTTCGCTACTACCACCCACTCTTTTTGTTTAGGCTCATCTTTTATGTGTGAAAATAAAATAAAAACAAGTTGGTCCACTATGGCATCGATTTACGCAGCTGCCAGGTTGGATGAAGAGTGGAACAATGGCGAAGCCCCAGTCCAAGTCCACCTCCTGCCTCTAGTAATTTGTATCTTTCTCTGTCACATGTCCTTTCTTTCTTGACCTTTCCCCTTGGAAACGCCTTCTTGGAAACGCCTTCTCAGCGACGTTTGTTTCGTGAACTGATAGGGACAAGGAACGCCCTCCGTCCCATTAAGTTTGTCACCTGAATTTCGTGGTCATTTTGTTCGATGATTCGCCTTATTTAATTTTTTTTTTTACATAAAATATAATTTATTTTGTTATGACTTATTTTATTAATAAATATACTTAAATATTAATTAATTTATTTAATTATTTACATAAATATTTTTAATAAGACGGATGGACAAATATAAAGTCAAACGCGTCAAACTCCATGAGACGGAGTGAGTAGTACTTTTTAGAGATTATTTGGTGTTGTTCGGCTGTCTTTTTCCTACCGTGCTGCCGGCTCCGGTGGGGTGTCCAAAAGTAACGTGCTCTCTCCTTCCGTGAAAATACAATCATTTTTTAATGCAAAACAGTCTTATTATTATGCTACCTCGGCTCCAGCGCCCGACCCACCTCTGCCTCCACCTCCCTCTCCTTCCACCCCTCCACATGTCGCTCCCCGCCCACCTCCACCTCCCCTTCCCGCCGCGTGGTGGAGCCGACCCGCATGCGACCGCCACCCATGTCTTTGCCACCCGCCGCCGCCGCTCCTCCCCTGTCGCCGAGGGGATGGTCAGCTATGCCACAACTAGATCCGATGATCTCACCCCCGTCCCCTAAGCCCGGCGACCCTCCCCCTCGATGCGGTGTCGTGCGGCCGCCCGCCCTAGGGCCGCACTCCTCCCCGCCCGGGCCGTCGACACGCGCCCATGGGTGGCCGCGGAGGGCTTTCGACGCCTAGATTCACCCACCGACAACCCATCACCGCACCCAGCCCTTACTCTCGCCGGTTCGCGGTCGGCTGCCACGGTCAAGGCCGTGTCCGGTGTGGCAAGGCTAGCCGAGCTTACCTTCACCGCCGATCGCCTCGCGTGCCTAGGACACCGTCGTCCCCGTCGCCGGGCGCTTGTCTCTCTGGCCATTGGAGGTTTTCGTCGCGGTCTCGTGAGCTTCCCAACCAAGTCTTCTTACGACCCCGTCACCCGGCTCATCGAAGTCGGTCGGGGCCCGACATCGTCTCTGTGCACCTATCCGCTCCGAGCCCTTTGCCATCTCCCTCCTCCTCAATCCCCTCGCGGCAGCCCCTCCGGTGGTGGCCGGCCGTCGAAGTTTAAATTCGGTGGCGGTGAAAGGACCTCTCCCCGACGCAACCCCCCTTCATGCTCTCCATCGGTCGGTCCAAGGAGGAGCGCTAGAAGGAGGGTCTCATCGAGGACTCGACTCGAGGACAAGGTGGACTACGAGCCTCCCGTGCTCCCTCGGCATTGCGTGTCGTAACGTCTCACCTTCAACAGTCGCGAGTGGTGTCAGCGACAACACGCGTCGACCACGCTTGTCGCCGCATCGGGGCGGTCAAGCCTCCACGGGCTCAGGAACGGGCGCTGCCCTTGTCTTTGGAACCAGCCGACTTAAGAGTAGGTGGAGCTGCCGTCATTGTCGGGCGCGCTCCACAGACTCCACCGATGCTCTTGCGGTGCATCCTCTTTCGTCGACTAGGGTGCCTGCACCCTAGAGGCTCCACCGACAGAGTGCCACACGCAGCGTCCCCCGCACAAGCGGCTCAGCCACTACCACCGCCGCCCGCTGGTGACCACCGCCGTCGTTATCGCGAGCACGGTCTGCCGGCGCACCACCGTCGGCGGCGATGGTTTCACCCTATTAGAGGTGCAGGCATGGGAGACGGCGTGCCTCGCCCAACCCACGTCACCAGCGGCTTGTGCCTCCATCCCTTGTCGGTCTCTGCTTCAACTACCTGGCTGGGGATCACGTCACCACACAATGCTTCGCCCTATCCCGCTGCCTCATCAGCCTTAGCACGAGGCACCAGGTGCGGAACTGCAGGCACCGATGGCGCCTCCTGCCACAACACCCCTCCACGAGCAGTGTGAAGGCGATCGATGCTGTGTTGAGGAGCCTCCACTCTGTGCTAGACTGCTGTGTCATCGACAGCCATGTCGGTGGCTAGGATGCCCTAGGGGCGGCCGGGTTGCCGGTGCCTCCCTTCTTCGTCGGGCGGATCCTATGTTCGGCCCCTCGACATCGGTCTTGTCACAGCTAGGGAGGCACTAGGCCCTCGATGGAGGTGGACAGCGCCGACACGCCGACAGACCCGCTCGTGCTCGAGTCGTTGGTGGGTACAGAGCCTCCAGCTTGGATGGACTCAATGCTTGATGAGCTCGAGGCCTCCCTCGTCGCGCGTCCGTCTACCTCGGTGATCTCCCGTGCGAGTTGATGAAGCCTCCTTCGCCACTACGTTTGGTCGAGCTCAACTTCGCAGATGTTGTGGCGTCTGAGGTCGATGTGTCGTCTATGGATAGCTTCAACGACGATGTCCTGCCTGCGGGACCTACGTCGTCGGATCACGTCATTCGGTAGCTATTGGCGGACTACGCCGGCCCGGCCCCGGGGCCTATCCGGCGACCGCTGTGACCCCTCTAGGGCCCGACGTGGAGGGAATCACCACACCTGTGGTGACCCGCGGCCCCCCCATGAGTCGCATCCGTCGCGCCTTCCTTGACTCCATCGCGTACCGCTTGAAGACCCGCCAATTAAGGAACCGCCTCTACTCCGGACTTCCAGCTTAGTCGACGCCTGGGGGGCTTCGACGCAGCACAAGGCTTGCTGCCAAGTCCTCCCAATGTGACCACAATCCGGTATGCCAGGCGCGTCGGGTCATGTTGAACAGATTGGAAGGCCATCCGGCGGACGCCCCTTCCAACTCACCAGACCCGACGCTGGAAGCGCGTTTCCGCCTTCGCCGGAGGGGAAGTCACGTCGGCCAAGAGGGGGATGATGCGGGCGGCGTTCCTTGGGATGCATCCTCGTCATTCGAGGGCCGCGCCGTTGGGGATCTGATCCGACTATGCTGTCGTTCGTCGCCCAGCTTACTCGTAGCGCATCGGTTGTAGCCTTAGTACATCGTCTCTACTCCCGCCGTTAGAGCCGGCGACTTGGGTTGTGTTTCTCCCACTGTGACCTTTAGCATCTTGCCATCGGCTACTGTGAGGTTTTGTAATAACTTTGTTTACCCTTAATGCAATATGTGCATAAGCACGTTTTCGAAAAAAAGTGTATGTCTATGCGCGTATATATTCCATAATAAATGGTCTAATGATACATTAGGTTTCATTTTATTAATTTTAATCAAATTTGATATAGTGTGACTAAGACTCGCCAAAAGTCATATTCTTTTAGGACGGAGATATTATTATTAGTTTTATAACCGTAGTAATCTTTTTCGCGTGAGACGTACTCTCCCCTTCGAAAAAGACAGCCACATCTTATAGTCCATCAGCCAAATCGAGCAGTTGGTCTCTCACGTGGATAAAAAAAAAAAAAAAGAAGAACCAGTCACAATTAGACGATGCCTTTCTCTCCCAAAGTTCAAACTCACCTGTCACTTCCCTCCAAATTAAAACTCCAATCCCGGCCAACAACCCACCCAACCTCTCGTATCCTGACGCCATCAATGAAACTCTGGAACCTTTTGTCAAGTCGTAACAGTTACTCAACCACAATACCCCGCCCCATGTTCTGGACCGTGGTTCATTTCAGGATAACCATGACGATAGACCAGGAAAGTTGACTTGGAGAGATACAGTACTTAGAAGATTGGATTGGATTGCTTGTTCTTCTTTGTTTGTTTTCATGGTACATCACCTCCCTTTATGTAAAGAAAACTCTTGGCCACCAAATAAAAACATTTGCAAATCATATCCAAACCTTTGGCAAATTGCCCGAAATCCAATCCTATCAATCCCTTTAGGCCTAATTTGGAAACTGCAATCATATCCCTCACTAGTACAAACTTTATTTTCCATGGCGTTTTTTTTTTTGTTTTCCGTGGCAGTTTTCGTAATCGCCGCCCGGTAGGGTCACGGTTAATCGGATGATTAACCGTGGCAATTTTGTATCATTTTTTTAGCTGCCAAAAACCACCACTACTAATATTAACCATAGCGGTTTTTTATTAAAACCGCCATGGTTAATCAACAACAAAATAAAAAAACAAAAGCCAATTCCGAAACCCTAACGGGCCCAAATCTGGCCGCCGCTAGGATTTCATGGGCTCGCCTTCGCGCGCCGTCCGCCGCCGAGGTCGCGCACTCATCGCACCAGACTTCGCCCACCGCCACTCGCGCACTCACCACGGTTAATGTATTTACCATGGCAGTTTTCTGCCTGGCCTGGTGGCTTTGCTGGCCATGATTTACCATGGCAATTTTTAAAAAAACGCCATGGTTAATAAAATAGAAGCACCTTGTAAAAGATTTTTTTGTAGTAGTGCCGCTGTTCATGGTCCGGGTTTACGGTTTTGGCCGGGTTTGTAACCCAAGCCGTATTATTAGTTACTTCTACGGGTTTGGTTCCGTGTTCGTCTCATAGTTTTCGCTAGGCCACGACCCCGCTCTATCTCCCCTCCCCTTCCCTCCCCTCTTCTGGTCACAATATCCTCTCTGCTTTAGTCCCCACCGCCCGGAAGTCGAGACCCGCTATCGCATCCTAGCGGGAATCGAGGCCAGAACCTACCCCGCTCCATGGTGGCGTGCAAGACCGAACCCTACCTTATCCTCACCTCACCTTCACAATGACCGCGGCGGTGGAGCGCCGCAAGCTTAGCGGTTACCTTCACAATGGTCGGCGTGGTCCCTTGCTGCGCGCCGCAGACGTTGAGGGCCTTGACGGCGCGCTCGCCGAATTCCGTGAGTATCTTCTCGGCCTCGGGTGGAGCGACGACAACCCCACCGCCGCGGCGGCAGCGTGACTCGGTAAGTGCAACATGGAACTCCTCCTGGCACAATAGGAGCTCCTCTAGGAGGCACCGGATCCATGGGACGGAACATGAACTCCTTGTCGGACGACCTCAGGTCCTCGAGGTGTGCGGCGATGTGAGCATGGAACTCCTCGAGCTCGGGTCAACGATGACACCGGATGCATCGCGGATGCCATTGTGGGCGTGGACATGGCGGGGGAGGTGTCGCGCGGAGGAAGAGGAGCGGCGGCCAAGGAGGAGAATGAAGTAGGAGTGGGTTTGCGTGGTTGGGGAGGAGCCTTTGAGGTCTGTGGCCGGCATGGTCTCGGCGTCAGCGTCGGTGGGGGTGTGCTTCAAGCGCACGCGGATCTTGGGCGCCCCACCCTGCTCAGGACGCCCATGGTGGACCGCTGCGTGGAGGTGGAGGGCACGCTGCAAAGGGTAGTGACCAAGAGGGAGGTTGGGACGGCGACGAGGTGGAGGCCAGGGCGGTCCTGCTAGTCGACGTCTACTTGCCCATCGTCGCTGCCGCCGGTGGC
Source organism: Hyparrhenia diplandra (assembly GCA_015847255.1). Classification (NCBI taxonomy): domain Eukaryota; kingdom Viridiplantae; phylum Streptophyta; class Magnoliopsida; order Poales; family Poaceae; genus Hyparrhenia; species Hyparrhenia diplandra. Next base: position 36,933 of record JADLZK010012693.1, read on the forward strand.
GGCCTTTTCGTTGTTCCTTTCTGTAAGTGGGTTGTTTGGGTAAACCCGCAACCACTCCAACCCATGTAGGAGTGTGCTTCAGCCTTCAACGGCTTCCTCCGGGTATGGTGCAGGCAGGTGTCCGGTTTTTGCAAACTAGTGAACAGGGCGAATATCCCTCTAGGATCCCGGATTTTTCCATGGGTGGCTAATCCACATGGGGATATCATTTTAATTATCATCTTATTAGTTCTTAAGTGGTGGTTTTCTATCCTTGGGTTTTGCTCCCCCTTGCTTCCAAAAGATCCCTTTAAGTGTCTATTTGGATCTCCTAATAAAAATGAGAATGATGTCCAAACACTTGAACTGTAGAACAAGATTTTAGAATCCAACTACCTACCTCAACGGTTTTCAGAACTTTTGAGTTCCGAGTACAATTCCAAATTTTGGTGTAAACACTGTTGTAAAACACACGGACTCTGTCCTAGAAGGAAAGGAGAAGGATGAATCCTAATCCTAGTCCGTTTGTATGTGGGCTTTTATTGAAACTCGAGGTCTTAACAGGACTATATATACGTGGGAGCTCTATGTTGTAATCACCAATATTCAGATTAATAAAGAATTGTCTCCTATCTTGTGTCTACTTAACAAATAGGTGGGGAGCCCCCGAATTAGCTTTCACAAAAAAATCTTGTGTCTACTTATTCTACTTCTTTTCATATCTCTGCGTGATCATGAGGGACGGAGAGTGGAAGGTCCTAACCGCTGACGACATGTTTTATAACAAACACAACAAACTCAACTTTGACTATATAAAGACAATACTCGTTATGAAAATGAGATCCAAACACTCATCGTTTTTTCCTATACATTATATAGAATTTACTTTCAGTATCTACAACTCCGAATAAGCTCATTTGAGGCCTCATGGGCCCTTGCACTCTTTAAATAATGCTCATGGGCCTCAACCTAAAAACAAATTCTAGCTGGAGAGCCTTCAAATTAGGCCCCCCTACATTTTAATTGCTTTACTTTTTTACATCTAATCCCGTAGGAGCCATATCAGATACTATTTGGTGGACACTGGCACAAAAGGCCCGCTCTTCATTCTCTTCTCTTCCCATCATGAGTCTCACTCATCTCATCTGGCAGCACCAGGTCATGCACGGAACGGAGGAAGAGACCAAGCGGGGCATCAAACCATTGTCTTTCCGAGGAGGAGGAGGAGGTCGTGCGGGTCACACATAACTAAGGATCGTTTACCAATGGGTTCCATATCCATACATGCTCTTAAACAAATCTTCATCATCCATAGTTAGAACAGTTCGAAAACGCAATAGAGCTAACACTACTTTTTTTCTTCACGATCACACAAAAGCTTTGCATGTATTCATATTAAGAGAGAAAGATTGTTTACAAATACAATCGAAAGGGGGGTGTGTTACAAACATTCATAGTGCTATCATGCATGCCCCCACACATTGGCGCCTTATGAATAAGAAATGAAGCATTGCGCCCTAAAAACTACAACAATCGTCAACGCCACGGCTGGTGCTATCACGCTCTTAGCAGCAATGTGTGTCACCGAGGGGGCTTTAAGCGACATTGACGGGCGAAGCTTACGCCTTCCCTAGGTACCGGGCGGCAGCGGTACTTCAACAATTTCTTCAAGAAGGGAATTGATATTCGCAAACACCAATAATGTTGGAATAGCACGTGAGTAGGACTTTCATCCCGAGCCTACTCCGCACGAAGAAGCTTCGGCGATGCCTCCAAGGATAGAAAATGGCTATGGTTGGCTATATATGGCCACCAAAATTTCAGGGATAGAATGTTTGCTATTTTAGCAAACCATATAACATATCTCTTGGAGTTCATTTTTTTCTTTAAGAAGCCATATATAGCTTATCTAACCAAGATAGCACATAAGAGATGTCGATCTCATCAACGCCCCTATGAACCGTCGAGAATAAAATTTCTATTTTTTTAGAAGACGAAAGTTATCCCGTACCCACTATGCATCTGAAAAACAGGCTTCCAATCCAGGTTCAGAGACGGACCGGTACCCACGTCCGTCAGGCGCCGTCGCTCGTCGAAGCGGACTTTCATCGGCCATGGTAGTCGGTACCTCGCCGAGTAGAGGGTTGCGACCTCATCGAGACGGTAGAGCTGAGCCTGAGGGATCCCCCATGCGGCCATGCCGGCCCGGCCGAGCTAGGTGGAGGACCGAGCCCTAGACCCGATGGCCGGGCAACACCTGTAACGACCACGCTTGCAGTTCTTATCGCGGTGACCCTGATCTATCCTATTCCTTGCAGCGAGGGCACCAAGCAGTTGAAAGTTGAAACAGCGACCGAGCAAATCCGCCACCGCCGGTACCGGGCGATAATCTCCAACGCCGCCGCTGCGGCGCCAACGACACCTGCCTGCTTGCCCGACACCATCCACATTGGCCGGCAAAGCCATCCTCGGCGGCTGCACCGGCAAGGAAGCGATGCGATGCCCGCGGTGGCCGGACACATCGAACCCAGTTGTTATTAGCTGAAGCCTTGAAGGAACACTATCATTGTCACTTATTGTCAGGCACTCAGAGTGCAAATCTGTACAAAAAGAAGCACAGCCAGCTGATTCATCATTGTCAGGCACTGATTGCTGGCGGAGGCGGCGAATGGATGCAAAAAGATTGAGGTCAAAGATTAATTATATATATGTAACAATAAAAGCGAGGTTACAACAAAGTTTGCCCAGCATCATTTTTCGCGATAATTTTTATTAAGAAAAGTAGAGTTTAAAACATTACAGGACCCGAAAGTAATCCTAGGATTACCTACCACAGCAATCCCAAAGACACACACAGCTGCAAAAAAAAAAGCAAGAGTAGAACGGCATAGAGATCCACAGCCTAAACCCTCAACGGATCGAATCCTGTGACAAAGAACAACAACACAGAGGTAGTTCATTCGTTGTCGGATCCTTGGGATGGATATTATTTTATTATTGCTAGTTTATTTGAGATCACACACCAGCTGATAATTAGTGGTGGAAATCGGACTGACACCTCGGCATACAGTATTCAACCCAAGAAGCCTCTCTTTCTCTGGGCCTCCTTCTTCCGGAAACGTATCTCCCTCGACGTGAGTCCCTCATGAACCTCATAGCCCCAGTCTCCCGGACTTATGAACTCGTTGGGGGCCACTGGAGGACCTGCATGCATTGCATTTGCATTCTTCACTAAAATGCTTGTGTCTATGAACTAGCTTAATTATTGGACAGCGTAAAAAATTGCAAGTGGCGGAGTGAGATGTATGAGATCAGATCAGATTTGTAATATTACCAGCAGGGTGTGGAACGACTGGTGGTGGTGGAGGAGACGGCGAACCACCCGAGTAAGAAGGTTCTTCCTCGAGCGAGAGCGAGGCCAGCTTTGGGGAGATACTATTCTCCGAAGATGACTCAGAGTAGTCTGAACACAGCCAGACAAAACAAACAAATAAATTATAAGGATATGCATTTCCTTCTTTTGTATGTAGACATAGTTTATACCTAGCTAAAGAATTGCAAAAAGTTTTTAGTCAAAACATCTCATAATTTGGAACTGATGGAGTATATTTATGCAATGTGCATGGTTGTTGGTCTTTACCTTTGCTGTTGGGGCTAGTCGCCTCCCACTGTTTCAGTTTCTCCTCCATGAGCCTCATGATCTCAGCGCTCTTATTGGAAGATTCTTCATCGAGTGAAGGAAGCTCTGGTTCGGCATCGTGTAGCGCTTGCCTCGCCAGATCAATTGCCCTTATGATATATATGGTCCAATCACAATCACAGTCAGACAAGACAATACTAAATTAGATTATGCCATCTTGCTCAGTCATGTACTGCTAAAAAAATGGTGTACCATATATAGCATTAGCATGTACTAGTACTTCATTCCCAATATCATGATATGTTCTATTTTTTCTTCTAGATATGTAGCTTATTTTACTATGTACATAAGATATATACTGTAGTATGTTCAGATATATGGCAAAGTAATATATCGATCTATAAAATTAGAAAATGTACTATAGTTTGAAATGGAGGGAGTAGTAAATATTCGGAGACGATTACCCTTCAGGGAATTCTATGACGTCAATGTAGAAGGCCGTCTTGGTCAGGTGCAGATCAAGCCGTAGGGGATGTGCTGCCGACAGTTTCTCGACTGCCTTGGAAGCAGCCTGCAGCATGGCCAAGCAAATACATACATATGTACAAGCTAGATAGACAAAAGAAAAAACAATCAACAACTAGCTAGACTGCAGACGCCCGACAAACCTCATAGGCTGCTAATGTACTTTCAACATGCAATTCTTTGTCCTCAATTTTGGGCCAGAGAGTCAAAATCCAGTTAATGACGCCCAGCCTAAAACCAAAAGTGAATACAGCATCAAACACAATTTGTAAATGAGAGAAAGAGATGGACTTTATAATTAATACTAGTAAAGGAGGAGGAAGGAGCAAATTAAAAGAAGGGAGTATATATCACATCTTAGTGTAGAGGGCGATGTTCTCTTCACCAGAACAGGAAGGCAGGAGGTATTGCTGAAAAATGTGGAGCACGTCTCTGCAGGTTGTATCCATGTCCTTGTCCCTCCGCTCACGATACACCTCCAGGGCTACAGACGCCGCGGACTTCCCGCGTTGCTGTTCTTCCTGCTCTTTTGTAGAGATAGTACGCCACGCATTGTGTTTATCAGAGAGCACAACTTTGTATGCGGCAGAGCTGAACTCCACCTCCTCCCGAGTGAGTGGGGGCGATCTTGGCCGTTTTCACCAGCGTGTTGACTATCTCCAACAGCTCTGCATATATGCAATATACATAATAATGAGAGAAAAACGATGAAGAAACGAATGCATTGTGTATGTCATGTGTGTGTGTCTGTATGTATTATGCAGAGATAAGACGGTATTGATTATGATTGGATAAACTGATTGACAGAGCAACGACAAGGAAATTAGAGGAAAACGAGAGCTTGTCTCTGTTGTATTGATGTGAGAGTGAGAAATGAATTAATGCATATCATATATGCCTGCGACAAATCGAGCAAAACAAAGATCCAGGAAGAGCAGTAGAGCAGGCAATAGCATATATGCATACATATACATATATAGAGAGCCTCATATATATATATATATATAGGATGGCATGTCATGTCTCTATCACTCTATCGCTGCATATGCATATACATACATATATTTAGGATAGTTGTCACGTACAATACATTGATCCAAGTCCAACCGTCGAACAAACAAATGCATCATCTCCACGACAAATAATTGGGAACCAAGCAAATTAAAAGACGAGATGAATCCACAGACTAATAATTTAAGAACCGAACTCAACACAATTGGATCAGAACAAACAAGCATTAATGAATCACAGGCTCCACATAATCTAGCTCAATTGCTGCTAGCTAGGGTTTTCCCCCCACACCCACCCGGGCCCACCCCGGGATCCGCTTATAAAATGGATATAGTACTCTAGACATCGATCCACTCATCAGAAATAATAACATCGGGGAAAATTATATACTACACTCCAGACATATATACATACTTCAGCAGGAATTGAATCGAAGCTAATAAAAAGCCACAAGCATCCATAAAAAATTCTTGAAGGCACAAGATATCCAAAAGGATCGGAGAAGGGAAAATGATTCTACAAGCTAAGTGCAGCAATCGATGCGCATGCATGGAGGAACAAGAACAATATATCAAATCAAGAACGAAGGCAGGGTGGAGGCGTCGGTGCGCGGGCGTACAAACCAGAGAAGAGGCGGACCTCCTGCGCAGCGCCGGCCATGTGGACTAGCGCCTCCCGCGTCAACAGCGAGTCCATGGGGGCGGCGCCTCCTGCCTCTCGGGCCGGCCGGCAGCAGCAGCAGCAAACCAGCAAGAAAAACCACTGCTAGCGGGGCTGCTGCTAATATCGCTTGATCGGAAATATCTGACAAAAGACCCAGCCTGATCCACCGGCGACCCCACCCATCAGAATTAAAAGTGCCTGATAATTAATCTGATTGTGATGGATGGATTTTCTAACCAATGGGTGACATATGCCGCAGGAAATTTATCTTGCAGTTCAATTGAATACACGCAGTTCCCGTCATTGGAGCTGTGCAGATAGTCTATATGTTCACAATTAATCAATTCCAATATATAGGCCTTATTTACAATTCAAATATTACCAAAAAAATCGTAACAAAAGTTTCATCGCTATCTTCGGGTGGTAATATCTGATTTCGTACTCACTAATAGTTTATATTTCCTCCATCTCCCAAATTATAAAAGTCATTTTAACTTTCTGGTAAAGAACAGCTCAAGTCGTTTGACCAAATTTATTTATATAATACAATTTAGCAATGCCCATATAGAGAACAAAGTTTGTAGAAAAGGAAGTACCTCTGTCTGTTTTTGGACATTCTAGTTCAGTCACCTCATCAATTATATATTTTTTGAAAAGTTTTTTTTTTTCTTTTCTTACAAGTTGAAATTAAACTGTAGCCTTTTCATCCTCGGCCATGTGCGTCTTCTTTAAGATATTCACCGTTGTGTCCATAGTTGTGGGACATAACCGTGTGAAATTTGTGTAGCTGCGGCTTTAATTTTGTCTTTAACTCTTGGCGGTTAGGGCACTTCCAATGGTGTATTAATGATAGTTTCTATCTTTATTAAATAGCTTGCCAACTAAGCAAAATGATGATGTGGCAGCCTAATTAATGAGGAAAGAGAGCAAAAATCATAGAAATGGTTTCTTCATGGAGAAATCATGTCTACTCTTGACCCAATGCAGAAGAAACCATGAATTTGCCATTGGGGAGAAACCACTAGTTTCTATGGGGTTAATGCAACTCTCCCCATTGGTGGAATTGGGAGAGAGAAAGAGAAAATAATTATTACTCGAAGAAACTACCACTGTGAAGAATGGTTTCTATAGATGATTTCTTTTACTATGGAAAACGTGTCGGTTTCTTCCATTGGGACTGCCCTTAGCATCATGACTAATAAACACGAGTGCATGTGGAAAGCTAAAACTTCACTTTTTTTTTTTACCAAAAAGACTGTGGGGAGGTCCCTAGAGTAAATAGGCAATTTATTTATTTATAGAGAGAAGAAAATACATAGGCATCAAGCCAAACACAAAAAGAAGATCTAAGATCAACCTTAAATCTAGCCGATTATAGAGTACACTGCGATTTAAAGTTTGATTGCCAGCACTCCAGGCTTGGTTTCTCTACTCAGCATCCTTGAGCAAAGGAGCATTCAAAGAATAGGTGCTGAATATTTTCCAGAGAGTTAGAGGCGCACACAACCACAATTTGGACCACCTTGCACATGCAGATTTCTTCTTTGTAGCATATCCCTTGTGTTTAATCTATCCACCAAGATAAGCCAAGCAAAAGAATTTGAATCTGGATGTACATCTTGATTTCCAAATCAGTTTGAAGGCCAAATGAGCTTCGATGGCATTGAAAGCAAATTTGTAGAACCTATTTGTTGTGTATTTGTTTCCCCAGACTGGCACCCATTTATCATTAGCATGCTCCTCATAGTCCATTGCTTGCAATTGATCCTGTAAGAGTTCAAGTTCCTCCAGGGCTTCATCAGAGAGTGGTGTAAAACTTCACCTGTTGCTTAATTACTTAATAACTTGCCCCTATAATGAAGTTAAAAGCGAAATATAATTTAGAACGAAGGGAGTAGCAACTAGGGATAGTTTGCGCTATATGTAAGCTTGGTGAGACTGGGCTAACAACCACAGACACAAGTAAGCATATGTGGTCGGCTTAATTAATTAAGAAAATGTTATTAGAAATGTCTCTTTTAGACATGATTATACTTAAAACATATGCCCTACAAATATGCCATTTTTATCTGTGGTTTGTAATCCGAACTCTTTGAGCCCCATATACTAATTACAAAAAACTACTTGTGCATTTTTATTTCGTAAATCAATTTTTGAATGTGGTGGCGGCAATTGTAAGTCGCAGTCACTATTTATTCCTTCATGTAGAAATAAATTTTTTTGACCGAAATGTAGAAATAAATTTCGAAATCAACAGGAGCAACATCTCAAAATTATATATTCAACACATGGCGACTTCATACCAGTATGTATAATTCAACATGGCGACGTACCACTCTACATTAAGTCGTTGCCATCCAGCTGCCCATGGCCACCAAGCTGACATAAAATATCCATAGCTAAATCCAAGCAAACAAGCAAAGCAACCCTAGCTCCGCGCGACCAATACGAACAAAGGAAAAAAAGAAACGGATCGGACAAAGGGATCCTGGGATGAAAGCGACTGCACAAAGCGCCCTGGCCACATGAACGCGAGCGCTAACCACCACTGGACACTTGTGCAGCTGACTGGGAGCCGTGTGATGTGGTGTGGCGTCCCATGGGAATAATCAGAATGGACGGCGCAAGGAATCGATGCGATGCAACGAGCCCGACTTCACCATGTCCGCGGTATGCAAGCAAGTCCTTGCCCGAGCCATAACGAGCCGAGCTATAACAAGCGCGTTGAGCCACTAACGAGCCGAGCTAGCTCGATATCCAGCCTTACAAGCAACCGACAAGCTGGGCACCTCATTTGTCAAGTTTGCGCTCCGCAAATCATTGCAAAAAGATAATGCACTGGTTCATTATTTTCACTTGCCAGGCACTGATTAGAGTGCAAATCTATATGCCAAAAAGGATACACCGATTCATCATTTGTCAGGCACTGATTCTGGCGGAGCTGGTGAATGGGTGGACAAGATGAGGTTTACAGATTAATTTATAAACATACATACGTAACAATAAAAGCGACAAGTATTCTCCTTCTTTTATTTAATTTATTATAGATGTAATGTAACTGACAAGGTAACAAGATTACAACAAAAGTTTGCCCAGCATATCATTTTTCACGATAACTTTCAATAAGAAGAAGTAGAGTTTGAAATATTACGGGGACCCGAAAGTAATAATCCTAAGATTACCACAGCAATCCTATGGATGTGAAACCTATGTGTGGAATTTGTGCAATGAACTCTGTGTATGTGAAAGTCTATATGTGCAAATGTGATATTCTGTATGTGTATGAACTATATGTTTGCAAATGTGATATTCTTTGACTGATTTAGTGAGAAAAAAAAAAAAGAAAAAACATGTGGGTCGTGCCAGCATAGGTGGCACGACAGTCATTTGCACAGTGTCTGTGAAGGCATGGAAGTCATATGCACAGTGGGTCGCGCTAGTCAAGTTGGTGTGACGGGTCGTCAGTTACGAGCCTGGGGCGAGACACGGACGAGTTAAAACAAAGACAAAGCTATCTCAAAACTACCATTTTTCCCAAAGGACTCAACTAGAACATTTCATTGCATTTTCTTGAACGAACATTGAAAAAGACAAATTGAAACCAACTCATGATGAACGAGATATCACTACAAAATGGCAATTTTTGCAAACAAAGATCAAATAGAGGGTTCCAAATGCCAACACATAGGCATAAGTCTTCCAAATGCCATTAGTTACATAAGTGTTCCAAGCACAAAAGTGTTATTGGAAGTCAAATGTTATAGTCTCAACCACCAAGAATATCACAAATAACATGAATCACAGGACCACTTATATTATCACGCTCACCACACTGGTAGAATGGAGTAAACATTCCCCACTTGCTTGGAACTTGGAGGAACGTAGTCTTGCCACAGTGGCATGTAGGAGGATTCCTAGGCGATGCAATGTAGCGTCAACCTTCACCGCTTCGTAATGTCGGGTGGGTTCGCTGGAGGAGGCACACACCTGAACAAACTTGTAACACCCGTGTTTTTACATCATTTTAAAATTCACTAAAAATTTGAACTTTTTCTAATTACAACTAAAACTTGATTTATTTTCCGCTAAACCAAAACCTGTTTTAAAAACCCGCATTTCAAACTCTCACCATATAGAAAATAGGAAATCTTGTTTGTTGTCGAGCTTTATGGTGACCAAAGGTGCAAGGTAAGTTCTAGATTTTAGTTATGGAAGTTTAATATTGCATGAGAATGATTTACAATTTTCTCTCGGGAATAAAATACCGAAAACTCGTGTGTACCAAATATATATTGAATATTTTTATGAGCACGATAAATAATTATTCTCGACAATAAAAATCACGGGAATATAAGTGTGCTTGTATAAATAGTTATAAAATATATAGTACACATGAAATCACGAGGGCTCGGGGAAAGCATGTGTGCTTAAATATATATAAAACATTTATGCAAGTACGAGTGAATAAATATTTTCATGAGTATGAATCATAGGAAGGTTTAAATGAGTACTTGTGCAAATGTTTATAATAAATATATTTACACACATACGAGGAAAAGGGAGAGAGAAAGAATAAAGGAGAAAGGAGAAATAAAAGGGAAAGGAAATAGAATTGAAGGAGCTCTCGGGCTCACTTCCTCCTTCCTTCCCCTCCGGCCCGCCCAACCGCCCTCCGCTTCCCTTCCCTTCCTCCACATCGAAAGCAGGCCAGCCCGGCCCGGCGAGACCCGGGCCGATTGGCCCAACCGACTGGCACCCGAGGCCCACCTCCCTCTCTCTTCCTCGCGACGAGGGCCCGCAACCCTTCTTCTCCAACACGCCCGAACGCGTGGCGGCAGCGACATCGCGGCCCGCGCCCACCGGCCGGACTGCCACGACGAGGAGACCGGACGACCGGGACACGATGACCTCCTCGGGAGCCGCCGCGTCGCCTAACGTCTCCCATCTCGTCGTCAACGGGGGACGGTGAGGCCGCGGCCACCATCAAAGGGATGCGCCGAGAGCCGCCGGCCGCCGCGGGAAAAGTCGGCGAGCCCGGACGAGCAGCTAGCCTAGCCGGTGCGGCGATGGAGACCGAGGCACGGGGAGCTCACTAACCTCCCGCCGAGCCACGCCGCCGCACGGGGACGCCGGGTCAACTCCTCCTAGCGCGCCACGGCCCCTCGCGCCATGGCGCCCGGCACCGCGGATATTCACGACGAGACCCGACGATGCCCACCCGGCGGGACGCACGCGCGAGACTTGCTCCCCGCGTCACGGCCAGCCAAGCACCACGGTGAGCACCACGAGCCCACGAGGCACGGCGGAAAATCACGACGGCGGAACCTCGACGGCGCCACCTATAAATACCCCCTCTCGGTCCCCAATCCACCTCGCCCCTTCCACTACAAGCTCCGTGGCGACCTAGAACGCCCCGGTGCTTGCCCTACCTTCCCCTCTCCTTCATCCCTCTTCCCGCAATCCGATTTGCCCCCAAATCGGTTCGCCGCGCCGCCGACGGAGGTCGAGCTTCGTCGCCGTCGTGGTCACTACGAGTCGCAATTGGTAGACCCGGTATGCCATCCCAACCTCCCTATTGTGTTTTCCCCACAAATCCAACCCTATTGTGCGGTGTAGCCCACCACCGGCGCCGCCGCCGCCAAGGACTCGCCCGGTCACGCCGCCACCACGGAAGGAGATCCGCCCCAACGCCACCGCGTCTACCCCGACGAGCACGGGGCACCGAGAGGAGTCCAACGGACCCTCCGCGGCGCAGCTTTGGGCGAGAGCAACGCCTCCCGGCCGGTTCGGCCAGATTCGCGACGACCCCGTGGGGCATACCAGCGGGCGGAGGCCCTATTCACGGACGACGTCGTCCGTTACGGATTTAACGCCGTCATGGCTTCGACCAATGACGGGGACGCCACGCCACCCCTTCCGTTTCCCCGGCCGGGCCGTCGTCATGTGCCGTCAAGACATCTCGCCGCCCACGTGGAGCCTACGTGGTGTCCACCGTGGCGTCCACACGGACCCACGTGGCACCCACGTGTAAGGAAGGATTGCTGTGTACACTATTTTCAAATGCTAGATCCACCGAAGCTTGTACACGTAAAAAGAGAAGTAGTATTTCCCATGTCGAAAAAAATTTTAAAAATTTGTAAATTCATTATTTGATTTATAGAATTTTATCATGTAATTGGTTTCAATTTTCTTACATGATAAAATTATATTATAATATTACCCTAATGATTTAATTAGGGATTAATATTATAAAATCCATATCTCATGCATACTAACTCCGTTTCGCGTGAAAACGACTTCCATAATTCCTCTAAAATCTAGCTCTATGCATCTAACCCATTGCCACCATAATGTTCTATGTTTGTTTTATGTGCTATAGTTCAAGCTAGGGTTTACCTTGATCGCAAGTAGATTCGACGACCCGATTAGGAGCTTCCGTCCGATGTACGCTAGAAGACGTTCGACGCCGTGCCGATTCGTAAGAACATCCCAGGCAAGTCCTTACCCCTCCCTAATCATGACCTTAATATGATGATATAATGAGATGATAATGATGATGATAATTGGATTAGTAAATAGTGGTATGAGCCTGATAACGTAGCTATGGAGCTAAGCCGGATGACGTAATCATCCACGTTATCTACGCTCATATGTTGTAATCAAGTATAACCTAAGATCGTTTAATGAACCCTAACCAACAAAAGAGGTGGGTGATAGTGATTCATTGTGAGATGGGTTACTACGGGAATTGCCGTAAGGGGATTCCTGCGGAGAGATACTCGCCTCCCTAAGGACCGGTTCATAGACCTTCTACCTAGTAAGATATTTGCACAGCCACACGCCGTTTATGGGGGGCTTGATTCACACCCCGTTGGGTTGAGGTATAATTGGGATCCAAGGTGGCCGGGAGGTGCAAACGACCTATTAGGAGCAGACGTGGGGAGAGTGGCCCCATGGTCCGGTTGGCGTGGGATGCCGAGTGGTCTTCCACGGAAGTGTTTGGGCGCTGGGCGCAAAGTGCTAGAGGCACATATTGATGGTTTGAGATTGAGAGTGGTGTTGATAAAGTATAGGTTGGGTAATTAGGTATTACCAGAAAGCCGTGGGTGATTTGGTATCACCATATTGTCTAGGGTAGTACGTCATCTTAGGGTGACGTGTTGTCCTTCCAACCCCCGAGAAGTCGTGGTGAAGATTATACCAATATACCTAGAGTAGCACTCAAGCGGGTACGGATCTCGTTAGGTCTGTCAGAAGCCATGACGGTGGCGAGAGGCAACACCTATCGTGTGGGGAAATTTGTACAACCTCTGCAGAGTTTATTAAATCTATTCGAATAGCCACGTCCTTGGAATGGGCGAATGCTAGGATAGAACATCTATGATTAGAAATAACTAACGCTTGTGATGATGTGAAGGTGATGACCGGATGAGATAATCCAGGGAACTAGTAAGAGCGTTTTAGAGACTCGCTAGGGCCCAAACCCTTAATATACCAAACCACCCCCGGTTTGGATTTGCCGAAAGTACCTTTGTACTCACCCCCTCGCTTTTACGCATATCGGCATATCTCAAGGTAAGGTCGCCGTCAAGTAGGAGGCCCACGACGTAGGTGTTTACAAGACGTTGCTTAGGAGAAAGACGTAGAAGTCCGTGAATTCCATCCGCTCAAGTTGCCGTGGAACATGAAGTCGCGGCCTAGACGGTCTAGCACCCAGCGGACCCGGCCACAGATAAAACCATTGCTTCACGGTTGGCTACTCCGATCAATATAATCCCAGTGGTGTCTTCAACAACTGCTGTAAGTCCTTCTATCCTATGTCAATATATGCTCGGAATAGTTCATCTATAACTGATTTCCATTACTGTGACTCGGTAACGTATTGGTAGCGTGATCCCGGGCGCCAATACGCGAGATTAAAAGTCCCATTAAAAAGTGGGGCGTGACAAAACTCGTCATACGCACAATTCTTCCAAGGGTCATAAGGAAACACCATAATCTTACGCTCCAATCGTGATCTTCACCATCGATCCACCGATAGAAGTTGCATCCGCCTAGACCACAATCATGCGGTCCTAGGGGACGGCGCAGAAGTTGACAACATAAAAAGCACGCCCACCGAGAAAGGATGCCTAGATCGCTTCACAAAGGCTGGTAACCCACAATGACACGCCGGTGTGAGCCAAGGTGGTGGGAATGGACCTTTCCCATCATGGTCCTCTGGACGGTGCACAAACTAGGACAAGTCCATTTAAGCTAGCAAAAACAACATAGACTATTATTACACATAAATTCAACTATATATGTGTGCAAAACACATAAGAAGGTATAGATCACAAACATCTAAGCACTACTATTATCAAATTAAATCCATCTAAATCATCTCCATACATCCTCACGCCTCATAACAACCATTTTTCACAAACCCTAAGCAAACCCTAAAAACAAGAACAAATATCCAATACACATATTGAATCCATCTAAATCATCTACATACTAAGAAACATTTATTCAAATACACATGAACAATGCTATGAATTAAGTCAAATTGCAATAGGGGACTTGTTAGGGGCCACCAAAATGGGTCCCCTAAGGAGGGGGGCGATACCGCCCGCCAGAGGGACCCACTAAGGGGACCCAATCCCTAAGCCACATATGTACCCACCAAGTAGGCCCACGAGGATCGGGTCTCGGCAAGCGCTCCACCTTGCTCGAGGCGATCCGATCCACGCCCACCACGAGTCAAGCGGGGGCTCCCCGGAGCCCCGACCCCCCTTCCTTCGCCCGGAAGGAAAAGGCTTTGGGCCTTGGGTGACACCGGGAGACTTTGAGGGCAAGGTAGCCGCGTGTTAGAGCCCCGCCAAGGCCCGGTAGCGTTGTAATTACATCAAGCTAACTTCACCGACTCCGCCCTCTTGTCACATCAAGCTAACTTCACCCCTGCCCGTCGGGACCGCAGCCCGTCACATCAAGCATCATTACATCGTTAGCCCGGGCAGCGGTGGCAGGCCGACTAGGTCACGACACGTCCCCGCCAAGGGACCATACCGCTGACCTCGGGAGGCCTCAAAGAACGATATGAAGGACCGCCGAAGGTGCTTTGTAGCAGCCTCGGAAGGATGAAACAACCTCGGTAGCCCACCGTGAGCACCGGCGTAAGCCTCAAAAGCAAGGTAAGCAGCCCCAATGTATTTCAATCCAGATTAAGAAGCCATCATGATTCATCCAAAAATCATGATGAGAATAGAATGAGAGAAGAGAGGGAGAAAAAGAAGCTAGTGGCATCATTTATATCTCCGTGTCGCTGCTAGCCGGTACCAGATTTTGGGTCGATAGGGGCATGCGATTCAAGACCAAAATCATGGTGAATGAAATTGCCGGGTTCGGAAGGAAAAGGGCGTTTTGCTAGAAGAAGGGAAGAGCTGTCGACTAAGATGACATCATCGAAACTTCCTAAACCCAAAGGAGATAGGATCGGCTAAGGAGAGCTCGCGTCTGCCGGGTAAAATTACGCAGACACAAATCTTCTCGTCATTCGATTAGCCACATCAGCTCGTTGAATGGCTTTATGGACTCCAAATAGAAGGGGAAGATTGGAGGCCATGATATCTTTAGTTAGGGTTTTATTTTCCTTATTTTGAGTTGTATTCTATTAGAACTCGTACCAGCCTCGGGTATAAATATGTGAGCCCTTGCTATTGTAAAGGATGCACATCAATACAACAACAAACCGGCCCCCGCCAAAATCAAGTCCTTTTAGTCGAAGTCGCCAAGTTCTTCATGTCTTCTCGAGGGGACTCATCGATACGTTGACCTCCGAGTAGCTTGTAAGTACCGCAACCTTTGTTATATCTTAGTCGCATGACGGGCGGACTTTGTAATCGATGGAGGTTCTGTGGCCTTTAGACCCGACTTAACATTGAGTTATCGACTCTATTAGATCCGCTAATTCTAATAGATTCATTAAGTTACCTATGTTGTTCATGCTTCGACTGTTTATCTTTATATTATGAACACACTCTTTGTCGATTAGATTGGTAAAGCTTTGACCTTAGATCTATATTGATTACGATCGTCTAAATGCTTCTTCATGTAACTTTTACCCTTGATGGTTGTTTTCACGTGCTTATTGGCCAGAGTTTATCAATCTAATCGTTACATGTCGTGGGTTCAAGCTTATCTAGATGCAAGTGGGTTAGATTGTTGATTTAGAGCCATCGGCCTACCAGACTAGCTTTACTTTAATCTCATAGTTTGCTTGTGTTTAGATATGCTTGTTCATGCTTCATGGACTCGATTCGGCTATTTTAGCCAATACGGTTATGCTTTCACGAGTAATGCATGGATGTAGGTCTACCTAGGTGACAGATGATCTAGCTTTACGTATTGGATTCATTGAAGCCTGCTGGCCATTAGACCAGGTGAATGCAGATTTGGTATGTTTAGTGAAAAGGATTTGTTAAGACCGCAGACCAATTTTAATGAGTCCTTGTTTGCTTACTATCTAGATTAGATTTATACACATGAGTTGCTTCTTTTAATGTTCAGATTGATATTCTTACATGTGTCGCTTTTCTCATATTTATGGAGATTGTTTGGATATTCCTCATATATGTTTACATTGATTGATCGATATCGTTTATCTATGACACAACAAGCTGCAAGAGTTGGTTAAACGTACATATTTGATCGGCTGTAGTGAAGGAGATGCCAAAGATTATTTCAATGCTTCATCCTATAGCTTACATAAATCGACTAATTTGAGCTCATGCTATACACATCTAGATAGAATTGTCGATTTCATGCGTTTATTCAATTGCTACATGATGTTGACTCTCTAAGTCACGTTTTTGGGAACTCGCTCTGTCAACACCGACATGTTCCGGCCAGAAGTTCTTGACGAACTCGTTCTCCTTGTCAATTGTAGGTCAAATTGATCGGCACGCTGGACGTTAAGGCTAAGCTTTCTAGCCTCGCTTTAGTGTGTTGGCGTGGGAACCAATTTTTGCATCAATAGTATGGCATGCAACTATGCGTGACATGCTGGGCCCCACATGTCTCGACGCCGGCACCAGCCAACCTTTGGTGCCAGCGTGGAGGGCCTCGTCGCGCCACCTCACGTGGCGTGATAGGGTGGAAAAGTCGCACCAAGAGGCCTAGTGCGACCAAAAGGGATACCTTGTGCAAATATTTTCTAAACAGGGTTATATTTAAATGTTGTTTAAAAATGATTAAATTTATAAAAATCCCAAGAGAAACCTGGCTTGGAGGGCCGCTATCACACGTTCTAGACTTTTTTAGGGTCGAAACTGCTGCGGCGGTGTCTGGATGTCGCCAGGTCATTTGACATCGCACGCTCCATGCGGGAAATTCCTGTGGGTACGGGCCTCCGCCAAACAACGATCGGGTCCCACCTTGTCGGCGCTGCGGCTCGGGCGTCCCCCTTCCCCTTCCCCACCTCCTCGGCGGGCTCGCGCCCACCACCTCCTCCGAACTCGGCCGCGGCAGGTCGCCGCCGCGCCGCCGCCGATCTCGTCCACGTCGGCCGCGTGGTTTGCTCCCACGCGAGGAGGGCAGATCCGGCAATGAGCACAAACGGCGTGGACACCGACGGAGATGGAGAACAGGACGGGCGGGGAGCCAGCGGGTCCATGGCAAAGGCGGCGCGGAGTCGCCGCAGATTGGCGGCGATGAGTCGACCCACGGACGAAGGAGCGGCGATGGCAGCGCGGGCGCTTGATCCGCCGCACGTCGCGCATGCCGGTGTTGTCATGGCGCCCACGCGACGGATGATGCGCGCGCACTGATGCGCCATGCGCGCACTCCTCCTCCGTCCGCCCGACCAGCCGACGACCGAGTCGCGGGTAGCATGCCACCGAGGAACGCGGCCATGCTCGCCGAGGCACCCGACGATGCCGCATGCTGCACACCCGCCGCCAGCGCAGGAACATGGATCCTTCCCCGAGCTAGCTCCTCCGTCACGAACTCATGCATCTGCTAGGGCTCTCTCGCAAGCACTCCCTCTGCTCTCTCCCCTAGGTTGTTTGACCCGTAAAAGGGAGGGAAAGGTGGGTGGAGCGAGATGATTGCAAACTATACTGTATGATGTTTGGGCCCAAGCGATAAGTAGTTGGGATAAAGGATGATATAAAGAATGGACGAGTGTGTAGGAGAGAATCTCGATGACGAGGACGGAATATCTCTATTACTAATAATCTCTACTTCTGTATTTGTACTTTGTATTGTACTACTAATAATCCACCAATTTGAATTTTGCTTAAGCCACACACTAAACAGTACCCCATAGACATTAGCAACACTAAATGCACCCAAAAACAGTTACACTTTCAAAATAAACGGACAAGATTTACTTTGCCATATCACTCACATCCGAGGACAACGCTCGGATCGGTACTCATCACTCAACCGCCCTGGCGCCGCGCCCACCGCAAGCTCCCACGCGTGACCTCTCCTTCCCCAAGCGGCCCACGCGCGACTCCGTTCCCCAAGGCGGCTATTCAAACTCCTCTCCCTCCGTGCACCATCGCACCACGCCCTCCTCCTTCCATCGCGCGTCACGCGGGCGGACGCGAAGTCGACGAAGCCGCAGCGGTCAGCACGGCGGCGCTCGGCTCGAGGATGAGCGGAGAAGTAGGGGCGCGCGGGGACGCACGACGGCAGGACTCGAGGGACGCACGATTGGCCAGGGCCCAAGAAGGCAGGACTCACAGCCCAACTCCAGGCCGTGCGGAGGCTCTAGGACGCACCGCGGTGGGCTTCGCCAGGCCGCGCGGACTCGATCGACGCTCTGCTCCAGGCCGCACGGCAGCGGCCCCCACAAGGCTGCCCGGAGTCGCGCTCGCAGCCTTGACCCAGGCCGTCAGTCTGCGGCCCTCGCCAGGTCGCGTGGAGCCGCGCTCGCCAGGCCACGCCATGCTCGCACCGGTGCCAGGTTCTTCTTCTTCCCTCTCCCTTACCTAAGCCCCCTTCTGATTCGTAATCTAATATTGGCTCAGAATCCAATAAGGTTTGTGTTCTCCTGCCATGATCTGTACTCCCTGAAGATTTGTATAGTGTCCTTTTTACGCCCTAAAGATGTTTGACAAAATGGCGGAGTTGAATGGCGCACTCATGGTCAACAACATAATAGTTCTTTGATTCTTGTAGATTTAAGCTCCTAAAAGAAATTGTGTTACATTTGTTAGTACAATGTCTGGTCCACACTTTTCAAAGTTGCGTCAAGCTCGGTTTCCTTCTCCAAATGTAGCTGGATACCAGAGCTTATATTTCTGTTCTAGGAAAACAGAGAACTGCCTCTATCAGACACCATGTCAATCCTGTGTCGAATGATAAGATTCAGATGCTTTGTTATGCATTTAAGGCGTTTGAATTTTGATGGATTCCCGCACCTTGAAGTCAGTAATGGGAATAGTACAACCACAAATCCGTTGTTGTGAGTTGGGGAAGGAAGGAAACAAATCTTTCCATCATTCTCTCTTTTTTTACTTATGGAATGCCAATAAATTCCAATACGCTCTCTGGCTTTGCTTACAGGACTGGCATGTCACTAAAATAAATATTGGTGGTTGTTGTACACTAAACAAATTATTAGGAGGTTAAGTGGTAATTTTTCTGCTACTCCGTTTCCTGTTTACCATGACACATAGTTCATCCATGACTATGAGCTTCAGATAAGTAATAATCTGATATTTATCAATCTGAGAGTTAAAGCAGGTAAGTAATGTGGAACATCAGTCTAGGGGTTCCCTAGCTTCAGCGCCATGCCACACACAAATTCAGTGGCACCAACTTCACCGGCTCAAATCCATGGCGTGGGATTGCAAATTCAGCCGGAGCGGTATGCATGACTGCTCCCTTTTCTCCACTGTGTACACATTTAGCAAGAAAGCCTGGTAGATAATTGGCATGATTCTTTTTTTTTTTTTTTTTTTCTGAGATCCTGATATATGCCCAATAATTTACTGGTTTTGATCTTTTCTGTATGCATAATACGTGGAGGCTCAATGATGCTTGATCTGGCTATTTCAAATTTGAATGATCTGTGGTATACCATAAGTATGGCCTTGCTTTTCTTGAAAGGTGGTATTTTCATTCGGCTTACATATAATTCTGGTGCCATTCGGCTCTTTATAATTACAGAGTGTACATTTGGCATTGTGTCGTGCCTGTAGTTATAAAAATTGAAATGTATTGATAGATTAACAGGTTAAATTATGAAATTCCATCTGTATATGGGGGTGGAACATGTGTATGTGGGGTGGTTGTTTTCTGAGTAGTGCAATGAGTCTTTCCTTTTGCCATCCTGTTAGTATTCTGTAGCTCATTGTCAAGTGTCAACCTATCTCTTTGCTTTGTTTAATCGTTTGTGTAATAAAGGGCAGACTGGTTTCTTTCATGGTGGAAGTTTTTTTGGATCGTTTTTTTTTTTTTTTTTTTTTTTTTTGGAGAAATAACCTGTGAAGTTTGACAACTTAGCAACAGTAGATAATTAACAATGATAAAGTTTCTTTAATTTATGTACCTATAGATCTTGGTTTCTTTTGTAGAGATTATTCATAACCTTTGCACTGTAGGTGACAAGTATCTGTGAGCTTTGGTTGCATCATTGCACTGTTGGTGGAGCTCCATTTTTAAAATGGTTTATTATAGAATATGTTTTCCATATAACTATTAATTTGAAATAGATATTTTCTTGCACGTTTGAATATATTGAATATAATATATAGTTTGTCAATTGTTCAGTTGTATCCTTCTTTTGGCTAAACCAAGAAAGGAACTGGATCCTACAGTGAAGAGCACTAAATATTGTTTATAAGGACGTCTCTAAACATCTTCGGCTTATATCAGAACAAGTATGTGTTCTCTGTTTCTCCTGTGTTAATGCAAAGGCAAATTGTAACTTCTGTTAAAAATGTTTGTGTCAAAATCAGTAGCACTGATGCAGAGACTTTCTTATGGAGATGGATATGATTTCCTGGCCTGATGGTGCAGTCATACTAGGATGCGGTGGAAGTCCAAGTTACTTGATCAACGTAAATATGTCATTCACATGGCACATTTGGAGATGAATTGGATGCATATTACAAAGAGGCCAAAAGTGTTCTTTTGTTGAGCTTGGGGTTCTCTCAACACGGGGGTAGGTCCCCCTGCGGCGAGCCCGAGAGGGAGAATCGTGATGAATGGTAAAGACTTTCTCAAGGCAATAAAGAATGGTGGCAGTTTCTCATTATGTAATTCACCAACCAACCCTTTACAAGGGTGAACTCCTCCCTATTTATAGTCTTTACAAAGGCCTACATACAAGATTACTCTTCTACCCCTTTATATTCTCAAAGATATTCTCCTACACACTTGCTCTACCTTGGCTTCTATCGTACTATTACATTTTACCTCCCCCCTCCTCACAGGGCCCACGCCTCATGGCCAGTGGATCCCGGTCGAAACCGTGGGCGGCCCTACCTAAGGACGGGTCTTCATCGTGCACGCCCAGAGGAGGCCGGCGGAGGTCGGGGCCTTCGCCCCACACGAGCGAAGCCGCCGTCATCCTCAAGGCCGGGAGAAGCCTCGCGGCGCCGGGCCTCGGTCGGCGGAGGAATAGACCTTCGCCAACTTCACATCCGGACTTGGTCGCCGAGGGTTTTGGGACGCTGAGCATTGGGCCTTCGCCGCTCCCGCTAGCGGAAGTCTCCTCACCGACCATCGAACCCGAAAGAGAAAAGCGAAACGTAAAGGATTTCACCATTAGTTGTGAGCCTTCGCAGGTCCTCGGGATCCGTCCACACCTCCGCCGGAGCCGGAGGTCACTCCCCAACAGTTCCCCCCCCTTGAGGGTGAAAGGCCGCAAGCGGAAGCCGTGCCTTTGCTCTCAACCTACGGCGGCGGCCGGCGGAGGTGTAGGAGGGCCGCTCCCCAGGACGACTCGCGAAGGCCTTTCGTTTCCTGAATGAAGCGGCGCGACGCATCGGGTCGCCAGCGGCGCTTTTCGAGGAGGAGGTGACCGTTGTCGGTCCGTCGGCGTGACCGTTGGCCTCGGGATGCGAAGGGGCGCCGGTGCCACTATAAAAGGGGGCTCCCCCCCCTCGCCCGTGTCTTACCCAGCTTTCGCTTTCAAGCCTCCTGCTCTCCGCTTTCCTTTGCTTCCTTGCTCTCTAGCTCTCTTTGCTCCGCGAACGCCTCCGCTCGCTCTAGCTTGCCGCTTAGTTGCATGCGCGCCACCCTTGGCCGATTTAGCATAAGGGTCGCTTCCCCGGCGTGAGATCTTCGGGTCCATACGGCGGAGCTTCCCCGTATCGTTCCTCTCGGTATCTCCGCCCTGTACGAGGAGTGCATGCTAGACATTTGCTTTCGCGCTCAAGACCTCGAGGAGACTCTTTCCGACGTAGGCGCCTCGGTCGGGTGATTTAATGGCGCGCGAAGACACTGAAGTTTCCTATGAGCTCGGGCCATCAAAGATGACCCGAGCGATCTTTGGATGACCTTATCCGGGAGGGCTTCATCGGTGCCAATTGTGAGGTAAAGGTTCCCCAAGGCGAGGCGATCCCGAGCTTCCCGAGCCTCTGATCGATGGGGGATAGTCTTCAAGGACTTCTTCACCTGCGGGCTCCGCCTGCCGTACAACTCATTTGTGCGTATGGTGGTGGAGTCCTTTGATGTTCAGATCCACCAGCTCACCCCTCATGCGTTCCTCGCCCTGGCGAAGTTCGTGTGGGCGGTCGAGTCCTATGGCGGGAGGCGGACGCCAATGTCTTCGTTCGCTACTACGAGCTACACAAACGGCCCGAAGCCCCGCAAGATGCCTGGGATGGTGGCGAAGAAGCTCCGCGGGTCTTGCACTTTCGCCCTCGCCGTTACCAGGGCGAGGAGAAGGCGGAGATCTCCTTTGCCTAGAAGAACAAGTGGGAGCCCGGATGGATGGAGTACTGGTTCTACGCCAAGTCCTCGCGTTCGTTCAAGAGGGTGGGCGAGGAGGAGATATCCCGGTATCCCTTCGCATCGAAGCTGGTGCCGGTGGACATCATCCCCCGGCCTGAGCCTGATGAGGACGAGAACGAGCGCCATGTAAAAGTGCCGCATGAAGCCTTTATGCTCGCGTGCCGTTACTCGGAGGCCGCGATCCGATTGAAGAGATCTCGCGCGGCTAAGTACTCCCCTTGAAGCGGAATAAGGATCCGCTTGTTCTCGACAAGATCAATCTACCGGTCTTCGGGACTCGGAGGTGATGGTTCCGCTCCCCACGGCTCGGTGTTCCGCTACCGCAGGGGGTCGCGCCGACGCTTTCGCCGTTATGCGTGTTGAGATGGAGGCGCAAGATCCGCTTGGCCCCATCTCCATGAAGGAATTTCTTGCGCTGGAGGTCCCGGGGCGGGGACCATGCCCCGCTTGAATCGGGTGTTCGAGGAGATGGGCATCGACTCACGAAAAAACCATAAGGTGCCGGGAAGGTGCTCGCGACATCGTCCGCAAAGAAGCCGATGAGGCCGCGAAACTGGAGAAGGCGGCGGGCAAGGAGGCCTCCGCGGCACCTGCTAAGGGCGAGAAAAGAGAAGCCCCCCCCCGCAAACGCGCGGGAGTACAAAGAAGGCCGGGTTGGGCGGGGAGCTCGCCGCCCTCCTGCCGCCTCGGCCTTTGCGCTAACCGCTAAGCGGGAGGCGAAGAAAAAGAAGAAGATTGGCCGGCGTCCGAGCCGGGGCGCTCACGATTCGGGAGCTCGCCGCTGCCATTGCCGCCGCCGGGCGCTTCGGGCGGAGGTGGCGTGGGCTCCTCCCTTGGGATGGGTTCGACGTCACCCACCGCCGCCCGGTCGGCGTGCCTTCGAGGGCCGGACGACCTCGGAGGCCTCTAACGTGATGGCTGATCCCTTAGCCGCCTACCGAAGCTCGAGCGACAGCTCCGCCGAGTCTCTCGGAGCGGGGGGTTTGGAAGTGAGTTGGGGGAGAAATCCCCCGCTAAAAAGGTGGAGCGCGAGGTAATTTTTGTTTTTGTCTTCGAAGTTTTTCCCTCGTCCGACTTGGAGTGTCTTACTCGTATTTTGTCGCAGGAGCCTCACATCGCTCGTGAGACATCTGATGTTGTGGGCGACGGTGCGGAGAGCTTCGGCCGCGGGCCGTTGGCGCCGCAGAGGCGTTGAAGGAGCTCTTGGGCGGCATTGGCTCCGCCGTGTTATTGCCGGAGGTACGCTCCGCTTCCTTTGGTCTTTGCTTGTGTTTGTCTTTTGTTTTGCTTTTCTTATTATGTTTCTTTTGGTGGCTCGGATGATGGTGGAGCTGGCCTTTTTCTCGGGTGGGAGTCCCCGCCTTGTTCTTGAAGGTAATCTAGGTAAGTGTTGGACCTTCGCTTTGTTTTTGTTTGTTATGTGTAATTGACTAGTTACTTGCTCGTCTTCTTGATTTAGACGATATACTTGCGTATTTTTCTTAAGGGGACGTGCAGGAGGTCTTGAACAAGGCCGTCGACCGGAGCGCCGCGGTGCGTAGATACTTTGGCTTTTTGATTGTTTATGTTTTGCTTTTGGCGAAGGTCTAATTGTTTGGTTTTATAGTTCACCGCAAGTCTTGATTGCGCCCGCGCTAAGGTTCATTCTGAACTTGCGGCGCGTGACAAGATCTTGTTAGAATTAAAGGCGAAGGTCTCCGCCCGGTCGGAGGAGAAGAAGACCCTGGAGGGGCTGTAGACCGTGAGCGGGAACTTCGCCAGAGCGAGGCCACTGCTGCCAAGGAGGCCCAAGATATTTTGCTGGCTCGTGCGGAGACAGCTGAAAAGGCTCTTTGTGAAATGGAGAAGAAGCTGGAAGAGGCCTCCGCCAGCCTGACGTCGTCACGTGCCCAATCTAGTGAGCGGGCGGCGCAGCCGACGCTGTTTTTGCGTCTTGCACCACCGCTGCCCGGCGCCACGGGAGGCCGTTACCTCGGTCGGTGCGGTGGTCACCACGATTCCCTACGGATGGGGGTAGCGCTGGAGTGCTTGCTTGATGACGAGGAACTTCGCCAAGCTCCCCGGCGTGTTCCAGGGCGTCTCCAACTTCGGTGCTCGGACCGCGGCCACAAACATGGCTCGCATCCTTTCTAGTGAAGGTTGCGAGGATGTTAGCCGAGTCCGTGTGTGAGGGAAGGCCATGACCCCTCCCGCCTCGCCGAGCTTGGGGAGGGGGCTCTGAAGTTCGTTGGTTCTTTTATGAAGAAGTTTTGGGCTGCGCACGGGCGGGCGGAGGCGGCGTCTCTTGCTCGTTCTCTTTTCCGGGTGAGTCCGCTTTCTCGAGTACTTGTTTCTTTTTACTTTGCTTTCTCTTGTTATGCCTGAGCCTGACCGTTTTTATGTTATAGGGTGGTGCTCCAACGGAGGCCCCTGCACCGCAGGTTGAGGCTGCCGAAGGCATCAGGCGCGATGCTACTCCGCCGCGAGCTCTGACTTCGCACGAGGGGCCTAATGACGAGGAGGACGCGGAGGTGTAGATGATTTGTAGTTTATTTTTTCTGTTTTAGTGTAGCCTACTCGGCTTTTGTCTTTCTTTGCGGATAGTCATCTCCGCTTGTAAAAACTAATGGAATAGTTTTTGAATGGAAGTCTAATATTTCTTTACATCGATGGACTCCTGCGCAGGTTCCTGAAGAGGTGCCTGCGCAGGATGTCAACCCTCTTTGCTTTTATCGCGACGGTGTTTATATTCACGGCGACTTATGGTTGTTTTGGCGAGAAACCTTCGCCAACCCTGGCGTAGCCAATATGTTTGAAGACGTTTTATTTGACTTAGGCGACGCGCGGATGACTTTCACGAACTCTATGGCTTGGAGAGGACCTCCGCCCGAGTTTTATTAGTTTGTAAGCTAGGTGGTACAGCGAGCTTCGCTGTACTTGATTTGTACACGTAAATTCATAATAAAGAAGCGATGATGTTTGATGAATTTGATGTTTCATTATTTTTCTTACAAACATTTTTCTTTGCCTGGTAGAAAAGATCTTCGCTTTGTGGATTTGACAGCGGAGACAGTCATTTGTTTGAGGCGCCAAATCCTCGTCCTTCGCAGTGAAGTACCCGCGCGTAGGAGTGATTGGGAGGCCTTCGTGCCTCCGCTACATGTGTGGGAAGCGCAATTAGTTGCTTCACCTCTCGGGTCTTCGCTGAGGATCTCGCATTTGGTTGCTTTGCGTTAGTTGTGACCTTCGGGGGGATGTTACGAATTCTTACGCAGTCTCCCCCCTTAGTCTCTCCAGATGCTGAGATTATTACGATTTCTTACGTGGTCTCTTAGTGCTTCTTATTAAGCAAGCGGAGGTTAACGTCTGCGCTCATTTTTCCTCTTATTCTTGTCTCTGGTTGTTTTGTGGCGAGGTGCCTTGTGTTGTTACTGACTTGGGGTTGTGGCTGGGCGTGTTTCTCCTGTTTTATAGGCCCTCTTCTGATATGGGATTTTATTTATAATGTCCTTTGGTAGGTAGGATTGAGTTATGAGCTTCTTGCTATTATGGGGGTTTATTGATACTGTCCTTTGGTGGGTAGGCTTGGGTTAAACTTGAGTTGCCTTGGCTAGTATATAACCCTGCCGTCTTGGTTGTTTTTGGTGGGTTGTAACATAATGGGTTTGACTAGTGTAGGCTTGGCTTGCTATATGCTGGGACCGCGTGAGGGTTCGTAACTAGAGGAGTGGGCATCTGGGCATCTACTCTCTTTTTCAATGGCTGGAAGCTCGTACCTAGAGACATGCAGCGCAATTAACTCTTGCTTATGGGTTCTAGCCGCTTTATGCCCTGCGCCCATTGCTTGGTCTTCGCTGGAGCATCTTCATGCTTATTTTAGCGGATGCCCGCGGAGCTCCGCCTTTTAGCTGGACTCGTGCTGAGGGCTGCAATATGGTCTTGGTACCACGTTGATGCTGGCGGAGGTCTTACTGTCCTCGCGGAGTGAAGCTGTTGCCTTGCACGGTGGTGTTGATCGCGTCCTTTGTTTTGTCGTGTTTGTACTACCACTGTACCATCTTCTAGTGGCTGGTGCGAAGTAGGATTCGTAGACTGGCGGAGCTCGATATATCTCCGCGGCATGTGTCTGTTGCCTAGGGTATATTTTTAGGCTTGCACAAAGGTGTCACCGAACCTCGCCAGAATCGCGTGCCTTTTCTCGCCGGAATGCTAGTATTGTGTCCAGCACAATGTCCAGAACCTGAATGTTTTGGCAATGTAACGAGAAATGAAATAAAGCTATGTGAGATGTAATTTCGAACCTTTCTGTCCCCATTGCCCTTTATGTTGGCGAAGGTTTTCTTGATGCCTGTATTTTCTGTGTTTTTTTTCAGCTTTTAGGTTTTCGACATTTACCGTTATGCCGCCTTGGTGCCTATGTTTCGTATAGGTCTTTTTCCAAGGATTTTGAGACTTTTTCGTTTGCCTCTAGAGGTCATTTTGAGGTTTGAGTCTCCGTGCTCTTTCCTCAAAATGTTCTCTGTTCTTTATGGTTTTGGCTTGTCGAATTACGTGACTCGTTGCTAGTCACTTTTCGACTTTGTCTTCGCTGTTTTCTTCTTGGGGAAATGTCCTCTTTATATTTCGTAGGGTTTTTACACCGACTTTGCCTCATTAAAAACCTCACCTCCGCTAGGAGTTCCCCGTGAGGAAAAGAGTGCAAAGCCTTCGTTGAAGTAAATGCAAGAGCCTACTTCTACTTTTGCTGAAAAGTAAAAATATGACTAACCTCCGCTTATAGTTTGCGAAGGCCGGTCTTACATGTAGTATTTGCGTAGATTGTCCACATTCCATGTGTGGTCGGAGGTGTTGCCTTGGTTGTCCATTAGGCGGAAAGCCCCTTGTCTTGAGGCAGCCTTTGCGATAAATGGACCGTCCCATTTTGCCTGCAGCTTTCCTACCATTGCTGCATTTGGCTTTCGCTTGAGCACAAGGTCTCCGATCTTTAATATCCTTCTTCCCGACTTTGTTGTCTCTCCACCTTTTGGTCTCCGCTTGGTATTTTTGTATGTTTTCCACTTTCTTCAGTCTTGTTCCTTCGGTGTTTCTTTTGCATACTCCTCATCTTCTCGCCATTTTATGTTTTAGGACGCGGAGGCTTTCATGCTTTACTTCCTCGGGTAGCATTGCTTCTTCGCCATACATGAGTTTGAAAGGGGTATAGCCTGTAGCCCTTGAGGTGGTTGTGTTATGAGACCAGATTACTTTGGGCAACTCATCTCGCCCATTTACCCTTGCGAAGGTTGTGTAGTGTTTTGGATATTGCGGAGAACACGATGCCGTTTGCTCTTTCCACTGCTCCGTTTGACTCTGGGTGATACACTGATGCGAAGGCAATCTTGGTTCCCATTTGTAAGCAGAAATCTCGAATTTGTCTCGAATCGGCGCTTGCCATTATCTCATCGTTACCATTCTTGGTACTCCAAATCTACATATTATGTTCGCGCCAAGAGAACTTTGTAATGGAATCGGAGGTTATTTTGGCCAGTGGTTTTGCTTCTATCCATCTGGTGAAATATTCAACTGCCACGACTGCAAATTTACTTCCTCCTTGAGCTGTTGGTAGTGGGCCTACAATGTCAAGTCCCCATCTTTGCGGGGGCGGGTTGGAGGTATGAGTTGAGTTTCGCGATGGGTTTTTTTGGTGAGGTGCGAAGTTCTGGCAAGCTTCGCAGTCTTGACGATTTGTCGCTTGGCGTCTCTAATGTGTGTAGGCCAGTAGAATCCTTGTCGGATGGCCTTCGCTGATAGCGCTCTGGGTCCAATGTGCGAGCCACAGATGCCTGTGTGTATTTCTCTCAGCAAGTCGAGGCCTTCGCCTTGTGAGATGCATTTCAGAATTGATTGAACGACACCTTTCTTGTAGAGCTGGCCATCGATGAGCACGTAGCTTCTTGCTCGTGCTTCTGTGCGAATGGCCTCCGCTTCGTTTTCTGGGTAACTTGCGTTGTTGAGGTTGTCAATTATGGCTTGTCTCCAATCCTCCCCCTCCACCAACATGATGGTCTTGAAGGCTGTTTTTAGGATTTGTGTTCTTTGGCTTGCATATTATGTTGTACACGGTGTCTTGGGGCATGCGGAGGTTGTTTCTTGCCGCCTTGGCTAGGAGTCCGTCGCTTGTTTTTGCTCTCGTGGGATAAACTTTCCGTGAATCCTTGGAACCTTCGCTCCATTGCCCTCGACCACCGCTAGGTAGTTTATTAGTTCTGGTTCTCTGGCTGTACATTCCTTCTCAACTTGTCCTGCCACTAGCATTGAGTCTGTTCTTACTTCCACTACTTTCGCTCCATATGCCTTCGCCTTGGTGAGACCCAGGATTAGGCCTTCGTATTCTGCTGTGTTGTTTGTTTGTGGGCAATCCAGCTGAATGGCAAAACTTGACTTGATACCTAGCGGGGACATGATTACTGCGGAGGCTCCGGCTCCGTTCCTTCCCCATGCACCGTCTGTGTGTATTGTCCCCAACTCGGATTGATTTTTCTGGCTTTTTTGCTTCGTTGGGGTCCATTCTGCCACAAAATCTGCTAGAACTTGCGACCGTATTGCGGTCCTGTGTACGAATGTTACATCGAACTGCGACAGCTCCGCGGCCCATTTGCTTATTCTTCCAGATGTTTCTTTGTTTTTTAAGACCTCCGCCAGGGGGTGGTTTGTGGGGACTATCACCTTGTGTGCATGAAAGTAGTGTTTGAGCTTTCTTGAAGCTATCACCAGGGCATAGACTATTTTCTCTATTTCAGTGTAGTTGATCTTGGCGGCCGTGAGGGCCTCCGATACATAGTACACTGGTAGCTGGATGAGTTGATTGTTCTGGCTTTTCTCCCCGAACCGCCATCGGCTTGGCCGACCGCATCGATCTTTGCCGCGACGTACAAGAGTATGGGTTTTTCACTTATGCGAATGCATTGTTATTGTTAGCTGTTCCCGCAGGTACTCTTTTAATTTTGCGGAAGGCCTCCGCTTGCTCTTTCTCCCCATTTGATGCTTCCTCCTCCCCTTAGTGCTTGAAAGAACGGGAGGCTTTTTTCTGCCGACTTGGAGATGAATCTGTTGGTATTTGCTATTAATGCGCCTGTTAGTTTTTCGTACTTCTTTCATTGTCTTGGGCTCCGCCATGTCCCCGATTGCCTTAGTCTTCTGCGGGTTTGCTTGGACTCCTTCGGAGCCGACTATGTACCCTAGGACCTTTGCCTTAGTCACTCCAAAGACACATTTCTCGGATTCAACCCGAGGCCGATTTCTTGAGGTTGACGAAGGTTTCTTGAAGGTCGGCTACATGATCTTCTTTGTTTCTTGCTCATCACTATGAGATCGTCGACATATGCTATCATGTTTTTTCTCACCGGCCGGCCAAGACCTTGCCGGGTCATTCTTGCGAAGGTTGCGCCCGCGTTCTTGAGTCCCTACGGCATTTCGACAAAACAATATGTCCCGAAGGGTGTTGTAAAGCTTGTTTTTCTTCATCCTCCTTTCTCGCCCGGATCCGGTGATACCCCCGAGTAGCAATCCAGCAAAGAGAATCTCGGCATCCTGCCGCTTGATCCACGGAGGTGTCTATCCTTGGCGGTGGGTAATTGTCCTTTTGGTTGCTTTGTTGAGATCCGTGAAGTCTATACACATTCTCATTTTGCCGGAGGTCTTTTTGGGTACCGTAACCACATTTGCCAACCAATCGTGTATTTGACCTCGCGGATGACTTTGGCGTCCAACAATCTCTGGACCTCCGCTTGTGCGGCCAAGATTCTGTCCTCGGACATCTTTCTCTGCCGTTGTTTCTTTGGTCTCATGGTGGGATTGATATCCAAGATATGCTCGATTGTGTCTCGATCGACTCCGCAAGGTCTGGCTGGCCGACCACGCGAAGACTTCTCTGTTTTTTGATGAGGAGGTTTATCAATTCTTCTTCTTCTTCGCTGTGAGGTCTTTCCGATTGTTACTTGTGTGATGCGGGTCGTCATCAACTCTTATCTTCTTTGCTTTCTCTTGTCCCTTAGCGCTTGTTTTTTTTTTTTCATATCCGGTGGCTCCGGCCTTCGCTCTGTTTTGCTTGACCGAGTTGACATTTACGTGTGCTCGGTAGATGGCCTTCTCTATGTTTTCGGCCTCCTTCGACTTCCGTGAACCGTTATGATTCCATGCAACGCCGGCATTTTCATGCACAAATATCCCATGTGAATTGCTACGTTGAACTTGTTTGTGAACCCTCTCGCCAAAGATCGCGTTATGCGGTGAATAGACATCTACGATGTCGAAGGTTATGTATTACGCTTACGGCGGCTTTTTTTCGTCCGCGAAGGATACCGGCAGGATTATTTTCCCTACCGCACTTGTCTTCCCCCGAATCCTATGAGTGGTGAGTCCGATGGTCATGAATGGTTTTCGCTGAAATTCATCTTGTCAAAAGCATCGGCGAAGATGATAACCGCGGAGCTTCTCGTGTCTACGAGGACTCTTTTCATTTCCCATGTCGCTATGTTGGTCTCTATTACCATAGCGTCCACATGTGGGTAGCTTTCTAGTTTGAGATCTGCTTCTGAGAACGTTATTGGGGTGCTTGACCATTCCCCAAATTTGACTGAAGGCTGGACTGCCACATTGTTGACCAAGCGGAGGTGATCCTTTTTCTGTTTCTTTGTCTCATACTCTATTGATGAACCTCCGGTGATAGGCATTATGGTTCCAATGGAAGGTAGAGGAGCATGTGGGTTGTATTGATTTTCTGGATTGGGCTCGTTTTTCATCGGAGCGCTGGGTGGGGGTCCTGGCGGAGGTGGTGGTAAGTTCTGACTCGAGACTTGGTTGACCGTTTGTCTGCTGGTTTGCTGGGGTGGCCCTGTTTCGATGTAGGTTAGGTGCTGTCTTGGGTTCGAATAAGACATGCTCGAATCTGGGTAGTTTTGGATCTGTTGTGGGGGTGGCGAAGGTCTCCACGCCGGTAGGAAGCTTGGGTAGTAGGCATTCGCCCGGGGGTTGATGGGTGTACTTGGTTTGATGTTAGGGATGGGTAGATTGGGCAATATTGTTGGTGTTGGCTTTGAGCTTATGGAGGCTCTCCGAAGCGTAGGTGTAGGCATTGTTTATTTCTCTTGGTGGTTGTGGGTTTTGGTTTGGGGTAGGAGGGTTCGATGGACCTTTGAGTACCTTATCTTTCTCATGCCGAATGATCGGGCAATCTCTCGTGTAGTGGCCTTTCTCTTCGCCATGTATGACATGTAATTGTTTCCTTGGCCCTTTGTTCCAGTTTTTCTGGGGTCCTTTTCCTTGGTACGGTTTTTGGTTTTCAGGTGGTCTTGCTCCCCGGTTGTTACGCCGCTTGCCGGGCTCCGTTGTGCGTGTCATTGTCAAGACTTGGCGTCCCCCGATCACGCTTTGGGCTGCTGCTGGTTGGGCTCCGCTTGCTGGTTCTTTTTGCCGCCTTTTATTTCTTTGTCTTTACGTGTTTTTGGTCTTCCAGCCTCCTTCGATAGTCTTCGTCTGACCGAATCCAGATTTCGAACTGTTCGCATAGTTCGTGCATAGTTTTCGGTTTTTTCCGTGCCAGTTCTCCGGCGAATGGCCCCAAACGGAGTCCCTCGATGGCTGCATCTATGGCCACTTGGTCCGCACGTCGGGGGCCTTCGCTTTGAGTCAGAAGAACCTTTGGAAGTAATCCTTCGCCGGCTCGTTGTATCCTCGCTACACCGGAGCGGATCCATTGAAGTAAGCGACTGCGCGCTTAGACCCTTGAAGTTTTCCAATATCTTGTCCCGGAGGTTTTCCCATGAATATATTGTGCTTGGTTTGAGCATGGAGTACCAGGCCAATGCGTCTCCTTCTTCGCGATTATGAAGGGCCTTTGCTAGGACAAAGATCATTGCCTCCCGCGGAGGCCACCGCCCCTCGTAGCTCATCACGAATTGGTGAGGATCTGTTTTCCGTTGAATTCGGTAGCCGGGTGGGCTTGTATCCGATCGGCCATGGTGTTATTTGAATGCCCCTCGATAGCGGAGACTTAGGATCAAAGGCTCCTCTGTCTTGCGGTGCGTCGAGGACGATCCGTGGGTTGGGTAGCTCTTCCGAGCCAGGGTTTACCGTTAGCTGACTTGGGATGGGAATGGGTGGTGCTAATGCCGGGCGGTTAAGCGGAGGCAGACTCGTGAATTGCATACTTTGGATCTCTGCCTGTAAGATCGCCATCCGGCGCCCTAATCAAGCCCGCCGCGCTGGAGACCTGCTGTGCCTTGAGAACCTCCGCGTAGGCGGCAGCGGCTTTGTCTCTTTCTTGCTGTAATCTCTGGAGTGAGGCTTGGAGTTGGCGGAGCTCTTGTGAAAGGGCCGGATTCTCGTGCGCCGCAGCCGCCTCCTCCGGCTCTCCGCTACGCTCCTCCTCCTCTCTGGTTTCCCCATCGATCGGAGGCTCCTCCTCCGCCGTTGCGTAGGTGCTCCGCGTGCTACGTCGGGGTCGGGTGTTCTTCGCGGGTGCTTTTGCCTTTGATGTAGAACCTTTTCTCTTTCGTGGAGCCATGGTTTTTTCGTTCGGGCCCCACGGTGGGCGCCAATGTTGAGCTTGGGGTTCTCTCAACACGGGGTAGGTCCCCCACCGAGCGAGCCCGGAGGGAGAATCGTGATGAATGGTAAAGACTTTCTCAAGGCAATAAAGAATGGTGGCAGTTTCTCATTATGTAATTCACCAACCAACCCTTTACAAGGGTGAACTCCTCCCTATTTATAGTCTTTACAAAGGCCTACATACAAGATTACTCTTCTACCCCTTTATATTCTCAGCATATTCTCCTACATACTTGCTCTACCTTGGCTTCTATCGTACTATTACATTTTACCTCCCCCTGCTTCCTCACCGGGCCCACGCCTCCGCGGCCAGCTGGATCCCGGTCGAAACCAGGGGCGGCCCTACCTAAGGACGGGTCTTCATCGTGCACTTCAGGAGGAGGCCGGCGGAGGTCGGGGCCTTCGCCCCACACGAGCGAGCTTCGCCGTCATCCTCAAGGCCGGGAGAAGCCTCGCGGCGCTCGGGCCTCGGCTGGCGGAGGAATAGACCTTCGCCAACTTCACATCCGGACTTTGGTCGCCGAGGGTTTTGGACGCGGAGCATTGGGCCTTCGCCGCTCCTGCTAGCGGAAGTCTCCGCACTGACCATCGAACCTGAAAGAGAAAACTGTAAACAGAAAGGATTTCACCATTAGTTGTGAGCCTTCGCGGGTCCTCAGGATCCGTCTACACCTCCGCCGGAGCCAGCGGAGGTCACTCCCCAACACTTTTCACTCTGTAGTGATGGATTCTGCAAGCCTTTTGCTTCGCTTGTAAACCTACATGAGGGTGTTTATTCTTTATTTTGTTTACTACGCAAGGGACTCTGAAATATATATAGAATGCTATTCTTGTAATCAAAAAGTTGGTATTAATAACACTATCCTCTATTTTTCTTGCTTTCTTGCTAAATGTGTACACTTGAAATGAAGTCGTAGTGTGTTAGCACGGGCACTATACTAGTAATATATAAAGGATGAAGAGTGCAGTCAGTCTCACAAGTGACAGGTCCCAGCCTCCACCGGCGCCCCAGCTATTAGAATTAAAAGTGCCTGGGATAATTATCTGATTGTGATGGATGGAATTTCAATTCAACAAGTGGTCACATGTGCAGGAAACTCGTGGCTTCTCATCTTGCTGTTGTTTTTTTTTATTGAAATTTATCTTGCAGTTAAATTTAATACACGGCAGTTCCCATCACTGGACCACTGCATTGTACACATATAGGCCTTTTAAAATTCAAATAGCCAAACGTCATAACAAAAAATTCATCGCTTACCTTATTTGTTTTTTTTTTCGAAAGATCAGTTATCGGCTTTCATTGATAAGGAGAGATGAAACAAATACAAAGTTCTGGCATAAGTTATGCCTTTTTTTGCGCTTTTGAAAGCCGCACCACCCCTAAACTTTGTATTTGTTTCATAGTAACTGAAAGTTTATATTCCATCCATCTCAAAATATAAGTCATTTAAACATTCTTATAGAGACAAAGCTCAAGTTTCGCCAAATTTATATAATAAATAATAATAGAAATTATGATAACAAATAAGTATAATTAGATTCTTTATTATTCGTATTTTTATAGTAGTACTTGTTTGACGCCATAAATTTTTTTATTCTCGTTAAATTTTAGTCAAATTTGACATATTTCGACTCTCCAAGACAAATTAGAATGACTTATAATTTAGAACCGAGGGAGTATTGTATAAGTGAAATTAATGGTTCAAATGCTATTTTCAATGGACCCTCTTGAATGAACTATCAACCTTCACATATCAGAATGCACACTCGCTTGTTACAAAGTTTCAAATAGAAGCATAAGGCGCACAAATACGAGCACTAAGAATGCACAATACCTTACAAAGTTTAAATTTGAACAAATGGTACGAATATTCTAGTAGTAATCATTCCAACCACCAGCTAACAAGTGCATATATAATGAAAACACACCTTTAACTTGGCTGCTCTCGCAGCAATTGCTGATATACCATTGCAGTAAAAATTATGAGAAGCCAAGCTCCTATAATATAGCCCATGTACCAAAAAAAAAAAATGAATGAATATGGTAGCTGCTCCCAACAGAACTAATGAGCGAGTTTCGTTCCTTACTAACAAATAAAAAAAAACATAGGGCGATGGCCAACTACCGACGTCATTCAACACAAATAGGTGTAAGCGTCAGGGGAATCAAACAAATCCCCACATGCCGCTTACTTAACTTGCCGCTTTTCCTACGATACTTTTTTTTCATTAGCAAGTTTATATACTTCATCATCTGTTCTAAATTGTAGATCGTTTTAGCTTTTCTAGATGTATTTATGCATCTAGGCATAGTGTATAACTAGGTGCATAGTAAAAGCAATGTATTTAGAAAAACTAAAAGTGAACTATAATTTAAAACGGAGGGAGTACTCCCATTGTATATGTATAAGCAGTTTTGCCGGACTAGCTAGGTAGGGCCAAGAACCACATAGATAAGTACTACCCTCTCGGTCCCTAAATAGATGTCATTCTCGCTTCCCGAGAAGTCAACGTTTAAACTACCGGCAATTATATATTAAAATATATAAATATTTACATTAAGTAATTAGTATCATCGGAAAGATCTTTAAGTCCTGGTTTTTTAAAAAAAATTTATTTGGAGATATAAATGTTGCACGTATTTTCTACAAGCATAGTCAAAGTTGGAAAAGTTTGACCGCACGCACCCCAAAACTATTTCTAAATAGGGACGGAGGGAGTACCTCGTCCCTAAATGTTTGTCTCCGTAAAACCGTGTTTCCACAAGACGACACACAAAAAGTGACGGAGGGAGTAATTAAGCATATATGGTCGGCTTAATCAAGCAACTGTTATTAGAAATGCCTATTTTTAGACATCAAGCTGACTCTACATCCGAGCAAGCAACCGACCAATAGGACCAGGGAAAAGAAACGGACGAAAACGACTGCACAAACTGCCGTGGCCGCGTGAACGCAACGCTAAATCACCACCGGACACTTGTGCAGCTGTCGTCGGATGGGAATCAGAATGGACAGGCCGTCGCCGGTGGTGGCTGAGCGCTGATATTACCTTTAATTTGTCCCTTTCTTGGATGCTAAACTCTGTTCATCAACAACAAAATATGATGCCATCCTTTCCTAGCTCCCATCTCAATATGAATATTACTCATAGCGACAACAACAAAGTTTGCCCAGCACCATTTTTCGCAATAATTGTTATTAAGAAGTAGTAGTTCAAACATTACAGGACCCCGAAAGTAATCCTAGGATTACCACAGTAATTCCAAAGACACCCACAGCTGCAAAAGAAAAGGCAGAGTACGGCATAGAGACCCACGGCCTTCATATCCTCAATGGACCGAAACCTGTGACAAAGAACAACAACGCAGAGGTATGTATTATTGCTAGTTTATTTGAGATTAAACACCAGCTGATAATTAGTGGTGGAAATCAGACAGACACCTCGGCATACAGGATTCAACCCAAGAAACCTCTCTTTCTCTGGGCCTCCTTCTTCAGGAAACGTATCTCCCTCGACGTGAGTCCCTCATGAACCTCATAGCCCCAGTCTCCCGGACTTATGAACTCGTTGGGGGCCACTGGAGGACCTGCATGCATTGCATTTGCATATGCAGGAGATGACAAGTTATTTTTGAACCTCCGTCTTCATTAAAACTCAAAAAAAAAAAAACAACGTAAAAAATTGCAAGCGAGACACAGAGAGATGGATCAGATCAGATTTGTAATATTACCAGTAGGGCGTGGAATGACCGGTGGCGGTGCAAAAGACGACGAACCTCCAGAGTAAGGGCCTGTTTGGAATGGAGTATTTCCAAAGAAAAACCAAGGAATAAATACTATATGAAATTTTCCTCCATGTGGTGTTTGGAACAAAAGAAAGTTGCATTCCTTTCCAAAGGAAAGGCTAACCTTGCTTCACAAAACATAGAAAAAAAAAAAAAGCATCCAACCAAACCTAAGGGAAAAAATTCCTACAATGTTTCTCAAGCATGAAACCTTTACTTCTTGAGCACATGTGACACTTTTGTAAACATGTGATCCAAACACCCCAAAGTTTTTATTCCTGTGTTTTCAAATCCTCGTAGTTTTCTACTTTTCGCTCTACTCTACATTCGTGTTTTTCCTATGCCTTTGTTTTGCATTCCTGCGTTCCAAATAGGCCCTAAGATGGTTCTTGCACGACCCAGCGAGGCCAGCTTGGGGAGATACATTTCTCTGAAAATGCCTTAGAGTAACATAGCCAGAGCCAGCCAGACAAAACAAACAAATCAATTATAAAAAATAACGTAATAATAATACATATTCTCTCTAGATTCGAAATTATAAGATGTTTTGGCTTTTTTTCTGAATGCATGGCTTTAGCTATATGTATATACAGACATAGTTTGTACCTAGCTAAGACCATATCAATAGTTATACATGCTTTTAGAGAAGTCAAAACATCTCATAATTTCGAAACTTGGAATGGAAGAAGCATATGCAATGCTCAGGTACACCCTTTACCTATTAGGATGTAATATCTCAAATCAATCTGAACCGTTGATTTATTACAATTTAATGAATTACTAAATAAATAAACAAATTGAAAAAATATATAAAAACGCATCCCCTTTTCACGGGATTACATCCCGGCGGCCAGCATGCCCGCATCCCCTGCTAGCTATCAATCAAATCTAATCACGTGAAAATGCCAGCTCTATTTTGCATTGCCCGAATTTGTATGAATTCAAATTAAAATCAATAAATAGTACTATCCGAATTTGAAATCCACATATATTAATTCTACCCACCCTATCTTACAAAACAATTTCCTATCATAGTGTCTTTTTAGATTCAAATGTCAAATTTTAAAAAATTCAGACATTTGAAAATTAGATTCAAATATTAACATATTTTTGTGTTACAAGATGGAACCATATTAAAAGATCTCAATGTTGAAGCACGTCATCACCGTTTGTAATATGGAACCGCATCTACAGATTGTGCATGCGCGCATGCATGCATGCTAAAATCTAAAAAAAAACAATATATGAAAATCTTTCCTTATTTACGCCATTTTATAAATTAAAAATTTATTAAATACTAGAAGGTAATAGATGATCGTAACCGTTAGATCGGAATAAATGGACGGTCCACGGTCATTTGGGAGTACCGCAGCAATTGCCTATGCAAAATGCATGGTTGTTGGTGTTTACCTTTGCTATTGGGGCTAGTCGGCTCCCAGAATTTCAGTTCCTCATGCGTGAGCTCCATGATCTCAGCAGTCTTGAGATCCTCCTCCATGACCCCTATGGTATCAGCGATCTTCTTGTAAGATCCTTCATCAGGTGAAGCAAGCTCTGGTCCGGTCTTGTGTAGCGCAAGCTTCGCCAGAGCAGTTGCCCTGGGGATACACATGGTTCCAATCACAATCACAACCAGATAGATACAAGACTAAAGATTATGCCACCTTGCTCAGTCAGCAAGGAGCCATGGATAGTGATGTACTACTCTACTAATACTAGAAAATGGTGCACCATATATAGCCTATATAACGGAGTAAGTAATGGATTTGGAGATGATTACAATTCAGGGTAACGTATTGGTAGCGTGATCCTGGCGCCAATACGCGAGATTAAAAGTCCCATTAAAAGTGGGGCGTGACAAAACTCGTCATACAGACAATTCTTCCAAGGGTCATAAGGAAACACCATAATCTTACGCTCCACCGTATCTTCACCATCGATCCACCGATAGAAGTTGCATCCGTCTAGACCACAATCATGCGGTCCTAGGGGACGACGCCGTAGTTGACAACATAAAAAAGCACGCCCACTGAGAAAGGATGCCTAGACTGCTTCACAAAGGCTGGTAACCCACAATGACACGCCGGTGTGAGCCAAGGTGGTGGGAATGGACCTTTCCCATCATGGTCCTCTGGACGGTGCACAAACTAGGACAAGTCCATTTAAGCTAGCAAAAACAACATAGACTATTATTACACATAAATTCAACTATATATGTGTGCAAAACACATAAGAAGGTATAGATCACAAACATCTAAGCACTACTATTATCAAATTAAATCCATCTAAATCATCTCCATACATCCTCACGCCTCATAACAACCATTTTTTCACAAACCCTAAGCAAACCCTAAAACAAGAACAAATATCCAATACACATATTGAATCCATCTAAATCATCTACATACTAAGAAACATTTATTCAAATACACATGAACAATGCTATGAATTAAGTCAAATTGCAATAGGGGGACTTGTTAGGGGCCACCAAAATGGGTCCCCTAAGGAAGGGGCGATACCGGCCCGCCAGAGGGACCCACGAAGGGGACCCAATCCCTAAGCCACATATGTACCCAGCCAAGTAGGCCACGAGGATCAGGTCTCGGCAAGCGCTCCACCTTGCTCGAGCCTGATCCACGCGGACGCCCACGAAGTCAAGCGGGGGCTCCCGAGCCCCCGACCCCTTCCTTCGCCCAGAAGGAAAAGGCTTTGGGCCTTGGGTGACACTGGGAGACTTTGAGGGCAAGGTAGCCGCGTGTTAGAGCCTGCCAAGGCCCAGCGCGTTGTAATTACATCAAGCTAACTTCACCTGACTCCGCCCTCTTGTCACATCAAGCTAACTTCACCCTGCCCGTCAGGACCGCAGCCCGTCACATCAAGCATCATTACATCGTTAGCCCGGCAACAGTGGCAGGCCGACTAGGTCACGACACGTCCCGTCAAGGGACCATACCAGTGACCTCGGGGAGGCCTCAAAGAACGATATGAAGGACCGCCGAAGGTGCTGTAGCAGGCCTCAGAAGGATGAAACAACCTCGGTAGCCCACCAGGAGCACCGGCGTAAGCCTCAAAAGCAAGGTAAGCAGCCCCAACAGACCAATCCAGGACAAGAAGCCATCATGATTCATCCAAAAATCATGATGAGAATAGAATGAGAGAAGAGAGGGAGAAAAAGAAGCTAGTGGCATCATTTATATCTCCGTGTCGCGCTAGCCGGTACCAGATTTTGGGTCGATAGGGGCATGCAGATTCAAGACCAAAATCATGGTGAATGAAATTGCTGGTTCGGAAGGAAAAGGGCGTTTTGCTAGAAGAAGGGAAGAGCTGTCGACTAAGATGACATCATCAGAAACTTCCTAAACCCAAAGGAGATAGGATCGGCTAAGGAGAGCTCAGCGTGCTGGTAAAATTACAGACACAAATCTTCTGTCATTCGATTAGCCACATCAGCTCGTTGGAATGGCTTTGCGGACTCCAAATAGAAGGGGAAGATTGGAGGCCATGATATCTTTAGTTAGGGTTTTATTTTCCTTATTTTGAGTTGTATTCTATTAGAACTCGTACCAGCCTCGGGTATAAATATGTGAGCCCTTGCTATTGTAAAGGATGCACATCAATACAACAACAAACCGGCTCCCGCCAAAATCAAGTCCTTTTAGTCGAGTCGTCAAGTTCTTCATGTCTTCTCGAGGGGACTCATCGATACGTTGACCTCCGAGTAGCTTGTAAGTACCGGCAACCTTTGTTATATCTTAGTCGTACGGCGGACTTTGTAATCGATGGAGGTTGCTGGCCTTTAGACCAGACTTAACATTGAGTTATCGACTCTATTAGATCTGGCTAATTCTAATAGATTCATTAAGTTACCTATGTTGTTCATGCTTCGATCTGTTTATCTTTATATTATGAACACACTCTTTGTCGATTAGATTGGTAAAGCTTTGACCTTAGATCTATATTGATTACGATCGTCTAAATGCTTCTTCATGTAACTTTTACACCCTTGATGGTTGTTTTCACGTGCTTATTGGCGAGTTTATCAATCTAATCGTTACATGTCGTGGGTTCAAGCTTATCTAGATGCAAGTGGGTTAGATTGTTGATTTAGAGCCATCGGCCTACCAGACTAGCTTTACTTTAATCTCATAGTTTGCTTGTGTTTAGATATGCTTGTTCATGCTTCATGGACCCCGATTCGGCTATTTTAGCCAATACGGTTATGCTTTCACGAGTAATGCATGGATGTAGGTCTACCTAGGTGACAGATGATCTAGCTTTACGTATTGGATTCATTGAAGCCTGCTGGCCATTAGACCAGGTGAATGCAGATTTGGTATGTTTAGTGAAAAGGATTTGTTAAGACCGCAGACCAATTTTAATGAGTCCTTGTTTGCTTACTATCTAGATTAGATTTATACACATGAGTTGCTTCTTTTTAATGTTCAGATTGATATTCTTACATGTGTCGCTTTTTCTCATATTTATGGAGATTGTTTGGATATTCCTCATATATGTTTACATTGATTGATCGATATCGTTTATCTATGACACAACAAGCTGCAAGAGTTGGTTAAACGTACATATTTGATCGGCTGTAGTGAAGGAGATGCCAAAGATTATTTCAATGCTTCATCCTATAGCTTACATAAATCGACTAATTTGAGCTCATGCTATACACATCTAGATAGAATTGTCGATTTCATGCGTTTATTCAATTGCTACATGATGTTGACTCTCTAAGTCACGTTTTTGGGAACGTCTGTCAACACCGACATGTTCCGCTCGTAGTTACTGACGAACTCGTTCTCCTTGTCAATTGTAGGTCAAATTGACCGCACGCTTTGGACGTTAAGGCTAAGCTTTCTAGCCTGCTTAGTGTGTTGGCGTGGGAACCAATTTTTGCATCAATAGTATGGCATGCAACTATGCGACATGCTGGGCCCCACATGTCTCGACGCCGGCACCAGTCAACCTTTGGTGCCAGCGTGGAGGGGCCCGTCGCGCCACCTCACGTGGCGTGATAGGGTGGAAAAGTCGCACCAAGAGGCCTAGTGCGACCAAAAGGGATACCTTGTGCAAATATTTTCTAAACAGGGTTATATTTAAATGTTGTTTAAAAAATGATTAAATTTATAAAAATCCCAAGAGAAACCTCGGCTTGAGGGCCGCTATCACACGTTCTAGACTTTTTATGGGTCGAAACTGCTGCAGCGGTGTCCTGGATGTCGCCAGGTCATTTGACATCGCCACGCTCCATGCGGGGAAATTCCCGAGGGGTACCGGGCCTCCGCCAAACAACGATCGGGTCCCACCTTGTCGGCGGCTGCGGCTCCGGGCGCCCCCCTTCCCCTTCCCCACCTCCTCGGCCCGGGCTCGCCGCCCACCACCTCCTCCGGGAACTCGCCGCGGCGGAGGTCGCCGCCGCGCCGCCCGCGCCGATCTCGTCCCGTCGCCCGCGTGGTTTGCTCCCACGCGAGGAGGGCAGATCCGCAATGAGCACAACCCGACGTGGACACCGACGGAGATGGAGAACAGGGACGGGGAGGGAGCCGACGGGTCCATGGCAAAGGGCGGCGCGGAGTCGCCGCAGCTTGGCGACGATGAGTCGGCCACGGACGAGGAGCGCGACGATGGCAGCGGGCGCTTGATCTGCGGCCGCATCGCCGCGCATGCCGGTGTTGTCATGGCGCCCACGCGACGGATCCGCGCGACCGCGATGCGCCATGCGCGCCTCCTCCTCCGTGCCCGACCAGCCGACTCGAGTCGTGGTAGCATGCCACCGGTGAACGCGGCCATGCTCGCCGAGGCACTCGACGATGCCGCATGCCGCACACCTGCTTTGCCGGTAAGGGAACATGGATCCTTCCCCGAGCTAGCTCCTCCGTCACGAACTCATGCATCTGCTAGGGCTCTCTCGCCGGCACTCCCTCTGCTCTCTCCCCTAGGTTGTTTGACCCAGAAAGGGAGGGGAAAGGTGGGTGGAGCGAGATGATTGCAAACTATACTGTATGATGTTTGGGCCCCAGCGATAAGTAGTTGGGATAAAGGATGATATAAAGAATGGACGAGTGTGTAGGAGAGAATCTCGATGACGAGGACGGAATATCTCTATTACTAATAATCTCTACTTCTGTATTTGTACTTTGTATTGTACTACTAATAATCCACCAATTTGAATTTTGCTTAAGCCACACACTAAACAGTACCCCATAGACATTAGCAACACTAAATGCACCCAAAAACAGTTACACTTTCAAAATAAACGGACAAGATTTACTTTGCCATATCACTCACATCCGAGGACAACGCTCGGATCGGTACTCATCACTCAACCGCCCTGGCGCCGCGCCCACCGCAAGCTCCCACGCGTGACCTCTCCTTCCCCAAGCGGCCCACGCGCGACTCCGTTCCCCAAGGCGGCTATTCAAACTCCTCTCCCCTCCGTGCACCATCGCACCACGCTCCTCCTCCCCTCCATCGCGCGTCACGCGGGCGGACGCGAAGTCGACGAAGCCGCAGCGGTCAGCACGGCGGCGCTCGGCTCGAGGATGAGCGGAGAAGTAGGGGCGCGCGGGGACGCACGACGGCAGGACTCGAGGGACGCACGATTGGCCAGGGCCCAAGAAGGCAGGACTCACAGCCCAACTCCAGGCCGTGCGGAGGCTCTAGGACGCACCGCGGTGGGCTTCGCCAGGCCGCGCGGACTCGATCGACGCTCTGCTCCAGGCCGCACGGCAGCGGCCCCCACAAGGCTGCCCGGAGTCGCGCTCGCAGCCTTGACCCAGGCCGTCAGTCTGCGGCCCTCGCCAGGTCGCGTGGAGCCGCGCTCGCCAGGCCACGCCATGCTCGCACCGGTGCCAGGTTCTTCTTCTTCCCTCTCCCTTACCTAAGCCCCTTCTGATTCGTAATCTAATATTGGCTCAGAATCCAATAAGGTTTGTGTTCTCCTGCCATGATCTGTACTCCCTGAAGATTTGTATAGTGTCCTTTTTTACGCCCTAAAGATGTTTGACAAAATGGCGGAGTTGAATGGCGCACTCATGGTCAACAACATAATAGTTCTTTGATTCTTGTAGATTTAAGCT
The DNA here is from genome assembly GCA_015847255.1 of Hyparrhenia diplandra. Classification (NCBI taxonomy): domain Eukaryota; kingdom Viridiplantae; phylum Streptophyta; class Magnoliopsida; order Poales; family Poaceae; genus Hyparrhenia; species Hyparrhenia diplandra. The sequence goes on from JADLZK010012693.1 coordinate 81,142, forward strand.
CCTAAAAGAAATTGTGTTACATTTGTTAGTACAATGTCTGGTCCGCACTTTTCAAAGTTGCGTCAAGCTCGGTTTCCTTCTCCAAATGTAGCTGGATACCAGAGCTTATATTTCTGTTCTAGGGAAAACAGAGAACTGCCTCTCGGTTTCCTTCTCCAAATGTAGCTGGATACCAGAGCTTATATTTCTGTTCTAGGGAAAACAGAGAACTGCCTCTCGGTTTCCTTCTCCAAATGTAGCTGGATACCAGAGCTTATATTTCTGTTCTAGGGAAAACAGAGAACTGCCTCTATCAGACACCATGTCAATCCTGTGTCGAATGATAAGATTCAGATGCTTTGTTATGCATTTAAGGCGTTTGAATTTTGATGGATTCCCCGCACCTTGAAGTCAGTAATGGGAATAGTACAAACCACAAATCCGTTGTTGTGAGTTGGGGAAGGAAGGAAACAAATCTTTCCATCATTCTCTTTTTTTTTACTTATGGAATGCCAATAAATTCCAATACGCTCTCTGGCTTTGCTTACAGGACTGGCATGTCACTAAAATAAATATTGGTGGTTGTTGTACACTAAACAAATTATTAGGAGGTTAAGTGGTAATTTTTCTGCTACTCCCTTCCCTGTTTACCATGACACATAGTTCATCCATGACTATGGGCTTCAGATAAGTAATAATCTGATATTTATCAATCTGAGAGTTAAAGCAGGTAAGTAATGTGGAACATCAGTCTAGGGGTTCCCCTAGCTTCAGCGCCATGCCACACACAAATTCAGTGGCACCAACTTCACCGCTCAAATCCATGGCGTGGGATTGCAAATTCAGCCGGAGCGGTATGCATGACTGCTCCCTTTTCTCCACTGTGTACACATTTAGCAAGAAAGCCTGGTAGATAATTGACATGATTCTTTTTTTTTTTTTTTACTTCTGAGATCCTGATATATGCCCAATAATTTACTGGTTTTGATCTTTTCTGTATGCATAATACGTGGAGGCTCAATGATGCTTGATCTCGCTATTTCAAATTTGAATGATCTGTGGTATACCATAAGTATGGCCTTGCTTTTCTTGAAAGGTGGTATTTTCATTCGCTTACATATAATTCTGGTGCCATTCGGCTCTTTATAATTACAGAGTGTACATTTGGCATTGTGTCGTGCCTGTAGTTATAAAAATTCGAAATGTATTGATAGATTAACAGGTTAAATTATGAAATTCCATCTGTATATGGGGGTGGAACATGTGTATGTGGGGGTGGTTGTTTTCTGAGTAGTGCAATGAGTCTTTCCTTTTTGCCATCCTGTTAGTATTCTGTAGCTCATTGTCAAGTGTCAACCTATCCCTTTGCTTTGTTTAATCGTTTGTGTAATAAAAGGGCAGACTGGTTTCTTTCATGGTGGAAGTTTTTTGGATCGTTTTTTTTTTTTTTTTTTTTGGAGAAATAACCTGTGAAGTTTGACAACTTAGCAACTGTAGATAATTAACAATGATAAAGTTTCTTTAATTTATGACCTATAGATCTTGGTTTCTTTTGTAGAGATTATTCATAACCTTTGCACTGTAGGTGACAAGTATCTGTGAGCTTTGGTTGCATCATTGCACTGTTGGTGGAGCTCCATTTTTAAAATGGTTTATTATAGAATATGTTTTCCAGATAACTATTAATTTGAAATAGATATTTTCTTGCACGTTTGAATATATTGAATATAATATATAGTTTGTCAATTGTTCAGTTGTATCCTTCTTTTTGGCTAAACCAAGAAAGGAACTGGATCCTACAGTGAAGAGCACTAAATATTGTTTATAAGGACGTCTCTAAACATCTTCGGCTTATATCAGAACAAGTATGTGTTCTCTGTTTCTCCTGTGTTAATGCAAAGGCAAATTGTAACTTCTGTTAAAATTGTTTGTGTCAAAATCAGTAGCACTGATGCAGAGACTTTCTTATGGAGATGGATATGATTTTCTGGCCTGATGGTGCAGTCATACTGGATGCGGTGGAAGTCCAAGTTACTTGATCAGTTACTTGATCAACGTAAATATGTCATTCACATGGCACATTTGGAGATGAATTGGATGCATATTACAAAGAGGCCAAAAGTGTTCTTTTCACTCTGTAGTGATGGATTCTGCAAGCCTTTTGCTTCACTTGTAAACCTTCATGAGGGTGTTTATTCTTTATTTTGTTTACTACGCAAGGGACTCTGAAATATATATAGAATGCTATTCTTGTAATCAAAAAGTTGGTATTAATAACACTATCCTCTATTTTTCTTGCTTTCTTGCTAAATGTGTACACTTGAAATGAAGCCGTAGTGTTTTTTTTAAAAAAAAAGAGTTTTATAACTCGGCTTTTAAGAAAGCCAGCACGATTTGTTACACCATCCAAACTGCTGGGGTTACCAGCTACAAAGTGAGAACTAGATCAAACGAAAATGGAACAACAAAAAATAAAAGATACGCCACTACAATTCCACTATATCCGTCGAGATCATCTCAGTTGGTGAAAACATTTTGCTCCACTCCATAATCTTGCGTTTAATCTCCAGCACTCGTCTTCTGTCTTGTTCCATAAGCAAGATCACCCACTTCTGCATGAATGATATAGCACGAAAAACAATATCAATTGGAGCCTTTGGAAAGGACTTCTCGATTGCCATTTTATTTCTATTTGTCCACAGCGCCCAAGCAAAACAAGCAAACAGGAATATAATGATCCTAGGATGAATTAAACCCCTCTCATAAATCCACTTATACGTCAATTCAGATAGAGAATTCGGACTCTCATCTAATTGCCAGATCTCCCTTATTACACCCCCAAACAAACTTTGTTGTATGACAGTTGAACAACACATGTTCAACACATTCCTCTCCATCCACTAAACAACAATCACCTGAACCTCTCCACCCCCTCTTAAAAAGTTCCTGTGCAACTTGCAATCTGTTATTAAAAATTTGCCATAGAAAGAATCTGATTTTTAAAGGAAGTTTACTCTTCCAGATATAACCAGCCACTCTACTTGGCATACCCCTATCTGTGATGAATCTATAAAGAGATTGAGTTGTGTATTTCTTTGATTTTTCTAACTCCCAAATTACCTCATCCCTCTCCCCACTTAGAGTAATCTCCTCCAAACTCTCTCTTAGCTCAAGCCATCTGTTATATTCCCTTATAGATAAAGCCCTTTTAAAGTCAACTATCCACTCTCCTTCATCCCAACACTCATTTACTGTGCATTCTGGGTCCCTAGTTAATCTAAACAAATCCTCATATGCAATGCACAATGGAACCTTCATGATCCAGCAGTCTTGCCAAAATCTGCAGGACATACCATTTCCTACTCTGAACATAGCCCCCCATTTAAACAAGTGTTTTACCTTGTGTAATCCCTGCCAGAATTAGGAACTCCCCTTGGTTTTTGATGCAAAGAAATTAGTATCCTCCATATATGAATTAAAAGTATGGAGCCGTAGTGTTAGCACGGGCACTATACTAGTAATATATAAAGGATGAAGAGTGCAGTCAGTCTCACAAGTGACAGGTCCCGGCCTCCACCGGCGACCCCAGCTATCGAATTAAAAGTGCCTGGGATAATTATCTGATTGTGATGGATGGAATTTCAATTCAACAAGTGGTCACATATGCAGGAAACTCGTGGCTTCTCATCTTGCTGTTGTTTTTTTATTGAAATTTATCTTGCAGTTAAATTTAATACACGGCAGTTCCCATCACTGGACCACTGCATTGTACACATATAGGCCTTTTAAAATTCAAATAGCCAAACGTCGTAACAAAAAATTCATCGCTTACCTTATTTGTTTTTTTTCGAAAGATCCGTTATCGGCTTTCATTGATAAGGAGAGATGAAACAAATACAAAGTTCTGGTATAAGCTATGCCCTTTTTTGCGCTTTGAAAGCCGCACCACCCCTAAACTTTGTATTTGTTTCATAGTAACTGAAAGTTTATATTCCATCCATCTCAAAATATAAGTCATTTAAAGTTTCTTATAGAGTCAAAGCTCAAGTTTCGCCAAATTTATATAATAAATAATAATAGAAATTATGATAACAAATAAGTATAATTAGATTCTTTATTATTCGTATTTTTATAGTAGTACTTGTTTGACGCCATAATTTTTTTATTCTCGTTAAATTTTAGTCAAATTGACATATTTCGACTCTCCAAGACAAATTAGAATGACTTATAATTTAGAACCGAGGGAGTATTGTATAAGTGAAATTAATGGTTCAATCAATGGACCCTCTTGAATGAACTATCAACCTTCACATATCAGAATGCACATTTGCTTATTACAAAGTTTCAAATAGAAGCATAAGGCGCACAAATATGAGCACTAAGAATGCACAATACCTTACAAAGTTTAAATTTGAACAAATGGTACGAATATTCTAGTAGTAATCATTCCAACCACCAGCTAACAAGTGCATATATAATGAAAACACACCTTTAACTTGGCTGCTCTCGCAGCAATTGCTAATATACCATTGCAGTTAAAAAATTATGAGAAGCCAAGCTCCTATAATATAGCCCATGTACCAAAAAATGAATGAACATGGTAGCTGCTCCCAACAGAACTAACGAGCGAGTTTCGTTCCTTACTAACAAATAAAAAAAAAAACATAGGGCGATGGCCAACTACCGACGTCATTCAACACAAATAGGTGTAAGCGTCAGGGGAATCAAACAAATCCCCACATGCTGCTTACTTAACTTGCCGCTTTTCCTACGATACATTTTTTTTTTCATTAGCAAGTTTATATACTTCATCGTTTCCAAATTGTAGATCGTTTTGGTTTTTCTAGATGTATTTATGCATCAGGTATAGTGTATAACTAGGTGCAAGATACAAAAAAGAATGTATTTAGAAAAAACTAAAAGTGAACTATAATTTAAAACGGAGGGAGTACTCCCATTGTATATGTATAAGCAGTTTTGCCGGACTAGCTAGGTAGGGCCAAGAACCACATAGATAAGTCTTACTATATACTCCCCAAATGTTTGTTTCCCGTAAAACCGTGTTTCCCTCACAAACACGCTTTCCGGACGACACACAAAAAGTGACGGAGGGAGTAAGCATATATGGTCGGCTTAATCAAGCAACTGTTATTAGAAATGCCTATTTTTTAGACATCAAGCTGACTCTACATCCGAGCAAGCAACCGACCAATAGGACCAGGGAAAAAGAAACGGACGAAAACGACTGCACAAACTGCCGTGGCCGCGTGAACGCAACGCTAAATCACCACCGGACACTTGTGCAGCTGTCGTCGGATGGGAATCAGAATGGACAGGCCGTCGCCGGTGGTGGCTGAGCGCTGATATTACCTTTAATTTGTCCCTTTCTTGGATGCTAAACTCTGTTCATCAACAACAAAATATGATGCCATCCTTTCCTAGCTCCCATCTCAATATGAATATTACTCATAGCGACAACAACAAAGTTTGCCCAGCACCATTTTTCGCAATAATTGTTATTAAGAAGTAGTAGTTCAAACATTACAGGACCCCGAAAGTAATCCTAGGATTACCACAGTAATTCCAAAGACACCCACAGCTGCAAAAGAAAAGGCAGAGTACGGCATAGAGACCCACGGCCTTCATATCCTCAATGGACCGAAACCTGTGACAAAGAACAACAACGCAGAGGTATGTATTATTGCTAGTTTATTTGAGATTAAACACCAGCTGATAATTAGTGGTGGAAATCAGACAGACACCTCGGCATACAGGATTCAACCCAAGAAACCTCTCTTTCTCTGGGCCTCCTTCTTCAGGAAACGTATCTCCCTCGACGTGAGTCCCTCATGAACCTCATAGCCCCAGTCTCCCGGACTTATGAACTCGTTGGGGGCCACTGGAGGACCTGCATGCATTGCATTTGCATATGCAGGAGATGACAAGTTATTTTTTGAACCTCCGTCTTCATTAAAACTCAAAAAAAAAAAAAACAACGTAAAAAAATTGCAAGCGAGACACAGAGAGATGGATCAGATCAGATTTGTAATATTACCAGTAGGGCGTGGAATGACCGGTGGCGGTGCAAAAGACGACGAACCTCCAGAGTAAGGGCCTGTTTGGAATGGAGTATTTCCAAAGAAAAACCAAGGAATAAATACTATATGAAATTTTCCTCCATGTGGTGTTTGGAACAAAAGAAAGTTGCATTCCTTTCCAAAGGAAAGGCTAACCTTGCTTCACAAAACATAGGAAAAAAAAAGCATCCAACCAAACCTAAGGGAAAAATTCCTACAATGTTTCTCAAGCATGAAACCTTTACTTCTTGAGCACATGTGACACTTTTGTAAACATGTGATCCAAACACCCCAAAGTTTTTATTCCTGTGTTTTCAAATCCTGTAGTTTTCTACTTTTCGCTCTACTCTATTCCTGTGTTTTTTCCTATGCCTTTGTTTTGCATTCCTGCGTTCCAAATAGGCCCTAAGATGGTTCTTGCACGACCAGAGGCGAGGCCAGCTTGGGGGAGATACATTTCTCTGAAAATGCCTTAGAGTAACATAGCCAGAGCCAGCCAGACAAAACAAACAAATCAATTATAAAAAATACGTAATAATAATACATATTCTCTCTAGATTCGAAATTATAAGATGTTTTGGCTTTTTTCTGAATGCATGGCTTTAGCTATATGTATATACAGACATAGTTTGTACCTAGCTAAGACCATATCAATAGTTATACATGCTTTTAGAGAAGTCAAAACATCTCATAATTTTGAAACTTGGAATGGAAGAAGCATATGCAATGCTCAGGTACACCCTTTACCTATTAGGATGTAATATCTCAAATCAATCTGAACCGTTGATTTATTACAATTTAATGAATTACTAAATAAATAAACAAATTGAATAAAAATATAAAAAAACGCATCCCCTTTTCACGGGATTACATCCCGGCGGCCTGCATGCCCGCATCCCCGCTAGCTATCAATAAAATCTAATCACGTGAAAATGCCAGCTTTATTTTGCATTGTCCGAATTTGTATGAATTCAAATTAAAATCAATAAATAGTACTATCCGAATTTGAAATCCACATATATTAATTCTACCCACCCTATCTTACAAAACAATTTCCTATCATAGTGTCTTTTTTAGATTCAAATGTCAAATTTTAAAAAATTCAAACGTTTGAAAATTAGATTCAAATATTAACATATTTTTGTGTTACAAGATGGAACCACATTAAAAGATCTCAATGTTGAAGCACGTCATCACCGTTTGTAATATGGAACCGCATCTACAGATTGTGCATGCGCGCATGCATGCATGCTAAAATCTAAAAAACAATATATGAAAATCTTTCCTTATTTACGCCATTTTATAAATTAAAAATTTATTAAAACTAGAAGGTAATAGATGATTTTGACCGATTAGATCGGAATAAATGGACGGCCCACGGTCATTTGGGAGTACCATAACAATTGCCTATGCAAAATGCATGGTTGTTGGTGTTTACCTTTGCTATTGGGGCTAGTCGGCTCCCAGAATTTCAGTTCCTCATACGTGAGCTCCATGATCTCAGCAGTCTTGAGATCCTCCTCCATGACCCCTATGGTATCAGCGATCTTCTTGTAAGATCCTTCATCAAGTGAAGCAAGCTCTGGTCCGGTCTTGTGTAGCGCAAGCTTCGCCAGAGCAGTTGCCCTGGGGATACACATGGTTCCAATCACAATCACAACCAGATAGATATAAGACTAAAGATTATGCCACCTTGCTCAGTCAGCAAGGAGCCATGGATAGTGATGTACTACTCTACTAATACTAGAAAATGGTGCACCATATATAGCCTATATAACAGAGTAAGTAATGGATTTGGAGATGATTACAATTCAGGGTATTCCTTCACATCATTGAACAAGGCCGTCTTGGTGAAGTGCAGAGCATGCTGAAGGACATGTACTGCGGACAGTCTCTCGGCTGCCTTTGAAGAAGCCTGCACAAGGAAAGGAAACCATCAACAAAGGAGTACAGCATATGGGAGTACATACAGTATATAGGGAGAGGAGTATAACAAGGAGATTCACAAGACTGGCTGGCCGTTTCTGTTACACAACCATACTAATAATAATAATAAATTAATAAACAATAAGCCGTTTGCACCTTGTCAAATTGCAGTTGCATATTGTCCTCCACCTTGAACATGGCCAAGAACGAGTAAGCGTCAGCTTTCCTGAAAGAATGATACATAGATGTATTAATCAACTGCCACACGCCTGGACAGTGGGTTTTCTGAATCACATTTTGTAAGAACCAAATGAAAGGGGGGGAAAACCCAACAGGAGGACATTTAATCAAGCAATATATGTACGTGTTAGTGCAGAGGACTATGTTCTCCGCAGCACGGCTGAATGGCAGGAGGTGTTTGTCAACCATGCCGAGCGCCTCCCTGCACGTTGCCTGAATTATGCCACGCTCTAATGCCGCGCGCAGGCGGTAGAACATGATATACTTGGCCTGCTCAGGGTCGTCGTCTTGTCCTTCCTTGATAGCGGAGATGACAAAAGGCTTCATCTCCTCAGTGTGCATCTCGGCCAGCTTGTTTCCCAAAACAAACATTTCTGCAGAAGCGCAACAGCTCATCAGAACCCTGAATTATATATGAATCAGGGCAAATTAGGGAAGGCAGACGGAGCAGATTAACTAAAGGTCTGTTACTTCACTGATTCGGGCCAAAATGTAGGAATGTACTAGCTGACAAGAAATGACTTAGTGGTTACTTGCCCTGATATAATAATATAGTAACTGGCACGCGTTCTCAGCAGCAGGGCCGCTAGATACCACGCGCATGGCCTACCAACCAATGCAAGCAACAGAATATGCAATCATCTGAACACGTGTGGTGCTGGTCGGAGAAGTCAGAGGAATCCGATCCCATATGCGTCCCTTATCCAAGAATGGCAAACAATGCAAGGATCATTTGAGGAGGACAGGACAGAGCACCAGTAATCATATCTGAATCAATCAATCATATATATACACGGTAATCGGATTGATCAAAGCAGGCTCTGTTTTACTTTTACCGGCCGGTCTCTGTTTTAGTCGATCGGATCGGATCGGAGCAAAACAAAGGACAACGGCGGCTTTCTTGCCCGCAACTTGCACTCGTAGTCAGTTTCATCAAAAAAAAACTTGCACTCGTAGTGGTAGAATGAGCAAACGAATTCAACAATGAATCCGTCTGTTTGTCAAGCAAAGCAAACGGCTGATTTGTTTATAACTAGGACCGGGCAGACCAAGTCCCAAGCAACAAACAGATCAGCAAACCAAACAGGTGAATTCGATAGAATTCAACAACGAATCCGTCTGGATCGCTGTTTGTCAAGCAAAGCACACACACACCAGGCCACAGCAAAGGAAAGGGAGGACGGGGAATCGCGCGCGTACCAGAGATGCGGCCGCCGTTGTCCACCATGCGGATGGTGAAGACCAACCCCTCCCGCCCCAAGGCGGCCACCGCCGCCGCCGCTGTCTCTGGCTTCGCCATGGCCACACCAAGGTCCAGTAACCCCCTCCTCTTCCTTGTTCTCGTCCTCCTCCTCCTCCTCCTCCCTCCTCTTCCTTGTTCTCGTCCTCCTTCTCCTCCTCCTCCACGGCTCCTCGTCCTCTTATTCTTTTTCGAAAGAAAGCTACTCTTGGATCGTCTTCTTCTGCTTCTTTTAAAAAATACTATCTAGCACAAGTCAGTGTCTGTCAGCAGTGGGTCCAAACTGTAAGAGTCACTGAGTTCCGAAGAGCTGGCGGTCAGCTACTGGCAAGTTAGCAAGTGGATATGATTTGATTTTGATGTATACATAATCCATAGAGTATATACCGGTAGGTGGATATGGACAACAGGGCAAGGATTCAGAACATTATTCAGATGCACTCAAAACCTTGATTTCATCTCCAACATCTGTCACTAAGACGTAACTCGAATCAACTGCCATTCACATATTCAAATGCACTTTTGTCAACCTTTTTATCTCGAATCGTCTGCCATTCAACCAACGCCCACTCTGATGCTCCCAAGAGAACCGACGATACACAGAGCTCACTAGGATAAAGAGGCAAAGCTGGTGATGTGTACTCTTGCCTGAAGTAGCCGGAACAAACAGTGCTGCCCCTTTTGTCTGACTCTGATGTATCTGTTTTGTTTTTTCCAATGCATTTCTAATAAATGCACATCAAAAATTATGTATGTAGAAAATCCTACTCAAAGTTATCTAATCTCAGTGTTTGCTAGGAGATGTTCGCTTTTGATAGAACTGTATCGGATAATACCATCTGCATATTATAGCATCAGCAGCCATACCTTCAGAAGCATTGTGTGCTTTTATTTTTCGCTCTGCACATCCTTCTGTATTGTTTGGTTGCAAAATGAGTCCTCCCTGCAGATGAAACCATATCAGGGCTCGCTTATCTGCAACTCTGTCCTGGCAGGGTATCCTTTTATACCTTGCATATATAATTATTATTACGCTATTTCTTCACCTTTGTCTATATACTTCCTACTTCATAATCAAGCGCAAATGTGCACATTATGAAATATGAGACTGAAATTTTTTGTATGACTGTAGGACAACGTCTTTTTTTTCGGAGAGAGAGAGAGAGAGGGGTAACAAAGCTACTGTGTGCAACACATGCTGCAGGCTAATGCTGAATTAAATCGGAGTCTCAAAGAGGGCAAAGGAGACTTAAAGAAAGCAGAACCAGGTACGGTCCCAGAGGATGTTTGATAGATCGAGCACATAATCAGCCTCGCACCTCTCGCACTCAGACAAGGTACAGTCCCTAGATGAGAGAAATCATTGCTTGATCTTTTCTAATTAGTAAAAAACCCGATCCAGGGTGGGTAGACACCCCCCGGGTATTCATTACTCATGAAGGTATAAATTAAACAGTTGGTCACTCACAGTACAAGTTACTGTCCGACATTACATCTACTTCTTTTCGTTCACCTTTCTCACTGCTTTCAGCAATCAGCAGCAGTGGCATCACTTGAAGTCTTAAACCCATATTCTGCAGAGCATTTCCAAAGCCTTTGTAAGAGACCTTTGCCATCATGATCCTCCTCTTCTTCAGATAAGAATCGTTTGTTATATAAATCAGCCATCATCACTATTACCGTTTGTTATAATTCAGCAAGCCATACTGTATTAGTTTTTTTTTTCCCGTTATCTAAGAAGTAATACTGTATATCCAAGTCTGCTGTATTGACTTACGTTGACAGGCCAGTATTTCTTTGCAAAGTCTAACTTATTTGAATTCTTGCCTTTCTTGAAATCTACCTTTCGCAGTCGAAGACGTTTTGGTGATCATCAGGCAGAAAATTGGTGGAATGAGAACCGTGAAAACGTTTATGAGCAATACAACGTCAAGACCTGTGAGTGTGTCATCGCTCATCGGCAGCCTCAACCTGGCCTTGCATACTGACTTGAGGATATTGTGCTTAACAAGACCACAATACCGTCATATTTGCAGGTTTCCTTTTGAGAACTTGTTTATCCATACGCATCGGTCGATCAGAAGCTGGACTATCAATATATTCCCTTTTCAAAAATAAGAGATGTGGGAGAGCGTCAGCACCACCCAAAGTCAAGTTCTTCATGTGGTTGGCGCTGCACAGACGACCATGGACGGCTGAGCACCGGTTCCGCCACGGACTGCAGACCTCTGCCACCTGCTCGCTCTGTGACCAGGAGGATGAGACTATCGACCACTTGCTTGTGGGTTGCATCTTCACCAAGCAGGTCTTGCAACTCTTACTCTCCCGAGTCGGCCTCGACCAGTTGTGCCCTCTGCCAGACTCCACACTTGTCAATTGGTGGCTTCAGTCCGGCAGATTGGTCGCATAGGACGTCGGACCTGCTTTTGACTCTACCATTTTTGCTTGTTGCCTGGGTAATTTAGAAGGAGCGCAATAGACACACCTTCGACGGTGCCAGTGCTAGAACCGTGTCTAACAGGCTGCTGTTGATTTTGATCGAGGAGGGCGAGTCTTGAGTGCTCGCAGGCTACCGCGGAGTGTCAACGCTCCTTGGGGTGCTACCTTAGAGCGGTGTTGGGATCACCTTAGTCGCGAAATAGGTTTTTTTCAAGTACATTCTTTAAGGCTCCACCGCTCTAGCCGGTGCCATTTGTCTGTGTCGCCTAGTCTACCAACTGGCATCTCGTCAGAGGTTTTGACTTGGATGTAACTAAACCTTCAGCTTCTCTTAATGCAATACGGACAACGCCCGGTTTCGAAAAAAAAATACTGGCTTGAGGATGACCCATGACCATTGACCACACACCATTCTCTCTCTGCACTTGGACATTTCCCATAACAAGAAACCATTCGTTCAAATCTGGAGTTTGAAGCCGGTTAGCCGGCATTAGTGTTGGCACCTGAATCCATAAGCCGACCTTCTCCCACACAGTCCTAGAGCATATGCATTCCTGGAATAGGTGTAAAGTAGTTTCAGGATTCTTATGCATAGTAGGCAGAAGTAACCATTTGGTCACTCCCTTATCATTAACCTTGCTGCTGTCCATATCCTATTTTGTAGCGTCAGCCAGGTGAAGAAACGACACCTCGGTGGCTTTTTTACCTTCTAGGTTGCTTGAGCTGTGGCAGATTTGGTCATGCCAAGGAATTGATTCTTGTATCCTGAGCTGGTGGTGTACTTCCCATCAGGTGTGTGTGCAACCAAGTGATGGCATCCTTCTGAACTGACTGCCTATTTCCATGTTTCCTTTTCAAGGATATGTTTATGTATGTTCCAGAAACAATTTATATATGGCATGGCAAAAGTTATCATGCAGTAATTGTTACTACACTTTTGTGCTGAGGAAACCGAAATATATATAGTCAGCTTGGCTTTAGCAATTGCAGTTTACTATAGATCACCATGATTTCGCAAAGCATTCAGACATCTTCCACAAATTAGTCAGAAGACAAATGCTTGATGGCAACAAGCAAGGACGCTCAACTGTTAGGCTTACGATTGTTTTTGTTTGTTGTTTGGATGAAGGGAGACTAGCCGTGGGGCTGGCGGTTGCCACCTCCACGATATATTTTTTTTAATCAAAACGTACCTGTATTAGATAAGGGAAACGTATAAAGACGTGTATGGATATTAGAGACCCTCCTTTTGTTAAGGAAACAGGACTACGGACGTTTTTTTTTAACCCTTTTTTAAAACTATTTACAGATTTGGTATTTATGTTATTTTTTCAAATCTAACCATTTTGGCCACTCCACCATACATTGCGCGGCCAAACTGGATTATCGTGACATGCATGGTGGCGCGGCAGGGGCGCCCTCGTGGCAGGGTCGGGGCTGGTGGCCAGCTAACGTGGAGGCGGGTCTGCCACGCTCGGCCATGGCCCAGCAGGCACATATAAGTTGGCCCGCGCGCACTTCCCTCTCCTCTCCTCCTGTCCTCCACATAAGAAGTGGTTTCACTTCGATAAATAGGTTCTTAAGGATTTAAGGTAATAGGTGCGTCGCTTCAGGTGCTGGTGTTAAACAAAGTTAGCCTATCCTTAGCCTTATGTCATATATTTCCTACACTTGTCGAGTACATTTCAATGTACTCACCTTCCTCTTTGTCACCCTACTATCCCACCTAGACACTGGAGTTGACGAGGAGTACGTAAGTTGAAGACGGTTCCTTCGACCCTGACGACGCTTACTAGGCTAGTGTTGCCCCTGGTCAACATTCCTCTGAAGATGGTGTTCATTTTTGTTGGAAGATTATTTAGATTTTTTTTTTTAGACCACGGGGTCATTTTTTTTTAATAATGTTTCGATAATAAACTCTGATGTTGGTACTAATGAAGTTGGTATATGTATGAAAATTGACCTTGGCATACATATTGTGCATTCAATTTTGTCCTTAAAATCGGATGGGTGACAATATTATTGTAGGTGAAAACCTTCCCCTGACGGGCTACCTTGTCGGCGCTTTAGCGTCATTTCCTCCTTGGGGTCATGGCTAGGCTTTCTAGTTCCACAGTGTCGTGTGGTTGGTGTCGCTTGGCGGGCTGTGTTTCCTTCTGTCCTTGTTAGTTGAGTTGGTAGTTGGGTTGATTCGACCAAGAGCAAGCAATGGCGTGAGTTGTTCGGGTGTTATATCGAGTTGTGTTTGATGAGTGGAACATTTCCTCGGTTGTATGGTTTTGGGTCCAATTTCCATTAAAAACTAAACAAACACTTGTCTTTTTTTTTCTTTCTTCATCTAATCATCTAATAAGTCGTGGCAAAGCTTTTTGCCGTCCTTTCTAAAAAAATTAGTAGGGTGATTTCCATTGGAGAAAAAAAAAAAAATCCAGTATTCAAATATCAATAGCATTGAATTATCAAATAAATCATATATCCTAGGTCACATTGGGAGATACAATTATTTTATTTGAATCTATAATGATTGATAGAATGTCTAAACTTCTGATTTGTATTGAATCAACCATGCCGCTGGTTACGAATGTCGTTGCTCTGGCCAAATGTACATAGACGATGGAACAGGTATCAGGGAATGGGGAAACTTGGATAGGTCAAAAACATTTATGAGTAGGCATGTAGGTCGTTTGTGATACAAAGACAAACAAGGGCGTTAGGGCACAAATATGCCATACAGTTTTTTGTATCAGAGGGGGCAACGACATGATTATGTGTGCTACAAAGCAAAGCATAGTTTCGATGTCTCACAAGACAAGTCAGGACATTGCCATATCCTTTGTTTTCAAATTTAAAAGAACCCAAAATAAACCAAGGTTGTCATTCGCTTGCCGTTCGATACATAGCTGATAGCAGGCATACTCACAACCACATTCGAGCGCTCAAACTGCCAGAGCTGGATATTATCAGGCTCACAATTATTTGCTGGCGTGACGACAGACCCATCAGTCATCCTATACTTATTTCAGCGGGGAAGAGAAGCCATCTACAAGTTGCTCCCTTATTACTTTCTTGTCTTCTTCCTCTACAGGAAACCTCCATCTGGGGGACGTAGTCTGAGCATCGTTCAGGGCATCACACCTAGCACACGGCTCTTGATCAAGCAAGCGGATCTTCTTCAAGCCCATGGCTAGTTCCATGACAAGCCTTATGTATTTCGTCAGTTTCTCATCTACCACGAACCCTACTATCTCCAACAAGCTCAACCAGTGGTGCTTGAAGTCAGGTGATGTTTGGTCCCATGGCACATTAACCTTCTTAGCACTATCCTCGCATCTACTCCTTTCACATGGATGATGAGATAACTTCATACAAGTGAAGAAAATTAGATAAATATCAGTCCAACATTGACGTGGATCACCAAGCTTGAATTTTAAACTTGGTAATAAGAAGTGGCATGATTTTTTTTTTTTTGGCTGTATAGTCTGTGGGCTGTTGAAACAGTGATTATTTCAACCACAATGTAGTCTTGTTTTAAATATGGGGAATGGATCCTCAATTTATAAGTAAAAGATAATTTCAACAATTATTTTAAATCCATTATATGATGGAGAACCATAATGTAATGATGGAAGAAATAGCTAGAAGTAAGTGGATTGGAATAAGCAAAGCCCCACCTTAAGGTAAAAGTTTGACAGGGATGGCGCAGCTTCAAGGACAAACATAGTCCAGTTTAGGTCACATTCATAGAAAATATTGTAAAGATAAACATCTCTCAGGTGATCGAATACAGGGAGAGATGCTTGGATCTTCTGGTTCAATCCAAATCTGCAACAAAATCAACCAATTGACTATATCAATGACTATGCATTGAAAAGATAAATTAATATATTAAAGCAACAAAGACACCAGTAGGAAACCTTTACAGGCAAGGCAAAGTACCATTTGATCGGCGAAATTGAGATATATAATCGATAAGCTTGTGGTATTGGACAGACAATTGCTCAACGTGAATGGTCTCTGCCAATTAAGAGCAGCACAACGGAGGGTAATGCTGTGAAGGCAAGGCACATTGCCAAAGCGCAGCGGGGGATTTGCGCCAATCCAATTAGCACAGACCAGCCTCTGAAGTTTTGGCATCTGGATCAGTTCGACCGCAGCATACCCACAGGTAGAGATCTCAAGGGCGACGAGTGATGACGCGGTGCGTCTATCATAAGGGCCACATCATCACCGGTCACCGGGTCAATTACAGAGTCGCAGTTGGTCAATGAGAGAAGCTCCAGCTTGGTGCAGAAATTGAGGACATTGGGGATATCAGAGTCTCCAAATGTGAGGTTTTGCAAGATAAGACTGGTAAGCCCTCTGAAAGCAGAAGGGCAAGCGTGGAGGAAGGACATAAAGCGTTGCCCAAGCAACACACATCTCTCATAACTTGGATGAGGAACATCTGCCCAGATTGTGAACTCGAGTTTCTTGGTGTTGCCACGCTCCAAGACATTCCCAACAACATGGCCGATGCAGCGCAGGTAAGGATCAGCCAGGTAGAAACTGAGCTGCAGTCGTTCGATGGCTCGATTGTCAGAAGAAGACAACAGCAGCAACCTGCTCACTACTCCTGTGTATGTGGTCATAATCTGATCCACCGTGCAATTTGCCCTCTTGTTTTTGTCGCGAGGCAAGAAGTGTGAAACATCTATGAGCAGGTGAGTGAGTAAGCAAGGGAGATGTTTCCATCGCCTAGAGAGTGTGCTGGCCTGGATCACTACAGGCAGATCGGGACGATCAAGGATGTGAAGCAGAATATGATCAGGTAGCCCACTAATTCTATCTTCATCTTGGTTCTGCAAAATTCTATCTTCATCTTGGTTCTGCAAAAGAATGCAAAGCAAAGTATTACTCGTAATAACAATAACAAAACTGCTTGCAAGGGTATGCAGCTGCAAGTTGAGTATATGATGCTTGCATTAAACGGCACACATATAAAAAAATACAACAGTTTAATTTATTTTAAATCACTTATTTTATTATTCGTAGAAGAGCCTTGTATCAGAGGTGTCTAAAAGTAACAGAGGCGTGCAAAGGTTTCCTTGGACCAGACGGACATTGGTCCTCGAGTTCCTCCAACAATCTCGTACAGCTATGTCACATCATCAGTCCAGTGCAACCATTGCTACCTCCGCCGTCACCATTGCCCCGGCCACCACTATGTCGATCATCAACACCAGATCACAAATGACTATAGTGTCCCCTCTTGAAGCCCTGACAACAGCGATCTACAGGCTGCAGCGCCAAATGGGGACCTTGCCACCCATGTCTCCGGCGTCAAAGCCTGGCTGCCACCACCACCGCGACACAGCAGCATCCTTCGATGTCGATTTGTATGGCAATACGCCGCATTCAACTCATTCAAGCACTCACCACCAGATCCCAAATGACCAGCATCGAACCCATCATGCTGGAGTGCCTACTCGCGTCCTTCGTTGGCGTCTTCGCCACTCCTTCCTGATACAACGCCGGTGGCAGTCGAGTGTAACATTACCCCCAGCTCGCCCCCGTTCTCAACACCAGTTCAATTCGTCAAGAAGATCGATGGATTCCTTGCACTTCTACATGGATTATTGCAATGTCAATGAGTGCACCGTTTTCAATCCTGATGGTGGAAGACCTCATCGACAAACTTCACGATGCACGCTTCTGCACCAAGCTTGACTTGCGCACCGGCTACCATCAAGTGTGGGCGCATCCAAAAGACATCGAGAAAGACGACCTTCCGCACGCATCATGGCCACTTTGAATTTCTGGTCATGCCGTTCAGCCTCTTCAGCGCGTCGGCGATGTTCCACAGCTTCATGAACACTGTCCTCCGGCCGTTCCTTTGTAAGTGTGTTTGGTCTTCGTCGGCGACATCCTAATTTATAGTTTGTCCAAGTGTTTTGGTCTTCTTCAATGGCCTTGTAATTGTAATTTATAGCTCGTTACAATCCTGCAACATCCTCGCGCCGTGCTTGAGGTACTCTGTTCCAACCAACTACATGAAAAGCGCTCCAAGTGCGCTTTCACCACATCCTCGTTGACTAACATCATTTCGGACGCCGGTGGCGCATGGACAACTACAAAGTGGAGGGTCGCTACGGCCAAACCGTGATCCACGTGCGCTTTCGCCGCTTTTGCGGCTTCCTTGGCATGGCGAGGGTACTATCGCCGCTTCATAAAAAGACTTGAGGACATTGGCGGCCCTCTCACGCAACTCCTAAGGAAAGAGCGACTTCTAGTGGACGAACGCGGCAACAAGAGCATTCTAGGCACTGAAAGAGGCCCTTTCCACCAACCCCGTCCTCCACCTGCCAAACTTCGCCAAGCCCTTCACTGTCAATTGTGACATGTGGGCACCGGCTTTGGCGCCGTTCTTCACCCAAGGTCCTAGACCCCTCACCTTCTTCAATAAGCCTTTCTCGCCTCGACAGCTAAAGGTGGCAGCCTATGAGTGTGAACTCATCACCTTGGTCTAGGCCATCCACCATTGGCGGTCATACCAAGGTCTCGGGCCCCTCGCCTTCTTCAGTAAGCTTTTCACGCCTAGACAACTAAAGGTAGAAGCCTATGAGTGTGAACTCATCACCTTGGTCTAGGCCATCCACCATTGGCGGTCATACCAAGGTCTCGGGCCCCTCGCCTTCTTGATAAGCTTTTTCACGCCTAGACAACTAAAGGTGGCAGCCTATGTGTGAACTCATCGCCTTGGTTTAGGCCATCCACCATTGGCGGTCGTACCTATGGGGTTGGCCCTTCATTGTTCGCAGCGACCACTATGCAGTATGCACTGAAATTCATGTCGACCCTTCATTGAACGCGCACTAAAATTCATGCTCAACTGACATCTCTCCAGGGTATTGCACCAGTCGATCCGCAAGCTCTTCGTATTTTATTTCACTATGGAATACCAGTTGAGGAGCTTGTACACCGTGGCGGTACTCTCTGTAGGTACGACGACGAGGATCTTCACTTGGTGGCCTTGTCCAAGCCCTCGATCTGGCTCTTCACCGTCCTCCACGCCTTCATTCCGCTCTAGTCCGCCATGAACAACGACCACACACTTGTGTGTGGCTTTATGCACGCCTGCACCGTCCGCTAGCGCAACAAGACGGCATCTATCCACTCAGCATTACTAGACATTCCCTCGAAGGTCTGGGTTGAAATCTCGATTGATTTCACGAAAGGGCTATTAAAAGTACACGGGAAGAGTGTTATCTTGATGTTTGTTGACCACTTCTCGAAGTACGCTCACTTCATCTCCTTGGGCCACCCTACGCAACAGCGTACATTGCCCGGGCGTTCTTCAACGACATTGTGCGCCTCCCTGGGTTCCCCACATCCATCGTCAACGACTGTGATCCCGTGTTCACAAGCAATGTCGAGAGAGACCTCTTTAGGAGTGCCAGCACCAAGATGTTGCAACATCGGCAACCACCCGTGGACTTGGGCTAATTGGCTTCCATAGGCCGAATACTACACATCATTCCACTTGGGGCTCCATGTGTCCCCGTTTAGGTGGTGTATGGGCGGCCCCTCCAACACTGCTTTCATATACGACCGACCCAGTGTGGACACCCATAATGGAAATCTCTTACAGGATCGCAACACCCTCCATACTGACATTCGCGAACAGCTACAACAAGTTCAAGCTACATCAAGCGGCACTACGACACCCACCACAGCGAAGAGTTCACCGTTGGCGACTAGATTTGGCTCAATCTCCTCGACAGGTCAGTCGAGTCCATGGTGCCCGACGCTCGAGGCAATCTGAGGCCTAAGTACGTCAGACCATTCCAAGTGCTTGAGCTCGTGGGTGTCGTCTACCGCTTACAACTACCCGTCAGCTGCTCCACGGCCACTGCCTCCGACGAAGCATGGGTGGTCTCTTCAGGTCTTGCTGCATGTTGTGCCTAGCTCTACTAGGGTGTGTGGCATGTGCTGATCCAGTGGCTAAGCTAGACAAAGAAGCACATATGTGGCTAAGTCGTTGCACGGCGTGGGCCTAGATGTACCCAACGCTTGATCATACGGGGGGGGTGACCCAAGAGCCACCGGCTTCTCATGAAATGATTAAGATTAGTTTGTTAGATTATTTAGGCTTTGCATGAGTTTGTTAGCTAGTTGTTAGGATTTGGCAATAAGTCACAAACATTTGGTTAATGAAAGGGGTAGCTAGAGATTGAGTTCAATCTCTGCCGCTCCTCTGTTCTCACGCACACGTTCCTTGCCTTGACGCCGAGCATGACATCGAACCCCATCGCTGAGTGATGAAACCTCGTCCGCCCCCTCCCACTCCTATTTCTTAAGCAACAGCTCGAATTCCTCCAACAGTGTACTAATTCTGTATTTATAGAAACTAGTGAGATTTCTCTCGGTTTCCATATTTGGTCGTTTTCCATCAGGTAGGTGCTGAGAATGGAAAACCATTCCGATGATTTGAAGTGAAGAACCGTCAAAGTGAAGGGAAGCTATGCTTACAGATGTTTGGCATGTAGTAGTCAGATTAATCGGAGCAGACGAACCGGAGGAGCAATCGTCCATCATTAATCACCGTGACCTGCCGTATGGCCTGGTGGAGGGAGGATTCGACTGCCTCGCATAAGTAAGCCAGATCTCAATCAGCTACATATACATATGTAGATGGACAAAGGGGTAGATGACAGGGTGAGAGAGGATCCCAACCTGTGTGCGACGGCGATGCCGATGGAGTTGCGGTGGCGATTGGCGACGTAGACGGTGCGCGGCTGAAGCCTGGTGCTGGGCGGAGATCTGCCGGCGGCGTAGAGAGGCCGGCTGGAGAAAGTGGATCTGGCTGAATTCTTCTCTTGCTTTCGGTCCCTTTACTTATTTATTAATTATAAGCGCAGAGTGGATTTGGACTGGCTGGTAATAACAAAACATAAAATATAGTATTTAATAATAACAAAACAAATTCAAAGGGTGCCAATTCAAAGTAAAGCTTTGCTGAGGAAAACCAATTCAAAATATAGCAGACGAAGACGATGAACGGAGAGAGGAAAAGGCAGAAGAGAAATTCGCGTTTGCTGAGAACTAAGAAGCAGAGAGGAAACAGCAAAATCCGAACAAACTTGTACCACCCGGCGGACAGATCTCGGCTGCTGCTGCTTGGGCCATGGCAGATCGTATTGTACACCTCCTCCTTGGTAATATAAAATAATTACATGGCAAAATTAGTTGTACCAACCACCAATCAATCAAGAAGACAAAAAGACGAACACGATCTGCAAACGAAACAGAGAAGAACACCCACCCGCGCTACCACCAGGATGCTGAGACGAGATAATAGGTGAGGTGAGCAGTGGAATGAGGGGAAAACCAGAAGCAACGAGGAAAGTAGCAAGAAGAACCCCAACTTTCGACATCGACAAAAAAAAAAAAGGAAAAACCACGATCCCCACTTTGCGTGTTTCCTGGTTCCTTGTGGCCAACCGTGTGGTGGGTGGGTTTTTCGTTTTCTTGTTACGACGCCGTCCTTAAAATTATATTGTATTTCACGAGGATGGGTCTATTTGTTCTACTCTCAGTTCGTATACTATGTGTGAAGATTAGAGCGATATACTATATGCTTTTTTTCCTGTTGGCATCCTAGGCTCATATAGTACAAGAAAAACTCCATACGTATGTAGTTGAAGTTTTTTTTTCTTTTGAGCATAACTTATGTAGTTGAAGTTCAGAAAATCCGTTTCGAACAAACTAAAACGACGTGTGGTCCAATTGGAATTGCAACGGCAGAAGGTTCTTGTTTATCGGTCCACCTGCCTCGAAATTCTATATGCTTCTCTCATACAAATGGACGGCGTCGACTTCGTCCTCGTTTTCCACCACATGTCCTCGTCAATCTCCACCTCTATTACAATTCAATTACATGGTCATTTTGTTGGTCTCAATAATTTATTGGGAAATGTTTTTGCCGTGGCGCCCATCAGAGTAACTTTTGTCTTGTGAAAAAGACAGGCAGTACTAGACGATGTTACTTTTTTTCTCCAACAGCTGAGACTTTGGAGACTAAAGTTTTTTCCCAGCCTCTCTGTTTTTTAAAGTCATGTTAAAATTCCTCTCAACCATTATATTTTGTCAATTTTGTGCTCCGCACACATAGGAGGAGCTTGACCATACAAAGAAGTGGGGGCAGTTCATAGAATTATCGATTAAATTAAACAACAATGAACCGTACTCATCTTGGTCTCTCTCTCGTTTTGTGACAAATTTGCTCGATGCAAAGCATAGTACATCACAGGCGCACAGCACGGAGTCCCCGGGCGCAGAAGATCAGCAGCGCACCGTAGTTGCTGCACGCATCCCTCCACCCACCCCACCCCATGTGAGGGGGTGTGGCCCACTCTTGCATTTTGTTTGTATATTTAGTAGTTATTGTACCACTATTGATTACACAAGTTTAAAAATTCATTTCACACCTTTGTCAAACAGTGTAATTAATTTTTTACCTCAATTCAATTCTTCATACCATCATCAAGAGATTCTGATAGGTACTGTAGCATTTTAATTCATTTTTATGAACTAAACACAGCTTTAATTCACCTTTTTGAACTAAACATGAGCCGGAGAAAAAGGCTGGCCGACTCTATGGTCCACACCAGAGGCGCCTGGCCCGATGATCACGTGGCCGTCGCCGTCGCCATTGCTTTTAGACTTGCATGCTTGGCTACAAAGCTTTTACCTAATCAAAATCATGATAAGTCAAAAAATTTCGGCTGATTTTCTTTTGATTAAATAAGATTCATGAGAATAATAAACTAAAATAAGATAAGTCAAGACAATCGAACACGACAGACTTGCCAAATCAAGACTCGCTAAAGTTATGGCAAAAAAAAAACATGAGTGTGCATTTGGTTGATTGTTAAATTTCACTTTTTATATTTAGTTTAAGAACATTCTATAATTTGTCAAAATTTTGGCATCAAAATTAGGGATGTCAATTCTTTGTGAATAAACCAATTAGTGACCACTAAATTTGTTATGCCATGAATTTGGTTTCCGAGAATTGGATGCCTACCAAGCAGGCCTAAAATTTGGTATGCAAGAAAAGAGAGATGGGATATAGAGAGATTGCGGTACTGAAAAGCCTCGCAAGGAAGCTTCCGGGCACGTAATTTCGTTGATAGCGCCTCTTGTCTTCCCACCCACAAGTGACCGCTTTCTTTCCCTATCAGTGAGCCTAGTTCACCAGCACACGGTGGCAGCCACACCGGGTCGCACGGGGCTACAAGCCCTGTGACACAACAATGGTGTGCACGCAAACATCGAGCTACACACTATTACTAAACTAAATCTAACACAACTAAATAGATCTAAATAGCCTAATCACTTCACAAAGCACTACACTAATCACCTAATCTTCTCTTAAAGACTTGTTATGACTAGAGCACATGGTGTACTATCTCCACAATCCTATAACTTCAGCACACACCAACTTCAACCAGAGTCGACCATGAGGGTATAACCCGCCACACTCGTCACGGCCATAGTTATTACACGCTAGAAGACATCGGCGGGAGAAAATCAAAAACCGTGGCTAACACAAACTACATGCCATCCAAACAACGACCTTCGTGCGGTGGCGGTCGCGAGCGTGGCGTGGTGAGCAGCGGTGCTGAAACCAAACAGCCCCTTAGTCTCGTGTCCATCACTGAATCATTCTAGTGCCCCCCATTCGTGTCCTCTGCACCTCTCAATCTAGTCGTGCTCGCATATTCCGGTGCCCTTCTTATGTTCACACTGGATCAGTCTGCTGAGTGAAAGCTCCTAAGAGGGAGGACGAGCTCTCCCGAACTCTCTCGGTGCTACAGTTGAAAGAGGCGAAAAGGAGGCAGTCTCGTTATCGTGGTGTGGCGGAGCGGTGGTGCTCATGACGCATTTCGTCTTCAAGGATACAACGGCGGTTGTGGCAGGATCGGCAAGTTGGTGGATGGATCGACCTCGACCTTTGTGCAACACAATTTTGTCGGCCGGGCTTCAACCTAGGATCGGAGGGGCTCGGGGGTGCATCCAATCCCCGGCCGATGCTCTTTCAACGGTGACTTTATCCCGCCTCGGTGTTGGGTTTCCATTGCGTTTATCTTCAAAGCTTCACACGATGCGGCTCCTCCAGATTTGCAGGTGCCATGGCGTCTTGATCGATGGCGACTGGATTGACAATGGTGGTCAGTGGAGACGTCTTGCGGTTTTGGGTGCCATAGAGTCCTCGGACCTCAATGTATTTTTCTCTTTTTTCCCGGGGGCCTTTGTGCAAGATGATGGGACAATTGTCCACGATATCTGTATTTATACGCGTATTTGTATGTTTTCCTATCTATCCAAAGAACATAGGTGCACGTTATAAAAAAAGTGTAGACTCCTAGCTGAACATTGGGTCATCAAAACATGGCCGAGTGTGCTCCAACCGAGATAACTCATTCCCATTATAAGAAACGGAAATACACAGCAGTTTAGAGAGTTCAGAAGAAGCAACAGAGCTGGCATAGAAGCCAAGAGCAACGACTACGACTAGCTGACCAAAGATCAACCAGGGCTCTAAACCAACCTATCACCGAAAGCAACAGACTAGATTGTAATCTCCCTTAAAACTTAAAGCTCACGATTATTACAAGTTTGTAACTTGCAGAACTCAATACATATCACTGGTTCTATTGCTCCATGTTGTACTTGTACTAACTGACTTGTATTCCTGATAGCCTCTCCATCCTTCAGCAGCGTTTGACTATTGATTCATCTTTTACTCTTCCTCTTCCATCTCCTCGTCTTCATCGCCTTGCAGAAGCATGAGATCAATTTGTGCTTGTGTTTGCTGGTTCAGTACTCCTTTGGCAATCCTGAGCATGGTATTAGCATTTGCCACCCAAATATCTCTGTCATCATTGGCAAGGCCGAGTGTGCTTCTACACCGCATAGTTTGTGCTCCCTGATGGTGCATACCAGATCAATCCGGTGCATGCAGACAACATGCACTAGACTCTGTTTCTTCGTGACCGGCTTGGTTCCATCTCGTGTCTTGGATTTTTGCATGTGTTATAGGTTTTTAACATATATCTTCTAATGCCTTGCTTGTGCTGTCAATCATCGGATTGATCCTTTTGCCTAAGTCCAAGTCCACCTACATCCATTTGAACTATACCTTGTATACTAGCAGACTTTGTAAGTTAAATAGTCAAGTTGTTTATCAAACACCAAAATCAACTTTATGCAAGAAACAACGCAACAAAGGATCTGCAAGAGGGGAGTGACTTCGGCGGCAAAGCATCCACCAAAAAAGAGCACAAGCGGCCAAGTACCTACTGCAAAGAACTGATCTTAAAGCACTCAATTCTCCATGATCCACTTATTATGCTGAAAATTTTTTCGTCTCTCGTGGCAACGCACAAACAAAGGCGTCTATGCACATTTGTGGGACATTTAGAGTATACACACATCCCTATAAATAGACAAACGTGGGACGCTATGTATTTTCAACCCATGCAACCTTTCCTTATCTGGGCAGCCTTCTTCCTTTTCCGTATCTCCATCGGCGAGAGTCCCACATGATAATCGTGTTGCCCGTCTCCGGGACTTCTACGAAATCGCCGAGGGGGCCTTTGGAGGACACGCAATCCATTTGTATACGACGGCTTATTTTGAGACGGCCTCCTCGAAATTCTTGTGTCTATATATCGGTGAAAGAAAGAAAAAAAAGGCACGAAAAAGATGGGTGGATCGGACTTACCAGCCAGAGCGTGGAATGACCGGTGGAGGAGATGGCGAACCACCGGAGTAAGAAGCTTCTGCCTCCAGCGAGGCTGGCCTGAAGGAGGTATTATTCTCATTCTCTGGCGAAGCCAACCAAAATAAATAGATTAAGGATCGCAATGACAATAGCTTAGAATGCAATGCGTGATGAAATTGACATAGCAAAACAAGAAAAATTACAAGTGCACGCAGAGAGATGGATCGGAGTGTTTATTACCAGCAGAGCGTGGAATGACTGGTGGAGGAGATGGCGAACCACTGGAGTAAGAAGCTTCTGCCTCCAGCGAGGCTGGCCTGAAGGAGGTGTTATTCTCATTCTCCGAATACTCTGTCGAAGCCAACCAAAATAAATAGATTAAGGATCGCAATGACAATAGCTTAGAATGCAATGCATGATGAAATTGACATTGCAAAACAAAAAAAATTACAAGTGCACGCAGAGAGATGGATCGGAGTGTTTATTACCGCCAGGGCGTGGAATGACTGGGTGGTGGAGGAGATGGCGAACCACTTTGGAGTAAGAAGCTACTGCCTCCCCGAGGCCGGCTGAAGGAGGTATTATTCTCATTCTCCGAATACTCTGCCGCAGCCAACCAAAATAAATAGATTAAGGATCGCAATGACAATAGCTTAGAATGCAATGCGTGATGAAATTGGCATTGCAAAACAAGAAAAAATTACAAGTGCACTTGAGAGAGATGGATCGGAGTGTTTATTACCAGCCAGGCGTGGAATGACTAGTGGAGGAGATGGCGAACCACTTGAGTAAGAAGCTTACGCCTCCAGCGAGGCCGGCCTGAAGGAGGTATTATTCTCATTCTCCGAATACTCTGTCGAAGCCAACCAAAATAAATAGATTAAGGATCACAGTGACAATAGCTTACAATGAAGTGCATGATGAAATTGACATTGCAAAAGAAGAAAAATTAAGTGCAAGCAGAGAGATGGATCGGAGTGTTCATTACCAGCAGAGCGTGGAGGTGGAGGAGATGGCGAAACATTGGTGAAAGAAGGTCCTGCATCGAGCGACAGCGACGCCAGACTGAGTAACAGATTATTCTCAGACTCAGAGTAGCCTACAGAAGGCAGCCAAAACAAATAAATTAAGGATGTCAAATATTGTTATAGTGTAATGCATGATTGTTGTTGAATTGATACGGTGTTATTACCTTCCCGTTTGGGGCTCGTAGGCTTCTTCCACAGTTTCAGATTATCCTTCATGAGGCCCATGATCTCAGCGCTCTTCTTGCGAGATTCTTCATCGAGTGAAGCAAGCTCTGGTCCTGCCTTTTTGAGCGCTTCCTCTGCCAGATGAGTTGCCCTGAGGATCCATTCCAATCATAATCACAATCAATTATCAGACAATACCAAAAAGTTAATGCCATCTTGCTCAATGAGAAGCCATGCATAGTGATGATGTGTACTACTAAAAACTGTTGTACCATATAGTATATAGTAGCCGTAAATAAAGATTTGGAGAGAATTACCATTCAGGCCATCCCATCACGTCAAAGTAGAATGCCGTCTCGTTCAAGCTCACAGCAAGCCGCTGGGGATGTGCTGCGGACAGCCTCTCGGCTGCCTTGGAAGCAGACTGCAGTACAGCAAGCAATTACATAGTACTCTGCTAGAAGGTAGACAGACAAAACAAAAGCCATTTACTAGAGTGGACTTACCTTATAGGCTGTCAATGCACTTTGAGCATGTAATTCCTTGTCCTCACCTTTGCTTACAATGGCCAAGATCCACTTAATGTCAGCCACCCTAAAATAAACAGTTAATACAATATCAACCACGATTGTAATAAGGAACAACCATAAACATTAATCGATGCAGAAGTTGAGATACTAATATGTTCCCTTTTCTAATAAATATCAACCACGATTTCTGAAATAAAATGGAGACAAGAGCAATAAGAAGAAAAAAAGTATATATATCACATGCTAGTGTAGAGGACAAGGTTCTCTTCTTTTTGGCGGGTACAACGTTCTCTTCACCAGCACAGGATGGCAGGAGGTGGTGCTGAACAATGTGGAGCACGCTTTTGCAGGTTCTCTCCATTTTTACCTCCAGCACCTCAAGATACTTCTCGAGGCCTAGATATGCAGCAGGTTTCCCACTTTGCTGTTCCTCCGTCTTCATGCTAAAGATTTTACGCAATTCATTGAACTTATCAGAGAATACCATTTTGTATGTGGCGGAGATGAGCTCCACCTCCCCCGAAGTGGGTGGGGAGTAGTACTTGACCATCATGTGGACCGCCTCCAACATGTCTGCATACGACACATCATGATCTGAGAAAAACGATGAAGTCATGGCCACACTGCAGGCGTGTGTAACTACTGGCAGAGCAACGGCAAGGAACGATAGCTTTGTCAGTTCTAGTATTGATTGATTGATTATGTGATGGAGTGAGAAAGGAATGATTACTTATTAATTCTGTGTCCTGAGTTCATTCATGGTGATTAAACAGTAATGCAAATGACAACAAGATATAGTGCAAAATGCTCTGTCTGGCCAGCAGTATACCAAACTGAAACTGAAACCTCATGAAACGAAAGGTACGGTGCAGTGCAGGTCTCATAATGTAAAATTTGTCAAATTAAATACATTGATTGATCCAACTTCCCAAACAAATGCATCACGTACCTTCAGACAAAATTGGGAAGAAAAAAAGAACAAACTATTCTGCTGTCGTCACAAAATGATTCAACAATGGACAGGCAAGGCAAGAACCGAAGTTGAACCAATTCGATCAGAACAAACATGAATGGATTAGAGACTGCACCTTACTAAATCTATAATACAACATTTGTCGCATATACAGTTGCCCAGTGCGCATCTATCCACTCATCGTCAGAAGCAGAAATAACATTTGGGGAAACTACTCCTAGATAAGCTTTAAGCTTAAGCTTGAACACACACGCACGCGCGCTTGTAGTAAAGCAGGAATCCTCTCGAATCGCAACATGAATCCCCACGCATCAAAATCGTCCGTGGATCAGAAGCTCAACTCATAAAAAGGAAAGGGAGAAGGGAAAAACAAGATCTAGTCAAATCGAGCTGGCTCAAGTAAATTAAATCGATCGGATCATCGATCAGCTGCACTAGAGCAAGTCTAAGTAGCAAGCACGAGGCTTAGACAGGATGATACATGAGGGCAGGGCGGCCGGGCGTACCAGAGCTGCGGCCGATCTTCTGCGCTGCAGAGGCTACGGTGGCCAACGCCTCCCGCGACATCGACGCCATGGCGCCAGCGTCGCAGCAAGGGAAGGTTGGTGTGTAGCTGTGGTCGGGGATCGAATCGGCGGGGATCTTCCCGGCCTCCGCCGGCGAGGGCGAACCCATCGTCTCGCTGTACGGTGCCATAGAGGCCGTGCTGTGGGTTTTATTCAATCAAATCAGTCCCCGTGGCTCCACTTGTCAGGTGGGGCCATCCATCGTGCTGTGGGTTTTTCTTTTTACTAGCATATTAGTATAGTAGGATACAAGTCATTCGCCAGCATACTGCTGTCGATTAGCATAATGGGTTGCAACGACGGCGACGGCGCCGCACTTCCAACTCTGCGTTCACTCACGGTCGACACGCTAAATCTTAGCTAGCGCTCCTTTTTTCTCCCAGTCGTTTGCATGCGCCTCCTTAATTCGCTTCTTCAGTCCAGATGCTTGTTTCTGGCCAATTCATCAGTGTTCGAATTGAAAGACAAATAGTGGGCCTCCAAAGTACTACTTCATCCATTCTAAATTATAAGTCATTCTTGAGGACTTAAAGTATTTCAAGTTTGATCAAATTATAGAAAAAAAACATGCAAAGACATCAAAAAAGATATATTATGAAAATATAATTAATGAAGAATACAATGATACTTAGGTGGCATCATGAATGTTATTATTATGTCATGTTAATTTGGTTAAACTTGAAAAGTTTTTAACTCTCTAAGATTCTTCGAATGACTTACAATTTGGTAGGAGAGAGTAGCGTTGTTAAAATATGCAATTTTGCCATATGATTTCGCTCTTTACAATCTTAATTAACTAAGAGGTCCAAGTCTTCTATGCTAGCTCTTTTAACACTCCTTCCATTGTGTTAAAAAAAAGTAGCCTTCGTGTGAATTTCAAGTGTCTTTTATTAAAAGAATTGATCGATGCAAATTGTTTTTATTCGCTAATATTTATTCTAGGGTGTTCTTAGTTGCCGGTTCTAGAGGAAAATGACACCTGCTAGAGAAAAAAGAAAGAACATTCAAACTTCATAGGTCCATTCAGCAAAAGCTATGCTTTTCTCGCTGCCTTAAGTTCCGTCGTTTTCCCCTAGGATTCGGGCAATTCAGCTGGTACAGTGAGTTGACGTAGTATCTGAATTCTAGAGTATAATGACGCATTATTTGGACCTTACGAAGTTTGGTTAATTCCTGGATATATATGATGTCAGTACTGAACAATGAAGGCAACACATTTCCTGCTTCATCCAGACGGTCAAAATGTGCGGCCAACCTGATTACCTGATGAGCACCAGGGAAGGTTCCAGCCAGCAGGTAGTGTGATCTCAATTCAAACCAGCAGAGCGCAGCCACCTTGACACAAGAAAACTATTCATGACTGCTTCCGAAAAGGTATAAAAATTCAACGACAATAAATCGATCTGGTGGCTTAGACATGGATGAATCGACAAAGTTGTTGACTAGTCGGTGTATGCCTATTACGTCTAAAGGATTGATAATTTTGAACAACCATGCGACTTTTGCCAATTGGCTCGACTGAAGTGAATTGGTACGTGTGTAACAGTACAAGGTAGCCAGTTCTTTCTACCTTACATGTCATTCAACGCGAATCGCCGTCATAGGTGTTATTATTACCTTAATACATGTCATTCAACACGAATCGTGGTCATAGGTGTTGGTATGTAGTTTTCTGTTGGTTGTTTGCTTGTTCTGGTGTTGGTCTCTCTTTTTGCTGCTGTCACTTCTCTCTTCTTCTCTTAATGGAATTAAAAGAGGCAGAGCTGCGCTCATTATCAGAAAAAGGAAAGAAAAGAAGGAAGATAAATCAGAATTGGGTATATTACCTCCATTCCAAATTATAAGACGTTATGGTTTTTCTGCATACTTTTCTTTTACTATGCATCTTGACCTAGTGTATAACTAGGTGCATAACAAAATAAATGTATCTAGAAAAGCCTAAACGTCTTATAATTTGGAGCAGAGGGAGCATAATAGTTTCTTGGTATTGCCACAGCCTATGTTGTTTTATTGCCATCATCACGGGTGGGGATTCACCAAAGACTCTTCCCAAGTGCCAGCAGTTGGTCAAGGCTAGGTCGGAGAACTAACGGTAGTGTTTATGCTGGTGAAACATAGTACCAATTAGATATAGATATGAGTTGTACATGACTATGAGATGTTGACTAAGAGCCCCTTTGGCAGGTCTCTAGAGAAGATCTTTTTGTTGATAAACTAGTGATAAAAATGTAATGATCGTGTGTATATTATTGTGATCTTAGCTTTGATATGATTTTCAATTCAAATAGTAGTCTATAACTCTATATAATATATGCTTCTAGAAGGTATGGTTGCAGAATGTAAGGGAGGTGGACCTGTACATGTCCCCTGCCTTTCGGCGTGAACAATTCAACTACTGCTATGTTATTAGTAGGACTAATAGGAGCAAAATTAAAGGGAGAAGAAGGACCACAACCAAGCGTCCCACGCCTGATATTTTTGTATGTAAGCTTGCCATTTCTGTATGTATCCTGACTCCATGTCCATCCTTTAGTACTACAATGCAATCCCACAGATCATTCACGAGAACGAAAACCGGCCAAGAAAACAGTGTGCCGTCTAAGAGCAACTCCAAATCCGCGGGCCCCAAACCAAACCCCCTACTCCGTCATCTTGGGGCTGGCACGCAAATTTCCGGGCTCAAATTGCAGCCCGAGCTCCAACCGTGGCCTGCAAACCAGGCCCCTATCTGCCCGCCGCCCGCCACCCAAAGACGCGAGTCCTCCCCCGCGCCCGTCGCCCGCCCTTCTACGCCTGCGCCTCGCCGCGGCCCGCCAACACCGGCGCCCGCCCCACCGGACAGGAGGCCGGTCGTCGTCATCCCCTTCCCTGCGCTCCACTCATGAGCTACCACCACAGCGAAAGCGTCTAACTGGATCGCCGTGGCCCATCACTTTTAGCAAACATTTTATAAGATTCCAAAATCAACATCAGCAGCAGCATCTCAAAACTCCGCGTGGGTTAAACGGCAATAGTCCAACGGCAGCTCCTCAAAGTCTCAAAGGATTAAGTT
The DNA here is from genome assembly GCA_015847255.1 of Hyparrhenia diplandra. Lineage (NCBI taxonomy): Eukaryota > Viridiplantae > Streptophyta > Magnoliopsida > Poales > Poaceae > Hyparrhenia > Hyparrhenia diplandra. The sequence continues at coordinate 113,125 of JADLZK010012693.1, forward strand.
GAAAAGGACGGAATGTAAATGCAATAGTAGTTGAAAGTATATAGATGGTACAATTAGTTTCCTCTCTATGCATCTAACTTCTCCAAAAATCAAACTTTATAAAATCAAATCAAGTATATAAAAAATGTAATGTTTATGACACGTAATAAATGCCTTATATTATTTATAGAAACTATTTGGTAAAATAGCCATTTTTCGTTCCTAAACTATTGGCAAAGGCTCGATATGGTCCCTAAACTTTTAAATTGTTCATTTTAGTTCTTAAACAATGGATTTGTAGCTCAATCTCATACATCCCGCTCCATGGCTCGTAATGTGGCCAGCCGTACATGCGAAATGCCCTTGCCCCCTAGCTCTCTCGTTTACCCACTGGCCAGACTCACGGTGTTTGATCTCCCCGTTTCGACAGAGAATTGTCATGTATGTTGATCGGCAAAGAAGGAAACAAAAATGCATGAGTTGAAACGTATTATTAGAGAACAATGAGACTGCATTCTAATCTTAATTTGTTTTAGCACTGTAATTGCTTGTGGCATATGGCTAGCTCATTGTGTAATGTCTAGATGCAATGAATGCAAAGAAACAAATTTCATTTACCATGCTCATGGTTTTGTCATAACAAATGGAAGCATTCACAACATCATAACTATGAGATACAAAAGCATCACTGCCTTGAAACTACGCCATCTTATTATTTGAATGCACTTTTTTCCTAAGACGAGTTGTGTTGGCCTGATGCTGATCTACATCCAAGTGAAGTGGGTTGGATGTAGACAAACATTCAATTTACTTTTTGTTGTTGTAGCATGGGCATGTCATCATTATCTACTAGTAACTTGTATAAATGATGAACCCACATGCATCTTACTCTGACTGGCCAGCGGGTAAAAGGAGAGAGAGAGAGGGGGCATGAGCGACATTTACTGTTGGCCACGTGGCGAGCTGTGAAGGGGATGGACGAGATTGAATCGCAAATCAATCATTTGAAGACTAATAGGAAAGGTTATAGACCAAATTAAGCCTCGGACAATAGATTATGGACGGAAATAGTTACTTTGCCAAAATAGTTCTATCTACTTATCTAGAGACGTGAAACGTTGTTTTGGAACGAGGCAAGCTCGTGAACCAAGTGAGGCGGAACCAACAAAAATACCAGTACGAATCCGAACTTTCCAGGAAACTTGCAAAGTGGGTACGCGAGCCACGGAAAGGAGGGCGGCTGATCAAGCCACCACTACGAGGAAAATGAAACGGACAAAAGCGACCACTACGAAAGCGACTGCACAAACTGCCCTAACCGCGTGAACGTAACGCTAATCACCACCGGACACTTGTGCAGCTGACTGGGAGCCGTGTGGTGTGTCGTCGAATGGGAATCAGAACGGGCCGGCGCACAAGCGACCCGCGGCCGTCGCCGGCGGCGGCTGATACTTTTATTTATTTCTTTCTTTCTTTCTCTAGCTACTAACAAAGTGGTCTTGAGTCTTTTTTTTAAAAAAAAAAGAAGGGCCCCTTCACATGAAAGAATTTTACATTTGACCTCCAAGACAAACTACTCAAACAATGAACCCTAGGAGTTGGCGATGAGGTCAGACGGCCTTTGGTGCCACACATCCTAGTGGTGGCCCGCAGGCCAGGTGTCATGGAGTTCGGGTAACATACATCGACGCCACAAGACCCAATGCTAACCTCGACGCTGTAGATCTTGGCGCCGAGGTGGGGAACATAACCGTAGTACATGGCCGTGGCTGCCCGTCCGTTTCTTCGTCTTCTATAGCCCTATCTCACTTCTTCGAATAACGCCCGGCGTACCCAAACTCTAAAAGTCAAAATCCCTCCACAAATTAAACATATATAAGACGGAGAAAATACTCACACAAGGTAAAGGCACCCGCAATGGATGACTCATAGTCTAACTATTAGCATTTTTTCATATTTTAATAGAAAAGAGAGAAAAAGCTAGCTCTCGGTCCAAGAGCTAGACACATACACACATTCTAAAATTATGTGAGAGTGTCATGTAGGTCTAATCATACTATGAGATATTGCTAAAAGCTAGCACTATTAAAAAGGTTGGCTTAGAGTTAGTGACTGACTTTATACCATTACGGGTTCCCTAAGTGCTCTCGATTGTATTCACTAATTTAAAATTATTGCATTATTGTATAAGGTTTTGTAGTGTTTAGGATTAAATTATATGAGGCTTAATTTGTGTGAATGTTTCTGGCGGGGGCAGTTCGGACCTAGGATCATGTTATCATTTAGTTGTTCTATATGTTATTTTGCATGCAACGTGTGTTATTGTACGTTAAGTGATTTTTAAGGTGTATATATATGGTATATCACTATAGCAAAAAGAATTTAAGAGACAACTAATTTTAACGAAGATGACAACAAGATATAAGTGTCTCTTTTGCAAAACAAAAATGTAAGTGTCTCCCAAAATATGCCACTTTTTGTCATTTTATTTACCAAAACAATACATCAATGGAGACGGACTCTTAAGAGATCCACCTCTGAAAATATGGCCAAGCCCATACCCAATATTCTGTCAACTTCTATACAAACTAGAGTTAGGGTTTGGTGTCTCCTAGTCCCACACTTCTACAATCTTAGTCGTCTTCTCCCCTACATGATGGCTCTCCAATTCTCTTCCTCACCCACGACATCTTCCTCCCCACGACATCTCTCTCCGGTGGCAGCCTCCTCCGTGAAAACATAACATGGGGGGCCACCTCCACCTCGGTGGGGCGGTGGAGCGCGGAAATCCCTCTATTTGGTTTTGGTAATTTAGACAACTAGTGGACTAACCTCTTTCCTAAGTGTGTGATTAGGAATGGTCAGGTCAATGCCAAAATGGAGAGCAAGGCTTGGAGCTGGATAAAGGACGTTCATACAATATGGAACAATCTCTCACTTTGAAAGAATAAAGAGAAAAAAACAAAATCCAAGTTGTGAAGGAAAAGGTATAAATAGGATTTTGTTTTGTCGATCAAGATGCAATAGAGTGCATGATCAATTTAAGGACGATGGTTGTACTATGAAGACAAGACCTTCGTGTGCCCGCTTAGCGAGCGTCCTCCAGAGCCTTTTTGTGCATCAACTAGCGAAGGCTTCCCAACCTAGGGTCGTCTAAAGCCTTCTATCTTGCAATCACAAACCATTTCCAGTCGACCAAATAGAACAGGAAGGCATTAATGAACCTTCAGGGGTAGGGTTCCTTCCCTAACAAGGTCGCCAATCTCTAATAGGTGATCAATGAAAACAGGGTCTTGTATATTGTAGGACGAAGAAGGTCACATGGCACGTCCACTAAAAATTTAAAATCTAGGCCAAGATCTAAATAGTGAGGAGAGAGAAAGGAGAGAAGTGATGAAAAAATTAGAATTATATATGTCATTTTTATACTATGGTTTCGTACTTATTGCCGTCATTAGTAGAGAACAGACTTACGGTACTCAGATTTAGTCCCAACCATTTTTTTGTCTCAAAACTAGAGAAAGAATTAGTCCCGGTTGACCTCTCAAACCGGGACTAACGTCCCCTACCCAACAGATAGTGCAACATTATTTTTAGAGTAGTGACTTTTAGTTCTGGTTGGTAGGCTCAACCGGGACTGAAGGTACACTTTTATTCTCGGTTGCTCTTTCCAACCAGAACTAACATACTTTATCTCGGTTCGTGGCTACAACCGGGGCTAGGGTTTAATCATTTAGTCCCGGAACTAAAGGGGTTTCCCAAACGGTATTATAACGCGGTCAGGTACTAGTGCATGGGTGGTTATTATGATGAGAATATATGGCTAGTGTGGATTTTGTGGTTGCCGGCGGATTATTTTGGTTGTGGGATTTAATTGGTTGGCTGTATTATTCAACACGTTAGCTGATGAATAGAGTGTGTGTGCATGGGCGCACCGGATACAATAATAGCAATAATTCAGAAATTATTAGACTAAAAAGTAGTCCTAAGATAGCCTATGCACAGGTAATATTCCTTTCTGAGACTCGAAACTCCAAAATAACAAAAACTAAGTTGATTAATCATTTCCAAATTGATCATGCCCATATTGTTTCATCCCAAGGCCTGCCGGGGGGCTGCTTTGGTTGCTCTGGAAGAAGGATATCGATATTGATATAGTTTCCTCTAGTCACAATTTTACTTTTGCTCTCTGTATGCACAATCATTATAACATCAAGTTTGGCTTAGTTTGCATGTACGGGGACCCCCACCACCGTAATACGGCCACGATTTGGTCTGATGTGCAAGTTTTTGTTGAAACATATCCTGGTATGCCTATGTTTTGCATGGGGGACCTAAATAACATTATGAATGCTAAAGAAAAATTGGGTCCTAATCCTGCTCATGCCAGACGCATTGCTGATTTTTGTTGCATGATTAAAAAGTGTGGTTTATTTGACTTGGGTTACAATGGTCCAGCTTACACTTTGGACTAACAAGCGTTTCAGTACTAATCCCACTTATGAGCGTCTGGATCGTTGCCTAGGGAATGCAGAATGGTGTACTTCCTTTCCCACCACCATGATCTACCATCTCCCAATGATGAAGAGCGACCATACTCCTATTCTTGCTGTTCTGAACTCTTACAGGAGGACTCATTCTAAAATTTTAAGTTTGAGAACTGGTGGCTTCTAGAGGACGACTATCACACCATTGCCAAACAGAGCTGGTATAGATCTCGAAATCGTCCTTTCCATCTCAAGACCTTGTTCCTAGCCATAGATCTTATCAGGTGGCGCAAATCTAAACCCAAAAACTCTAATCAGCTCAAGATCATTGAAGACCAAATCCTCCAGCTCCAAATGCGTCCACCTCACCAACAAAATCCCAATCTTGAAGCATCTCATCATCCAACATGAGAACCTTCTTGCGAAGGAGGAAGCCTACCATAGACAAAGATACAAGAAGAACTCGGGTCATTCTTTGGGGGACAGGAATACCAATTTCTTCCACCAAGCCATTATCAAGAGAGCCGGGAAAAATACCATCACCCACCTTGAGAATCCCGATGGAACTTTCTCCACCACTAATGATCAGCTCGCCCTGCATCGCTAATGCTTACTTCAAAAACATTTTTAGATGTGATTGCGAGAACGAGAATGAGGACAACAATTGGCAACCTGGTTTTAGGTGAGACTTATGAACCCCATGAAGATCCATTAACCAACTCCACACCGGATGAACAGGAGAGTCACACAATAATAAAAAAGAATGAGAAGTAATGCAGCCCCAGGTCCCGATGGTTTGAATGCAAGTTTCTATAAAGCATCCGGGAATGGATGTAAAGATGTTTCCAATCTTGTTCTGACTTTTTACCAAACTCGCTTCCATGCCTTCAGATATTAATACCACACATATTACTCTTATTCCTAAAATTAATAATCCTAAAACCCCTAAGGATTACAGACCCATAAGTCTTTGTAATGTTGTTTATAAAATAATTGCCAAATCTCTAGCTGAGAGGATTAAAAATCATTTGCCTCACATTATTCATCCTTCTCAAGCTGCTTTTATTCAAGGTAGACATATTGCTTCCAATATCATTATTGCCCAAGAGATCATTCATAGTTTTAACCTTAAGAATTGGAAAGAAAAGGCCTTTTTTCTCAAAATTGACCTAGCTAAAGCTTTTGATAGAATAGAGTGGAACTTCATTGTTCAGGCCTTAAAGAGACGGGGTTTTAAGGATCACTTTGTTAATCTTATTTATGCCCTGCATCTCCACTACTACTATGTCTGTCATCATCAATGGAGAACCTACTCCTTCTTTTCATCCTAATCGAGGGGTAAGACAAGGTTGTCCTCTCTCTCCATATCTGTTCATTATTGTAGTGAATGAGTTATCAATTAGACTTCAACAAAGATGCTTAATGACCACAACCTCGGAGGAATCACCCCGGGTGTCAATTGTCCTCCGATTCACTCACTCTTGTTTGCAGATGATCTCATTATATGTGGCCAGGCATCTCAAGAGGAAGCTGGTAAAATTAGCAATCTTCTCAATGATTTTTGTGCCGCGGGACAAATGCCCAACCTTGCCAAATCTTCTATTCTTTTTTAGTAGGAATGTTGACAATCAAAGTAAGATTGATGTTAAAAGAATCTTTTTCCTGTTGATGATCTTCAACCTAACACAGTTTATCTTGGACATCCTTTAATTTTCAACCATAGTGAAAGAAGCAAAGCTTACGACTTCATTCTTAATAAATTTAGAGCTAAGTTAACAACTTTGAAAGCTAACAAGCTTAATCATGTTGGGCGCCTTACTTACATCAACTCGTGCTTGCTTCAATACCTATCTACTACATGTCCACCATTATGTTCACTAAAAAATTCATCTCCAAGATCACTTTGCTATCATTCGTAAGTTTTGGTGGGCTGGTGTTAAAGAAGACAACTCCTCCACCTCATTTCAGTTTAGATCTTGGAAGGACATTTGCAAACCCAAAAAAGAAGGTGGTTTAGGAGTGAGAGATCTGTTAACGGTTAATGTAAGTCTTCTTCTTAATGCTGCTTGGAACATTGCCCACGGTAAGAACCCTTTCCTCACTGCGATTCTCAAGGCTAAATATTTTCCTACCACTAGCTTCCTCGGGTCCGTCAATAATAACTCTACCAAATCTTTCCGGGTCTTCAATCATGCAAGTCAAAGACTCCCTTGTTAGTAATTGCACTATTCAAATTCAAAAGGGGAACTCTAGCATCTGGTCCACTCCTTGGTGCACAATAACTGAAGGAAATTCATAGTCATATTAAGCCGCCTATAATCAAGTTAATAGCCTTCCTAATAACATCTCGACCTTTGGGATCAAGGCACTTCCAATTGGAACACCGATTTTATTAATCAAGTTTTTGATCATGATCTTTTGCTAGCGCTATTCAAAACATCATGACTGTGCCTTCACCTAATGATGACAAAGTTATTTGGAAGCCATCATCCAAAGGGACTTGTTCTCGCCAAAGAGGCTTTCCAATTTTTCAACAACAATATGCGTGTAATTCTCCCATCTAATGGTCCGAGGAGCATTTCTCCCGAAAGTGCAGTGAGCATTTTACGAGAGTTTGGAAACATAGACTCATCCCACCAAATATCAAAACATTTGTGTGGAGACTTGTGAGAAGGGCTTTGGCATCGTGAAAGAGCCGGCAAGCTATCTTCTAAAATTGAGGCCAAATGCTCTATCTCAGAACCTCAAAGAAAATGATTCTCATTTATTCTTTCATTGCTCTTTTGCAAGGGCGTGCAGTTTCTTCGCCTACCCACCCCTCGATCCTCTGTTATACCGATGATGAACAGATGGTGTTCAAAGAAGCTCTTGCTATGATTATAACCAATAAAACTCCGGATGATACTTTGTTCAGATAGTTACCACTTTGTGGTATATCCGAAAGCAAGAAATGATACTCGATTTAACATGAAGAAGTGGTCGGGTTTCACGGGTCCAAAGATGTTGTTGAGGCGACATGAATCTATCATCGGCCCGGCATCGAAGTTGACAACTCGCCAATGGCTTGTCAAGAACAAATGTAACCCTCCCCAACAAACATTTTTGCAACAACCTAATACAATTTCTCGCAGAACTGAAAGCCGGAGGAAGGGTCGGGGCTCATGGACGAACAATAGCCTCAATGCATAAGGCGTCTGCCGAATGCTCCATATTTTTTGCAGTACCCCATCTTTGTTTTTTTGATCGAACCGGTCGGGAGCCCCCCTCTCTCTCTCTCTTTTTTTAATTAAATGAAAGAATGTTTACAAGAAGGATTACAAGACAACCAGGCCCAAAAACAAAAACATGATTAAGCTATTACAAGAAGTTGTCTCTCCACCCGTTTAGAAGAATACTTTTGTTCCCTTTGGCCTTGATGCATACCAAGCCAAATTCTTGAATGAAATTTCTTTTCCAAGAGTCAAGATCGTCCGCCATTATCAAAGATAATCTTTGTTCCTCAATTTCCATAAACTCCAACAGGCACAAATAACTAGTTCTCTCGAAAATGATACCCCTCGAAAGTCACTTCTTGCTTTTAGAAACATATCGGTTGGATTGAGAAATAAATCCCAAATTTTATGTTCAGAGTGTCCCAAAGATTGCTTACTTTCGGGGGCCAAGCAAAAACAGATGAAAGTAAGATTCTTCACCGGGAGTGATTGCATAGAACACGTCAAAGTCGGCTAAAACCATATTCTTTCTCTTGAGAATGTTGCAAGTATTCAGTCTGTCTCTGACACGAAGCCAAAAGAAGAACTTTTGGTTACCCAAATTACTGGCCTTCCAAATCCATTTAAAGAGTGGTGATGGATTGTCATTGGTTATCATTCTTCTGTAGGCTTTTTTTGTCTTCAGTAGTGAGGATCGCCCCTGGATGTATGTCCAAGTATCCTTGTCATTAGCATCCAGATCTGCAGACTCTAATATGGAATTGACTTCATCCAACTGGCTTTGTGCTATCAGAGATAAAGTGGGGCTAAAAACTCTTTCAAAAGTTTGGCTTAGATAGAATCGATAGAGAGCACGGTTTTCTGGTGAAGGAGAAAAGTTGGGGAAATTTCTCCTTTAGTGCTCCATCAACCCAGATGTCAACCCAGAACATTGCAGTGTCTCCTTTTTTTGGATTGCAAGTGGCCATGTTCAGGAATTCTCTAGAAAGTTTCATTACATCTTTCCACCAAAAAGAACCACATGGTGTCCTAGCATGAGGGGGGTTTGGGCCATTGGAGTATAGTTTGGACCAAGTCAAGGTAACCCACGGTATATACGCCTTGTTATAAAATTTGTCCAAATATTTCATCAATAGAGCATTATTCTGACTTTCAATATCTATAATGCCAAGACCACCTAGTTCCTTGGGTTTTCTTACTTCTTCCCATGCCACCTAGGCTTCTTCCTTTTTCTGTCGCCTTCTCCCTTACTCCATAGGCAATTTTTTCTCGTAGTGATCCACTTCTTTTATCACCCGGGGAGGAAACTTAAGACTGCACATGTAGAAGGTAGGGAGGGCAGAGAAGACTGAGTTTACTAAGATCAACCTGCCATTATAGGATAAATGTTTGCTGACACATGACAATCTTTTTTCTATCCTGCTAATCAGAGGAGCAAACTCATTTAGAGTAGGTCTGGTTGTACCCAATGGCAGACCAAGATAGGTGAAGGGCATACTGCCTATCTGGCATCCAAGAATTTCTGCTAGTTCCTGTGCTCTTGAGTCCCCCATGTTGATTGGGACTAAGCTGGACTTATTGTAATTAACCCGGAGGCCCGAGATTTCAGAGAAACTTTGTATGATATTTTTTAGATTTAGTAGGGTAGCTTCCTCACCGGTAGAACTAGCAAGGTGTCATCTGCATATTGAATTATGGGGTAATCTCCTTGAAAATCATTGCTCAGTGGATGATTTAGAAGTCCATCATTCCATCCTTTGTTTGTCATGCTTTGGAGAAGATCTGCAGCGAGGACAAAAGAAGTGGTGATAGGGGGTCACCTTGCCTCGACCCCCTTAAGCATTTGAAACTTTTACTTGGGATACCATTCGAATTACAGAGGAGCTTCCTGTTGTGAGGATATTTCTGATCCACTCAATCCATCTGTTGGAGAAGCCATGATGCTTTAGGACCTCAAGAATGAAAGGATGTTCTATTTTATCAAAAGCTTTTTCAAAGTCAAGCTTTAGGATCAATACTTCTTTTCTTGACTGGTGACGTAGTGTAAGAACTGAAAAGCCCATGCTAAGCAATCTTGAATGGTTCTCGCCTTTGATGAATCCATATTGGTTGGGGTGGACAATATCCAAAATCACTGATTGCGATCTATTTGAGTAATCTTGGTGATGCATTTCATAGAGTAGTTGGTTAGGGATATTGGTCTGAAATCATTGACTGTTTCTAGATTGTCCTTCTTAGGAATAAGAGTTATTAGGGAGGAATTGATGCTAGCAAGGTTGATGTTCCGACATTACGAATTCATTGAACAGTCTTACAAAGTCAGCTTGTATGATACACCAAAGCATTTCTTGATAAAAGTACCATTGAAACCATCCGGTCTAGGAGCATGGTTATTTGGTAGGTCCTTAATTATCGCTGCTATTTCCTCATTGCTGAAATTTTCATCAATATTGGAGAGGTCCTTTTGGGTAATGAAATCCTCAAGGTTGCAATTGATTCCGAATGTTCATCGACTCCCATTCTTTGCTTAAAAGCTAACCAAAGAAGATTTGCTTTTTGATCATGGTCGGTGATATGACTTCCATTGTTATCCAAAAGAGATACTATGAAATTTTTCTTGTGTCCAATGGAGGCCATCAGGTGGAAGAAGTGTGTGTTTTCATCCCCAAGATTCACCCATCTAGTGGTGTTTCTCTGTTTCCAATATTTTCTTTTTGACTCCAGCAAGTTTTCAAGATGAGTTTTTACCAATCTTCTGAAGGCTGACTCCATTGTGGAGAGGGGCCTTTGCTCTTTCAACCCTTCCATGAGTTGTAGGACCCATTTGCTATTATGTATAAGCTTACTCAAATTGGAGAGGTGTTTGCTCCATTTTCTTAGACCAGATCTGACCTGTTTTAATTTTATAGACAAATGTTTACTTGCACTGGCATGATGAGGTGAATTGGTCCAATGGAGCTGGACTGTTTCCAGGAAACCAGGATGATCAATCCAATAATTCTCAAATCTGAAGATATTGGATTTTGGTATGGCTGTTCCAATATGAACCACAAAGGGAGTGTGATCCGAAGTTGGCTTTGACAAAGGTTGTACCATCAAGTTGCGGGGAAGGAGATCACCCAACTTGAAGAAGTAAAAACCCAATCCAGTTTAACTAGAAGTGGATCTACTTGCATATTGCTCCAAGTATATGATCTTCCACCGAAAGGTATTTCAGATAAATCCAGGTCGATATTGCTTCAGTAAACATATTCATCTCTCGAGACATCCCCACCAGGTTTATTTTCGTTTTTAGGGCTTCTTATCAGGTTGAAGTCACCTCCTAAGAGCCAATCATCTATTCCCTGAAGTATCAAAATTCAGCAACCAGGTGATGAAGGCGGGCTTAACATCCGGTTGGGAGGGACCATAAATATTTGAAATACCAAAACCGCTATTGTCGAGCACGCAAGAGAAGTTCACGGTTAAGCTATAGGAGTTAGCTTGTAAAAGTTGACCATCAAGGATACTACTGTTCGGATGGTTATGAGTCCACCGAGAGGCCCCAACAGAGGGGAAGAAACAAAACTTGTCTAAATGTCTTAGACAAAATTTCTTTATGTAGAAAGCATCAAAGGTTTCTCTTTTTGTTTCTCAGAGCGCAGAACGTGATGTGCACTTTCCCGGATTTTGTCTCTAATGGCATCCCATTTCTCCTGAGAGTTAATGCCTCTTATGTTCCAGAAGAGGACTTTTATATTTCTTTTGTTGTTGCTATCCATAGAAACAGGATCTGTGAGGGTTGGGTGGTTATGATACACCAGGTATCAAAACAAGAGGATAGCAAAGTGCTTGGTTTTGTCCCCGACTAAAATTACACCACTTATCCCTTTTATCGCTAAACCAAAAACAATAGTTTTTGTGATGGTTTTAGGAAACCAATCTTCCTATAAGCAAGCATTGGACAGATAGAAAGAAATATCTAAGCACCGATAGATAAAAGAAGGTGACCAATCAATTAACCAAGCCAGGAGGATCAAGAGATAATTAAACAAGCATATATTTGATAAACCATAGTAGCAAACCAAGTTATCAGGGTACTTCCAACCGGTGACATAGCACCACTTACAGACCAACTTATTTAAGAACCAGAACAAGCTCTGGTTGGGCACACAAAAGAGTTTTAAACTTAAAAGAGCCACTGTCATGAGGACCAGTGCTCCTAACATCGACTGAGGAGGGTGTCTATTCATCTAAATCATCTGCAGCCAGGAGAGCAGCAGACACAGCACCAGGCTGCATCTGGAGGAAGCCTTCGCCTATACCACCAAGGACATCTTTGGAGAGGTATGGTGCAGGAGTGTTTGTAGAAGGCAGGATCATTGCTAGAGGAGCAATCTCTGCACCTTCATCTCTGGCAGCCTTGGATTTCTTGGAGGCAGACTTCTTCTTTCCAGATTTCTTGCTGCTGGTAGGGGTCTCACTGTTCTTCTTAGCACCAATGCTCTTGTAGCCCTTGGTCTTCTCAGAAAGCCTTGTGCTCCTCCTGCAAAACTCATCAGGGAGTTGTTCCTTCACTTTGACTGACCTCTTCTTACTTGGAGTCTTGAAGATGTCAGGGGTGTTGACTATGATCTACAGTTCAGACCTAGAGCTTTCTTCCTCACTGATCATGTCATTGTCCTCATAGACCATCAGAGCCATATTGTCACTTTCAGTAGTGTCAGGCAGCACATCATCAGCTTGAGGCATAGCCTCATCTTCATCATCCAACAGGGTCAGGTCTAGCTTCTCCACAGCCTCATCTCCAAACTATGGATTAAAAGCCCAGGCAAGCCGGATTAGGAGATGTTTGTCAGAGAAATATAAAGGGATAATATAATCATGATCAGATAAGAAACTTCTCAGATTATTTAAGAAGGATGAGTTAAGGGTAGGGGGAGGTGGTACCTGTCTTAGTAGAGAGGGAATCACAGTAACCAGAGGGTCAGAGGGATCAGCCTACTTAGGACCAATGATGACTGACTTCAGCCTTGATGAGGATGCTGCATCTTTCTTCAGGTAACTGGGCCTCAATGACAGTGTAGAATCAGGATTGGCAGGAGCAGGCAGCACTTCCTCAGGAGCAGGCACCACCTCATTCAGATTCTGGAGCCCTTCTAACTGCTGGTTCTCAACAACAACAAAGTGGCCCGGGTTAACCCCGCATTGCCACAGAGGGATTTGGATTGGTGCACACTGAGGTTGTTACAGGGATGACAGGTTCAGGATTACTTACCTCAGGTTCAATCCTGCCAATGGTGTTCATCATACTGACAAGAGGAGCACTCTGCAACATCCAACGATTGGCACCATTGGCATCAACATTCATGTCCACATTTTGGTTACCTGGCTGGGGGTTGGAACTCTGCCCTCCTGCATTGTCCGTGCACGTCCAACGTGGGGGTGACGGTGGAACCAGGATGAAGGGGCCCCATTGTCACATACACCTCTTCATCAGGCAGCATGGTGATGTTACTTTTCTTCAAGATGTAGCAAGGAGAGGTCCAAGATGAACCTTTTGGTGGGATTCCTGCATTAATCTTGACACTGTCTGGGATATTTGCATCATTATTCAGATAAACTTGAACAACTACCTTTGCTGGATCCCCCGTGCCAAACCAATCCATCATGATCCCAAACGTGGACACAGCCTTAGCCACAATGTTACTACATTTCAGATCCTCATTAAAACCAACTAACATAACCCATGCTTCACGATCCAGATCAAACGAGCGAGCATTATCAGCCTCATCGTGCTTGACAAAAAACATATTTCTTCCCCCAAAAGGAAAAATAGGATCCAAGAACTGCTCTGTATCTATCGGGAGGCAAATCTGACATACGCATCTCCTAGTGGACAGGGCATGATGTCAGTGACGTGTACCTCATGGGTCTAGAAGAACTCACGCAGCGCTGGCTCGAGGAGGTGGAAATCCTTCTTGTTCACTGGTGGCTCGAGCTTGGCGATGGCGAGGTTCTCGTTGAACTTCGTGTAGCAGCTGATCACGAAGACCTCATGGCGGACATGCTCTGCACGGGCCGGGCGCTCCTGCAGCGTGAAGCCCTTGGGGATGAACGGGCGAGGATCACACGCCCAGTTCGCCATTGCCTCAGGTGGAGAGCTCGATGAGGGTTTTTGCACAGGGGATTTGGGTGGCTAAGAGTAACAGGGGACGGATGCGTCGAGGAGGGGTGCACCGGTTGGTGGGGTACCCTTTATAGCCCCTTGCCGTGCCTCTTCACCTTCCAAACGGGGTAAACGCCGTTTGTTTCTCGTTTTACGTAGGCAAGAAAGGTAGGTGTGCCCGTGATTATTGCAGATTGTGCATCTTACTCCTTTTGTGGAATGAATCCTGGATTGATCAGGATCCTGGCGACCGATAGAGTGGGCCATATGAGCGAGTCCCTTAGATGGATTGGGCGGGCTGACACCGAAGGCAGCACACTGGGGGAGGGACGCGCGGGGCTGGGCCGCGACCGGGCTGATTCTTTGAATTTGAATTTGTCGGTTGATGCACCAAAGGGGCGAAATCAGCTGTTGTTATCGGGTTCCTTTCCGAACCGAAAGATGACCGTTTCTTTTCGAAACCATCCTTGATACGCCAACGAAGAACACGGCGAGATTGATGATTAGAAGAAATTGATTGGTCATGATCCTTGGGCGGGAGAGGGAACTTGAGATGGTTTTTCCTTTAGTGGGAGGAGAGGGCCTCTTGAGATGTGGAGGTTTCAAGTTTAGAACAGCCTCTGCATAACTTTTGATGGGTTTCCCTTGGAGCCGATATAGGTCCATTCTTTCTCAAGTTCTAAGCACCACAATCGATAATCATTCAACCAATTCGGACCTCCATCTCGCCAGAGATGGAAGAAAGCAGCAAACGATGTGCAAATGAAAGAAGCAGATTTATATATCATGAGACCAACCGATTTGTAAGAGACACTAAATTTGAACATTCTCCCTGACAGAAACTTGACATTAAAATGCTGAGCAGCACCACCCAAACAAGATTGAAGCATGAAACTGACAGATTCTTCAGAGAGGCGGATGGAAGATCTACCAAAACCGACAACCAGATGAAAGGCATTGTCGGGAAGTTCTGGAACGGACTCACCGGGCAACCAAATCTCTCGGAGGGCGAGAGACGAAAAACTTGAGTCCATGATCGAAATCCAGATCCGACAGTCCTCGTTCCGAAGCGCCATGAAGGAGGAGATGATTAGAGGCCATTGCCGGAGGGAGGAGGGCAGGAGAGAACGCCGGCGGTGAGGGTGGGGGGGGGGCGGTGGTGGAGGGTGGAGAGGGTGGAGACGCCATTTTCGCCCCTCCTTTCCTTTCTTCTACCTCACCATGTTGTTGCAAGGAGCCAGGTGCTATTCTGATGCCTCTGTAGCACCGGACAACTTAACTGCAGGTCCAAGGAAGGCTGGTCTGGGTATCTTTATCCTAGACCCAAGAAGCAAGCTCAACATCTACATTAAAGTACAAATTACCAGGAGCACATCAGTAATTGTGGCGGAAGCAGCAGCTTTAGCCTTTGCAGCTCTAGCTGCATCTAGGCTTCAGCTTGATGATATCTCCTTCCTTACAGATAACCAGCTGTTGGCAAACTACTTCAATGGAACTAATCTTGATCTCCCCTCACTGGGAAGCAAAGCCCTTCACTCAAAGTTTCCTAAACTCAGTGGCCAACAAAAGATCTCAGGTGCTCAAGATTCATAGAAGCATGAATCCCACAGCTCACTCTCTAGCCTCTCAAGCTTTTAGATTCTCTGGGGCAACCTATAACCTGTCAAATGTAAATTGTCTGAATGTTTCTCATTGCGGCAGCTGCCCTCTTGTATCGGCACTGCAATCTGTATCAATGGACCCTTATTTTGTCATTGCAGCTAGATGCTGCTAATAAAATGTTTGCTTGTTGTAAAAAAAAAATTCTCTCGGACCTAGTTCAGATACTAAAATGAATCAAACACTTTTGATATTTTTGTTTTTTAATCTTGTTTTTTAGTTCGGCTTTTTCTTTTTATTTAGAGCATCTCCAATGGAGAGCCCCTAATTAAGTTCCTACCCCAAATTTTAATTTGGGACAAAAAAATAAACTCTAATGGAGCCCCTACATGTCCTCCTATTTTCCATGCCACTCCAAATTTTAATCTCAACCCCCGATCCGGAAGCACCCTATTCGGTGGGTCCCATGCCACTTTTCCCCTTCCTCTCTCTCCTCCATCCCGTCAACGCAGCCAAAGCGCTACCCCGCCGCCGGCGGCGGCGCATCTCCACCTCAGCTCGCCGCCACCGGGAGCACAGCGCCCGAGCATGCTCGCCTCCGGCGCGCGCCGCCGTGTCCATGGAGTACGGCCTCGCGCCCGAAAGCACCCCGTCCCCGCCGCTATGACGACGCCGGGGCGCGCCCGGGGTGCCGACGCCCGGCGTCGGCAGCCGACCCGTGGGTCCGCGACGGCGGCGACATGGCGCGCGTGTTCGTGCTCGAGTTCGGGCCTGGCGCCAACCTCGCCCTCCGCCGGCTCCGAGCCCGATCTCGGCGTCCAGCTGCAGGGATGGCGCTGCTCCACCCGTTCCACGACGGCCGGGTCCCGACGGTGTCCATTGCGCCCAAGCCGCCGCCGCAGCCGCCACGGGCGACGGCGTGGCCGGCGAGCTCGTGGACCGGAGGCTTAGGTGCTGGTACGACGCCCGCAAGGTAGCGGCCGTGGGTCGCTGGGCGTCGCTGCGTACATCGGGGAACAACCCGAGCCTCTGGCCGTCGATGGCTGGTCCTCGGTCAGTCGTGTGGAAAGATATTTTTAGGGTCTTTGTTTGAGTGCGGTTGGAGATGGAAAACAAATTGAGCCAACAAAATTAAAGATTGGGCACCTAAATAAAAAATACAGGCTCTAATTTAGGGTGTATGGTCGAGTTGCTCTTAAGCACCTCTTTTGCTTTTGCTGGCCTCTATCTGAATTTTTTACTCACAAGTTGCCGCAAAGGATATTTTACTAAAAGTACAAGGTTCAGTTGATTCATTGAAGCAGGAGTGACTCAGATGCCCTAATCATGTTCTAGTTCAGCAGGCTTAAATTCCAGGTTCTTTTATCTCTTTTTTAAACACAAATACCAAATTGGAACCGCACAACATGCACCAAACAAAGTAAATGGATGGGAAAATGGGGCCAAATAAAAATTAAGCATATGTAAAAAACGACAAGTATATTTATTGGCCCAACACCGTAGTATGTGCAAATTTTTACTCAGAACATGCTTAAGATGTAACCAACAAAGTCATGATAAGTTTGCCCAGCAGTCAGCACCGTTGTATGTAGATTCTCAACAAAGCAACAACATCGCACAAGTACATCCATCAGTACTATAGTTTGAGATTAATTACACCGGCCGTAGTAGTACCCAGATTAACAGGATTCGAAGCTTAAGCATAATTTGTTGGAAATTGGACTGACATCTCAGTATACACGATTCAACCCATGCGACCTCTCCTTAATTGGGCAGGCTTCTTCCGGTACCGCATCTGCATCGGTGAGAGTCCCACATTGAACTCGTATTCCGAGTCTCCAGGACTTCTGAACTCGCCGGGGGCCACTGGAGGATCTGCATTGCATTTGTACACGGCAGCTTATTTTAAGACGGCCTCTTCAATAATTCTTGCGTCTATATATCAGTAAAAGAAAGAAAAAAAAACACAGAAAGATTGATTGGATCAGACTTACCAGCAGAGCGTGGAATGACTGGTGGAGGAGGAGATGGCGAACCACTGGAGTAAGAAGGTCCTGCCTCCAGCGAGGCCGGCCTGAAGGAGGTATTATTCTCATTCTCAGAATAGTCTGTCGAAGCCAGCCAAAATAAATAGATTAAGGATCACAATGACAATAGCTTAGAATGCAAAATAAGAAAAGTTACAAGTGCACGCAGAGAGATGGATCCGAGTTATATATTTATTACCAGCAGAGCGTGGAGGTGGAGGTGGAGGTGGATTGGTGTAAGAAGGCCCTGCCTCGAGCGACAGCGAGGCCAGATTGACTAACAGATTATTCTCAGACTCAGAGTAGTCTGCACAAGGCAGCCAAAACAAATAAATTAAGGATGTCAATTATTGTTGTAGTGCAGTGCATGATTGTTGTTGCATTGATAGGGTGTTATTACCTTCGTGTTTGGGGCTCGTTGGCTTCTTCCACAGTTTCAGATTATCCTTCATGAGACCCATGATCTCAGCGCTCTTCGCGCGAGATTCTTCATCGAGTGAAGCAAGCTCTGGTCCTGCCTTTTCTAGCGCTTCCTCTGCCAGATTAGTTGCCCTGAGGATCCATTCCAATCGCAGTCACAATCAATTATCAGACAAGACCAAAAAAGTTAATGCCATCTTGCTCAGTGTGAAGCCACAAGCCATGCATAGTGATGATGTGTACTACTAAAAATTGTTGTACCATATAGTATATAGCATGTACTAGCCATAAATAAAGATTTGGAGAGATTTACAGTTCAGGCCATCCCATCGCGTCAAAGTAGAATGCCGCCAGGGTCAATTTCACAGCAAGCCGCAGGGGATGTGCTGCGGACAGGCCCTCGGCTGCCTTGGAAGCAGACTGCAGAAGAGAAGGAAATCAACAAAGCAGTAGCATCTTAGAGTACTGTAATAATATATTATGAATGCCTACAAGGAGACCACGGTATCATTTATATCTCTTAAAAGAGTGAATTAAACAGCTGGACAGTTTGATAACAGTTTAGATGGTCCAATAATGATTAATAGGCTAATCAGTTATTTAATTCATCATTTAGTACTAGCTAACGACTAACATTGCAAGTATATGATTTGAAGTGGGATTTTAAGTTTCTTTATAATAGAAAAACGGCCAAAGGCTGCACAACCAAACTATATTTTTCTTAAGAACCGAACTAGTAAAAGAGATGCCCGCTATATTTGAGAAAGAGAGAGAAAGAGCAACCTAGAGGATTACTGTACAAGCAACGGCCAAAGGCTGCACAGCCAAACTAAATAAAGAACAGTCAGCTAGTAGGGGAGGGGTACCTGATAAGCCGTTAGGGCATTGTCAACGAGGAGTGCCTTATCTTCCTCCTTCTTGAGCATGGCCAAGATCCAGTAAGCATCAGCTTTCCTGAATGATGCATGCATGAGATCAGTCAATCAAGCTTTTGTAGTGTAATAACCAATGCAAATTAAGTCAAGAATTAACCAACAAGAAGAGATTTTAATTAATCATTAAGCATATGGTCATCACATCGTAGTGTAGAGTGCAATGTTCTCCGCAACCCAGCTGAATTTCAGGAGGTGTTCCTCAACAATGTCGAGCGTCTCCCTGCACATTGCTTGCATGCCATCCTCTAACAGGTCACGGTAGAACACGACATACTCGGCATTGTCAGGGTCGTTGTCTTCTCCTTCCTCTAAACTGGCGATGACACGTAGTTCTCTGAGCTTGGCATAGAAAGTGCTCCCGTAGGCGAAGACCAGAAGTTTCCTCTCCTCTGAATTCAACTCAAAATGCATCTTGGCCATCTGGTTTACCTGATCAAGGATGTCTGCACACAGAAGCAACAACTCAGAGTATCAATCAGCAGGAATGCAATTCAGGCATGCCTGCCAAATTAGAAACACAGGCAGATGGAGAAGATTAAGTGATTAACTAATAAAGGTATATGTTACTTGCATTGAATGGGGCCAAATTAAAATGAAGGTAATTGAACTGACAAGCTCGGCCAACCACCAACCAACAGATAATGGCAATCAGAATGCCTCTAAATTCTGCAGATACCTTTTTGGCCGAACACGCAGCGCAAAAGGTTTTGTTTGACATGCATACGGTCGGTTTTATTCGGCACGGAAACGGAAACAGAATATGTGATGTCAACACTTTTTGCGGTTCGGAGATCTTTGACGAATCCGATCGGTACACTCCGCAGCCAAACAAAAGAAGAAAGAAATAATTAGACAGGACAGAACACCGTACCGCGCTAATCCGAATTCAATTAGCGGCCTAAATGTATGCAGATGCAGCACATCACATTAATTCGAACGGCCAAGTATACTCGGAGCAAAGGACGATTGCTTAATTGCTTCGTTTCAAAAAAAAAAAAAAAAAAAAAAACCCGACCGGTTGCTTGTACAGTTGCACTACCCACTGCTACTAAATTTAACCGCAAGATCGAGGCGTATATATTTGCTTCATTCAATTCCAAATATACTAATACGAAATAATACTGAGAATCGTGCAGCAAGTGAAGCAACAACAAATCCGCAAACTAAACAGCTGAATTCGAATCCAACAACGGATCGTGTCCGGACACCTCGGAAGAGGAAAGGGAAAGGGGTCGGGAGGGGGGGATCGCGCGCGTACCAGGAACACGGTTGGCCCTGAGCGCCAGGCGAGCCATGGCGAGCAGCTTCGCTCGCCGCGCGGCGGCCGCGGCGGCCGCCGCCGCCATGTCTCCCCAAATTCCAATAAGAGAGGCTTCTTGTTTTCTTTTATCAGAGAGGGAGAGAGAGAGAGAAATGACAAGGCAAGCGCGGGTCCCAACTGTAAGAAACCTGAAACGGTGGATTTTGAGAGAAGCGAGTGGATTCGATATGTACTGTAGCCATCCATGCTATGCCGCAGTCGGTGGGTGTTTCTGCTCTGCAGTCTACTGTAGCATCAGCAGCCATGCCTTCAGAAGCATTTTGTCCTTTTTTTTTTTTTTTTCGTTCTGCACATGCTTCTGTATTGTTTGTTTGCAAAATAAGTGCTTCCTGACCCTATAGATGAAACCAGTTCACTTAATCATGTGCCAATCTGTCCTGGCAGGGCATATCCTCTTATGCCTTATATAATTAGCATATCTTCTTCTTCTTCTTCTTGTACTCATAATCAACTGCATATGTGCACGCTATGAAATATATATATGATACCGAAGCCTTTTTAATGACTGCACAACAACCCTGGGTTTTTTTTTTTTTTGAGAGAGAAAAAGAGCGAGAGCCAAAAGAGCTATTGTGCAACACACATGGTGACATGGTGCAGGCTCCCACCTCTCGCATATTAATGTCTTGTTTAATTAGATGCATAGATCTACCTCAAACTGCATGTGTTAAAGCGGAACTTACTTCAAATTCACTTCAATCCACTTTTTAACACACGCAGATTGAGGCAAATACACACATTCAAACAATCCCTAAGAGCATGGTTAATAATAGAACCAAGTACTTCGGCTATAAGTCAAGTAATAAAAGTAAGTCATACAATAGTTGTCTCATATTTGTATTTTTTATTACTATTTGGCACCATGTCTTTCTTTTTCTTTCTTACTCCTCACATAAACACTTGTTTAGGCCCGCATGTGTATATGCTTTTAGTACCAAGCTTTGTGTTAGAATAAGAGTAACTCTCTTCTCTCTGTCCCCACAACAATAAAACTGTTGACTCATTTGGCTATAAGCCTATTATTATAACTGTTCTAAGGTATATGGTCATTGGCCATGCATGGAATCCAAAACACATGAAAAAAAAAAAGAAGGTGACTGAGATCAAGGTATACATAAAAGATTAGTCACTCACAGCTGCTTACATGATATAATATCTCGAAACCCATCTCTCAGAAGAAGCTGCAGCTTGTTTTAGGTGAGTTTAAACATCTTACGACCGAGATCAAGATATGAGCACAATGGTAATAAGTTTTTCTGCCAGTAAATGGGTCATACATTACCGCCCTGTTCGTTTGGACTACCAGCGCTTATCGGCCCCCACCCATTCAACAATATTTTTCTCACAAAGACGTCAGTAGGTCCGCCCAGCACCTTTCTCTCGTAACAAATCAGCACCGACCAACCAAAGATCACCAAACGAACGAGAGGCGTGCATTGTACAAAAATCAAATCGATTTGTAGCGAACCATTAAGAACTAGTTGAAGTTTGAGTTCAAAAATGGAAAGTGTACAGTGACAAGCAATTCGTGCACGGAGAGAGGGACGCGGCGAGACTGTGACTGTTAGCACTAGCACACGTCATTGGACTCATGCATGGTAGAGTGGAACGGGAACGACAAATTTCCGTATGACGAGAGATGCATGAAGATTGTCACAGCTGCTCCCATCATCCACCCGGCCCAGCCCGTCTACAGTACTAAGCCTGGAGGAGCAAATCGCCACCGATCCACTAACCTGAGTTGCGTCGGCCCGGAGTGGGCTTGTAAGTGTCAACCACCATTTTTTACAGGTGACTTGAAATTGCAGCCACTTAAAATTCTATATTCAGAGGCTGATAGCAATTTGGTGCGCTTATAGTAACATTTTACATTTTTAATATAAAAAGATAAAAGACAAACTTTATATCAAAATTGTACTAGTCGAAGGGATCCACAACTTTGTAGTTGAAGACTTCTAAGTTTTCATAAGTTCATATTCAATGTTTTAAAAAAATTTCAAAAGACCTAGGATGAATATAGAGGGATTTGCAAGTACAATTTCATAATGGGCAACTGGCTAGATAGTTTTGCTAGACTGAAGTTCCCTGGACTATATTTATTAATTGCTATAATGAGTGATTTATTCCAATATTAAGTTATCACCGAACAAAGAAAAAAATTTATTATATAAAGGATGAGATCAATCCGAAGCGTTTTTTTTGTTATTCTAGCAGACGTAATTACTTTGGTCTAATTTTGGGCTTTCATATACATTATCTAAATATACATTATATACATTATCTAAATCGATCCACTTTAAATAAAAATAAAAAAAATTGAAAAAAAAAAGAAAGTAAATAATAAAACATGATATTTTGTTTCATAATTCTGAAATAGAGTTTTTTTTTTAATATTACTCCTCATTAGGATGTATATATTAATCATATGATTTTAATTAGGTTCTAATCTAATTTAGTAGTAAGTTTTTTCTTTTTATTTAATAGTCTCGACTATCATTAAATAAAGGGTAGAGCAATTCTTTTTCTAAAGATTCTAGAGAAAGTGAGACAAAGTGAAGTGAAAGAGTTTTCTTTGTAAAAGAATGAGGTCTATATCATAGTAGTTAGGTATGTAGGATATGTTTTTTATTTTTTGTTGGACAGAAGTAGTATAATTTTTTATACTGCAAAGTAGAAATTTGAGTCCCAACTTTTTAAAAAATAAAATTGTTTCAATCTCTCACCAAAAAGATAAGAAGAATATGACTTAAAAATTAAAATTACTATCCAATCATATGGGTATATGAAGAGTGCAAATTCCTTTATCCACTGAAAAACTCTCATTTGTTGAAGCGAGAAGCATAGTGAGGCGCCAAGCGAAAAAAGTCTCTTTTTTCGGTTTATTCACCGATCTGAAATGAAACTTAGCACTTGTTTTCTTATTGATTCCTCGGGCTAGGTGTTCACAGAATTAGTCTATCCGAACCGCAGAAGCACTTTTCGGATCAGTGACGGCCTCTCAGCGGAGCTGAGCCAGATGCGCTAGTGATCGACATTATAGTTGGATCTCCAACTTTTTGGAATGTTCCAAATTCCACTTGAGCATCCAAGTCTGGATCAATACCAGCAAAAACATCTCGAAAACTATGCCAAATGTGTCCAAAAAAAGAAGAGCAAAGCAAAGGTAGTGTGACCAAAAGTGAACCAACTCCTTGACTGCCGCGAAAAATACCCTCGATGTAATTCAAAAATTTCCCCTAATTGAGCACACCACACATTTTTTTTACAAAGCAGGATCAGAATAACTTACTCCATTAAGTTCGCCACCATAGAATTCCAATTACGCCTACTTGTTCAACACTATATTTGGATTCTCGCTCTTCTAAAAGGAACATTCATTCTCACAATTCCCTCTTCATCTACCAAAACTACCGGAAATATTTCA
Organism: Hyparrhenia diplandra; assembly: GCA_015847255.1. Lineage (NCBI taxonomy): Eukaryota > Viridiplantae > Streptophyta > Magnoliopsida > Poales > Poaceae > Hyparrhenia > Hyparrhenia diplandra. The sequence continues at coordinate 136,677 of JADLZK010012693.1, forward strand.
AAAAAAAGTAGGCATACGCCATACAAAAAGCTCGTGCCCTTTATCGCTAAAGACAGGATGTCCTAACCATCCAACAACTATGCCATCCCCATTGTCCATTGAGTTTGCTCTTAATAATCCCCTTTTGCCGAATTATTACCAATATAATCATAAAAGGCTAATTTTTCGACCAAGCATTTGATATACTAAGATTTCTCGGTTAACCCATCGCTAACTCTTCAATATATTTCTTGCTGAAAGTATCCCTAATCCCATTGATAACGAGTAGGCCCAAATAATTCGATTGGGGTAGTTGTTGATCCATACCACATAGTTGCGGTACCTACGAAAGCAAAAAAAAAACAGCAGCAAGGTTAATCGAAAGTACAGTTCCAATATTGTCCATACGTAACCCTTTGTATAGACGTTGAGACGGACGAACACTTAGATGGAATAGGCCCGCTAATATGCCCAAAGTACCACAACAATATGGTGCGAAGCTATTCCTCCGGAACGAAAGGATCAAAACCATTGGGAGTGTAACGTAACTCTATCCATACTATGAGCTATATCATACCGGTTATCACTATTGAAGAAGTTAGCTTAAGACCGTTGGGAGTGTAACGTAACTCTATCCATACTATGAGCTATATCATACCAGTTATCACTGTTGAAGAAGTTAGCTTAAGACCGTTGGGGTGCAGCTGCCCCGACGATCGTGTAAGGGCACTCCCAATACAAAATCTATCATGGTTTCTATGGACATTAAGGCCCCCGTTTGGCACAGCTCTACCATCTGAAGCCTTTTTTTTAGCCTTTGGATCCATGAACAACTTCATAAGTGGAGCTGAAGTTGTTTTGGTAAACCGTTTGGCAAAAGCTTTACCCTTAAAACATACTCTCATAGATTTCCACGTAAGATGAGGTGGAGTCGGATGAATCTACTATTTTTGGCTCCATTATACCTAAAACATATGTGAGAGCATGATTTAAGGGTCTTCTTTGGCTGAAGTCGTTTTGTTTTACCCTGTTTGACACAAAACGGCTCTTGAAGCCGCTGGAGAAGTCATGCCAAACGAGGCTTAATTGTACCGCCATCTAAGCGTTTTGCTAACATGACAAGGTAGGTAATGAAGAGAAAGCAAAAATCATAGAAACCGGGTCTAAGTTAGAAACCATGTCTACACGAGATCAAAAAAATGAAGAGATGTGATTGGTAAGAATGGAGAGAGAATGTATATGATTGTAACAAAAATTATATTATAGAAGCTATCCATTAAGACCAAGGTTTTATATAAAAAACAGGGATTAAACTATATATAGTTTTTTGCATTGTTGCTGCCCTAAAGCGAGCAAGCCATGTTGCCTTATTTGGCGCCGTTTATCTTGGTATAGAGCAATGTGCAACGCAATGGGCGGACAAAATAAAACAATATAGATGGACACGTACGCATGCTGCATGCATGCATATGCATTGCGTACGTCGCATGCAGTGCAGTAGACGTAACGTGTACGCCGTTCGTTTGAGTGTTTGACCCGCCCCGCCCGATAGGCGCTACCTACATGCTAGCTGTGTTTACGTATAGTAAGCAAATAAGTACACTGTATCACATATATAATCTTCGAACTGTCCCAGGTAGATCTAATTAGTTTATCGTATCCATCAGGTAGCTTAATGAGCACTGAGAATTAATTTGGGAAAAGATCGATCGAAAACGCATGCACATGATCGAATCATCATCTAGCACGTACGCACATGCAGCTACGTACAGTACACACCCTATTAATCCTCTTTCAACTTTTCAAGCTATACATACGCAGACACTTCATAATAATTATATATATTCAGCGAAAACCCAAAACAAAAGCGTTCAGCCGCTGCAAGGAAACGAAACGAAAAGAAAAGGCCCTCGCATTGCTCATCCTGCACGTACTCTCCTTCCCTCCAACCAGCATTATTAGCCTCCACCTGAGGTCAACGCCGCCGTCCATGCATATGCATGCTTACCCATAATTATTGCTTGCTATTTGGCTAATTGCAATGCATGAATGACTAGTAGTATAAGACACCTTCATTGCCCCGTCCTTTTAATTCAAGATCCATCACCATCAAAGACTCAAAAGAGATCGATCGAGCTCCACTCCACACACCGTACCAGCCAGCCAGCCTCTCCAGCTGCAGCTGGTGGTAAGCTATAGTTTGCATAACAATGGCGCGGTGGTCGGCGTCGACGGCTGCCACGGTGTCCGCCGTCGTGTGCGTGAGCCTGCTCTACATTAGCATGGCTCTGACGACGGCGTCGGCGCAGCAGCCGGTGCCGGGCAACATGCATGTGATCACCATGGGCGACCGCCGCAACAGCAAGCTCACCTGCACCAACACCGACAAGAACTCGAAGCGGCCCGGGTGCACGGCCACCTGCCCCGCCCGATGCCCCAAGAAATGCCTCGTTCTCTGCCCAACCTGCAAGACCTTCTGCTGTAAGTGTCCTTTGTCTTCCTTCAGCCCGGCTTCTAGCTCTCTGCACCAATCGAAGAGTAACCGATATGTATGATCGATGTCCAGTGTGCGACTTCTACCCCGGCGTGTCGTGCGGCGACCCACGGTTCACGGGGGCCGACGGCAACACCTTCTACTTCCACGGCAAGAAGGAACAGGACTTCTGCATCGTCACCGACGCCGGCCTCCACATCAACGCGCACTTCATCGGCAACCACAACGCGGCCACCAACCGCGACTTCACGTGGATCCAGGCGCTCGGCATCCGCTTCGCGCACCACAGCCTCTACGTCGGCGCCACAAGGGGCGTCGCCAAGCGGGACGCCAACGCCGACCACCTTGCTCGCCTTCGACGACGAGGACGTCACCTTACCCGCCGGCGCCGTCGGAACCAGGTGGTCACCGCCCGCCGCTCCGGCGCTGTCCGTCACACGCACCGCGCGCGTCAACACCGTCGTCGTCGAGCTGAAAGGCGTATTCCGTGTCGTCGCCAACGTCGTGCCCATCACCGCCGAGGATTCAGGGTTCACAGCTACGGCGTCGGCGCCGACGACCGCCTCGCACACCTTGATCTTGGGTTCAAGTTCTATGACCTCACCGACGACGTCCATGGCGTGCTGGGGCAGACCTACCGCACCGACTACGTCAACAGGCTCAACGTCACCGCCAAGATGCCAATCATGGGAGGCGCCGACACCTTCCGCTCCTCGGGACTCTTCGACGCCGACTGCAAGGTCGCCAGGTTCGGACGCAACAACGCCGCCGCTTCCTCAGCCGCCGGCAACGGGATCGCCATGGTCACTGACGCCAATTGAGTACCGTACCTGTAGACGACACGATCGACGACGCGCCTACTAATTATATATATTCAGAGAACGAATCGAACATGGCATTTCAATGCATGAGACCAGCTTGTACTTTGTGTATTGTTGTTGTTGTATCCATGGTTAATATTATTCAAACCAGCTTATATATTTAATATAAGAAATAATCCTGGAGCACATTAATTATCAAGTAAATAAAGAAAATATATGTATTCTCAAAGAATAAGCAGAATCATATATCATTGGACCCAAACGTGATAAATTATTTTTTCCTGAGCATACAACTTTTCTTACAGTTACCACGTGTCAATAGAAAAAAAGAACATTGTATTGAAATTGTTGCAAAAAGCAAGAAAGATTTAGCTTATTTGAACATTTTTATGGGTCAGCAGAGAGGTCCCTACATCCTATACGGTATGTTAGGCCGGTACGAGGCTTACGGAGCCAAAAATGAAGAAAAGAAAGAGGGAGCTAAGTGTAACTCTCCCCACATACTTAATTAAACGTCCTCTCATTTTTTTTTTTTTTTTTTTTTTTTGCTTGGCTTTGATGCACACCAACCCAAGCTCTTCCTTGAAGGTAGATTTCCAATTCAAAAAGGTCACGGCACTTGTAGTAAAAAATAACTCCATAGGCAGTGATGACAATTTCTCTCGAAAAAGACTCCGCCAAATGTCATTTTGGCTTCTATCATCATGTCGGGGGTTGAAGATTTAAGTCCCAATGAATTGCTAGGGAATTCCAATATGATCTGCTAAAAGCACTCAAAGAAAAGGTGGAAATTGGTTGCTTCATTACCACTATTATGTAGGACACTCTTGTAACAGGGCCACATCTGTAATGTCCAGGGCCACAACGACAGACGATGGTGATGGTGGAATGCTTGACCGTCATGTTTGGTTGGCATTGTGCCTATCTCGAGGTCGCCCCGTGGCAATGGCGTAATCGCGGGACGGTGATGACGGTTCAGCATCGTGGAAGGTTATAGAAGGGTGTCGTGACAATGTAGGCCATGCCGCTGGCAGGTGTCTTACATGGTTGCAGACATGTCAGCCTAGCCTATGTGCAATGGAGTGCGACAGTTGACCCTACATAGAAGTGGCTAACGTGCAGTGGCCTACCTCGTGTATTCCATCATGGCAACTCAACTTGCAGTGGCCTACCTCGTGTATTCCATCATGGCTACAACTACTTCGGTAGTGTGGGACATCGTCAAATAGACGACGCAAAAGGTGGGGTTCCAGACGTTATAGAGATACGCTACAACCCTTTCTAATGGCAATTTAAAAATGGATTTGTGACGTGGTGTCTATCGATGGATGTGGTGATTCCCCATGCATGTATTGTTGTTTCTCGAAAAGTGGCGAGAGTGAAGTAGTTGGAGAAACCATAGCTAGGGTATTCGGTGTCCACGATATAGAAGACTTGATGTTCGAGCGAGGACTGCGGTTGAGTGGCCTTGATAGATGTCTGTTGAGTCCGTGGTGGCCTTCTTATAGCCTTCTAAGTCCATTTTCCTTGTTTATATTTTTTCTTCTTCTTTTGATAAAACATATTTTCTTCTTCTATCAATCGACACACTGCCAGTTTGTTAATTAAAAATAGGACACTACCAAAATCCCGATGGATTCTGTTAGCATCAGTTTGAATTCTGTTAGTATCAGTGCTGAAGTTTGTGTGGTTAACACTGGTGGTGCCGACCAAAGAGGTCGGATTACCAAATCAGGCCAATCACAGGGTGTGAAGGCCGCCGTTGACCAACCTGGCGGCAAAAAGTTGACTCCAAATTCCCCTCTCCTCTCGTCTATTCCCCTTTCTGCTTCCTTCCTCCCCTCCCTCCCACCAGGAGAGCCTGCGACGACGTCAGCAACCCCGCCGACTCCTTGCCGACTCCTTCCGGGAGCAATTCCGGCCCCAATCGGCCGCCGGAACCCTTCTCCCGTCCAATTCCCGCGGCATCCGATGCGCGTCGCCGCCGCCACCGCCGCTCTCAGGTAGCCAAGCCGAGCCGAAACGGCGACGAGGACCAAGGGCAGGAGGACCCTAGCCCTAGCAATCCGGTTCCCCACATGGCGGGGAGCTTCCGCGAGGTTGCGGGTCCGGGGACGCGCACGCGCCGCCGCCCACGCCTACTCCGCCTCTCTCGCAGTTCCTCGCGCTCGACGCGCTCCCGTCCTGGGGCTCCGGCTCCGACCCCAAGCAGCAGCAGCACTGGCGTCACCCCGAGCTCCGTCGCGCGCTCGCCTCTGACGACCAGGCTGACGAGCTCAGACGGATCCGTGCCAGCGTCCAGGACTCCGCCGCCAAGGCCAAGTGCGTCCCCTTCCCTTCCAATTTCGTCGCATTGCTCTCCATTGCTCATGCTAACCGCCTTCCCCCCGCTGTGGCTCAATTCCGTTCCTTCCTTCCCGGTTGTTCGCAGGGACAGGGTCAGGTCACTGCACGAGGCCATCCAGAAGCTTGACAAGTACAAGAACATTGTCACCCGCAAGCGCCAGCGCGCCGCCGTCGACGCGTCGTCCGCGCCCGACAAGCTCGGCCCCGTCGGCACTTCTTCCTCGTCCTCGGGCGCGCTCAGGATGGGCGCGCAGAATAACTCTGCTGTCTTGAGCAAGCGTGTGCGGTCCTCGCTCGCTGATGCCCGGGTTCGTTCCTGCCCTTGTGTTGTCCTCCCCCCACTCTTGGTCTCACCTCACAGTGTTTGTGCTTGTTATTTTACCTTCCTTTGTTTTGGCTCCAACGAAATGGTCCTGATTTCGTTATTAGTCGCCGTCAGATTCTGGAATCTGGATCCTGGGCGTTGAAAAGTCTGTACCTTTTAAGTCTTTGCAGCTAATTGAACTCAAGCAAGTGTAGCTAGCTACTCAATGTTCTTTTTCTCATGTATCATCAACCAGTGTGATTCCAGAATGCCTGCTGTTCTTGTAAGCTCAGTTGCATGGGGACCTGGTTACCACCCAGTTCTCACCTCATTCTTCACTTACAAGGAGCATGTGGTGGGACAAGTGTAGGAAAATCGTGTTGAATTCTGCACTCTACTGATATAGCCTTTTAGTCTCACACTCATGTCACTCATAGTCCTCTGTACCTAGTCTTATTGTTCTTTGGTTTGGAAACTACAGCAACTGTGGCTGGCCTAGTTTCAATGCTGCTTCACCTCCAAAAATATGACCTTTTAATTAATAAGCTTCATGTATGATGTGTTCTTCTGACCTTTGATCACAATTTTTTTACCATGACACTGTTTCACATTCCTTATGAATTTCCTGTGTTACCATCTCTTCACTTGAAAAAAAACTTGCTTCTGTTGTTTATGCATGTTTCAGGTGGAAGGACGTGGCAGTGTTCCTACAAGGCAAGGCCCTTTGGTTAGCAGTGAGAAAAATTCACCTGTGGAGAAGGAAAAGAGCAGCACAAGAATATCTGCTACCGCCTCAGGGCTTTCTGATGACAAATTGCGGGGTTTACCTACTGGCAGTGAAGGGTGGGAAAAAAAGATGAAGCGTAAGCGCTCTGTTGGAACAATGCTCAGCAGAGGCAGTGATGCTGACCGAGATGTCAAATCCGTGGGTCAGCATAGACCAGCCAATGAAGTACGCCCGCGATCTAGTGATGGCCTTGGATATAGGTAAAATACTTGTGCCTCCCATTGTTTTTTGTTCCTTGAGTTAGAACTTACTGTAGTTAGTTTCTGGTTGGTGACTACCTGAAATGATTGTGTCTGATTGATCATGATGCTGAACTAAAGCATGTAATCTTGGGAAAACTTAAACATTGAGAAGATATATGTGGTATGCTTACAAATGATATCATCTGCTACCTTGAAATAGATATATAAGGGTCCAACATCAGCGAGTAGAATGATATTACTGTGTACATGCATCATCAGAAAGGTGGTGTTTGGCAGCTTGTGTTTCTAGCTCTTCTTGGGCTATATTCTTTGATTAACAAGTTCTTTTTTTTTTGTCATTTGCAACCTGAGTCCTCTTCCAGCGCTATATTTGGAAATCTTCTTTGCCTGGGTATCCATGTTAGAGCTCATCTTTCTTAATTGTCACATTGCAGACATGGAGTTTCTGCCGGAGCACTAGCAGGTAACAAGTTGGATGGCCCTTCTCAGCAGAATATCATTGTATCCCGCATTCTGTCCAAGTCCGATGTTGATTATGTGGCTCAGCCAAATGAAAGAAGAGAACGCCATGCTGGAGTTGAAAAAGAAAGGACTACAGTAAAAGGAAACAAGTAAGCTAAGATACCTCTGTTGTCCTGATAATTCACGTTTTCTCTTTGCTACATATATGTGAAAGAGTAATGCAAGATTGCCATTTGTTTGATGATATGCAATTTGTTAACCAGGGCAAATACTTCTGATGATATGCAAAATGGAAGCTTAAGCCCCTTGCCCAAGGCTAAAGCATGCAGGGCACCAAGAACCAGTTCACTTGCTATGAACTCGTCCTCTAATTTCCAACGCTCAACCGGAGGAAGTGATGAATGGGAAGAAGCACCTTATCCAAATAAAGCCTCACCTTTGGGAGTCATGACAAATCGCAAACGTTCCACACATTCAAATGCTTCCTCACCTCCTATTGCCTGGGTTGGGCAACGCCCACAGAAGATGTCACGGACAAGAAGAGCAAATGTTGTTTCTCCAGTGTCAAATTTTGATGAAGCGTTATCTGAAGGATCACCACTTGACACTGCCACTAGATCAGCACCTATAGAATCTGGCAGTGCCCTGCTGACAAAGAACACATCATCAACCAAAATGGATAGCATCTCATCTCCTGCTGGGTTGTCAGAAAGTGAGGGCTCGGCTGTGACTGAAAGCAAGTCCAAGGAGAAAACCATGCATAATAGTGAAGTGGGGAATGAGGGTGCAAATACAGCACATAATGCAATGGGATTGATATTTTCGTCAAATAAAAATAGGATTCCTTTGAAAGAAGAGCTGGAAGATGGTGGTGTTCGCCGTCAAGGGAGGAGTGGAAGGGGTGCTATGCATGTCAAAGGGTGTTCTCCCGCGTACCAAAAAGAAAAACTGGACACTGCAGAAACAAGAAAGCCAATAAAAGGCGGAAGACCTGGATCTGAAAAGAATGAGAGGTACTTAATTGTCATCTTTTGGTGGCACTGGGGATCATTGCTTTTGCGTATGAAACTTGGATTTGACCTTTTAATCATCTGTGCAGTAAGTTGGGGCGCCACCAATGAAAAAAGGCTCTGACCGCAAAGCTTCATCCTGGCACTCACAGGCTCCAAATAGTGATATTGCAGACATAACAGGTTTTCTGAAGATGATTTACCTTTATTACTTATGTCTTGCCATTATCCTTTGTCTCATAATAAATAATAATTGTGCATTGCAGGTAAACCAGAAGATGACCAAGAGGAGCTTTTAGCTGCTGTTAATGCTGCTCGTAGCGCTATTGGTGCGTATGCTGTCTTATCCCCCCTTCTGGTCATCTCCGTCAGGCATCCCTTTGGGTTGATAGTTTATAACTTCCCTTTCTTTCTGCAGTTAGTGCCTATTCTGGCCCTTTTTGGAAGAGAATGGAACCCATGCTAACTTTTATGAGCTCAGAAAATTTGTCTTTCTTAAAAACCAGGTTGGTGCAAGTTTTGCTTTAGACACCACGATTGAACGCATTACTTTTATTGTTTGCTGGGATGGATTCTGATTTTTCAGTTTGTGGTCAGATTAACCTTGTCGAAGAGCTTGAGATGAGCATGTCCTGCATGTCTGACAGTGAACATGATATTATAGCATCAGTTGATCACGGAAGAATGTCAAAGATGGTATAATTCCAAATTATTCCAATATGTTTCCCGTTCCATGGAAATTTATTTTCTAAATATAAGCTTTGTCATATATCTGAAAAAACTGCAGGAGGAGCATTCATCTCAGGGACTGGCTCCATCTAATTTTTCTCCCTCATCCCAGCAAAGTAAAACTAATGGAGTCGGAGCAAAAGGATCTATCGGCTGTTTTTTTCTCATGTTGATGAAAGCCGCACTGGACCAATTGGGCTGGAAGCTGATAAATGGTTTAATGAAATGGCTCCAATGGCACACAGACTCCCTTTCAGCTTTAATTATGGAAGATGACTTACCTGATTCCAATGGGATGCAAAGAGATATACTTGTTGAATTTCCAAATAGCCACAACCCTTACACTGTCAACAGATACTTAGAAAATGAACTTCAAGCTAGTGCCATAACATCAAATTTTGGGCTGAATGTGGATTTCATGCACTCAAACAGTGCTTCTATGGTACATCAGAGCATGTGCAATGGTTTTACAGCTTCAAGCAATTTCATCAATTCAAACAGTGAAAATTCAGTTCATAGTGAGAATTTATCAGATGGACTCAATTTTACAGTATACCCAGAAAGTGGCCCTTTGCATGACTTGTTACCACCGATCCCACGGCAATGTCAAAATCCAGGGAAAGATTTCCCTTTATCTCCATATGAGTATCAATATGAACAGATGTCTGTGGAAGATAAGATTTTAATTGAACTGCAAAGTATTGGCATTTGTCCAGAGATAGTGGTATGTCCCTTAAACTCTGGTGTTGCTTTTATACAGTCTTTTTTTTAATTGAAGTCTATATGCATTGCCTACCGGGAAACATGTCAAATAATCGAAAACCTGTCTGACTTTGGGCAACCTGATATGTCTCATATGGTTTTGATGTTTGTCATAGTTTGAGATGTTTCCATATTACCCCCTCTGTTCTCTTCTTTTAGTGATTTTGACTCACTTATACTGAATACAAGGATAGGATGATTACCTTTCCCTTTGTGTCTCTACCTCATTATTTTCTTACAAGCACCCCTCTTTGTCTCAGTGAGAGATCGGAGAACACACATTGAATGAGATATAGGCAATATAGGTAGATTAGCTATCCATGTTCTTGGTATCGCGAAGAGTTTTCTTCATTCCTGAAACATCAGACAAAAAGAAGGAACGAGTGAGGAAGTATTTGATATTCCTAGATACTAGCTGTCAACCCAGGGGCACATATGCTATTATTTTTTATTGGATGCTAGTTTATGTGTGTTGTAATCTATATAGTCCCTAGAAATTCGAACTATATGTAATAACCAAAATTTATGCTTTCCCCCTCATACATTCTGGTTTTGATTCTTGCCTTATCTTTTGCAACGCTACTCTTTTCAGCCGAAGCTAGACGATGGAGAAGATGAGGACATAAATAAAATGATTTCAGAGTTGAGGAAAAAAGGCTGCATGATCAGGTTACATGAACAACCCCTTGTCCCCTCCTAATAGCATGTCTTCAGTTTTGATTAAACTTGGATGGGTCTGATATGGAATGACTATGGATAGATGTATCAGCAGAGATACCCCGGATAGCTGCCGTTCTTGGAGACTATCTTAGGTTCGTCTTGCTTGACTCTAATTGATACATGATGGTCTCTTTTATAGAGACAACTTACTTGACCTCTAAGTAATATCCTAACCAAATCAATCTAACTTATCTCTTTCCTAACATACCAAACAAAGCTACAGTACCTGCGTGGCCCCTGGGCCGTCTCCAATTGCCATAACAGGGTCCATTGTACTGCTTTCAGTGTGTTAACTGTTGACGTGTGTGACTTCACCAGATGACCAGATCAATGTAAACTGTCATAATCCATGTTTTGAACCTTGGTTTTCTAGGGATTTTTCTTTTTTCTACAAATATTATAGTTGTTTTTGAAATGTTAATTAATAATGTATAAGCACATATATAAAGATGACGTTGACCATCTGGCATCACTAAGTGTTTTGAAGAGTAAGTTTCATAGTAGCTACATATTCAAGTGACATCTTAGCAAATAAGGACTAAGAGGACCAGCATATTTTCTTTTGGGAAAAACACTGTCATTTTGTACCCCTTCTTCATAGTGGTTTGAATACATGTCTGAAGTCATGGAAATAAGATATTTATTCCTATTTTATGCTAGGGTCTGTATATAGGGAAAGCCTCTCGATCATATTCGAATGCTAGAGATCAAGATGGTTGCCGATATCGCTAGGTGGAATGGTACCTAGACGAGCTGGCATAGTTACGGGCTATTTGAAAAGTTTTGGTGCTTTTAAGTGGCTTATCTGAGCCATCTGCATTGAATCTAATGACTAAGATGATATGGATTGGCTGGGGTAGCAGGAAGAACCCTTTTGTCCGTAGACTACTGTTAGGTTCTTGCTTGATTACAATACAATCAATACCGGCTTCTCTCTTTTATAAAGATGACTGACTTGACTCCTAAGGAAATATCCTAACAGAATCAATCTAAATTATCTCTTAATTAACAAACCAATCTAATCCAATCTAGCTGGTACTGTTCACGCGCTACAGTGCCCCATGGGCCCCTGGGCTGACTAATAACATAAGGCTAATGATTCTTATTGTACTATTTTAAATCTGTCTCACTTGATATATCCGTCTGATGTTTTTTCATAACTTTGCATGCATATATTCTGAATTTTTTTTCTCACTATATTTTCACTAATGCGTATTAAAATGGTACCATTCTTGTTTTTGCAGGTGAACCAAAAGAAATGCAGATTACATAAGCTAGATAAATCAATTCAAGATACAAAGAATCTGGAGGAGGGGTCTGTATTATATTTATACATTATATCTTAAATGCTAGTGCATGAAGCTACTTGAATGGCTAACTTTAAGACTACCTGGCAGGTTGTTGGAGCAACATGCTATGAACAAACTGGTTGAAAGGGCATACAGAAAACTCAAGGTAGTTGACATTTCTCTTCACATGATTGTTCTTCAAATCGATGTTGGCGCATTACAGATGTCCTGGCTCTGCTATTTTAGTTGTGGTCTGAGAGATATAAGATGCCCGTCCTTCATTGCTTTGACAAAGACCGTTATCTTTTCTTTTGTTTTTTCCCTCAAGTTGGTGAATGAAATTTTGGTCCCCCCATGTTGGATGATCATTGTCCTGTTAAGCTTAATATATATTTTTTCGCCTGGAAAAAAGGGGTAATATGCATTAGCTGCATTAACTTTGATCCTGATTGCATCTCTCCTTTATCAAATGTAGGGTGGGCGGATTGGCTCTAGTCACAAGGCTGGTGTCAGCAAATCTGCCAATAAAAGCTGCAAAACAGCTTGCCTTGGCTTTTTGCTAAGCCGCACTCTTGTTCGGTGCCACAAATTTGATGAAACAGGGAAAAGCTGCTTCAGTGAGCCTTCTCTTTGGAGTGTGCTGTCTGCACCGTTGCCAAGCAGTGATGCAAAATCCACAGAGGGTAATATATGTGCTACTGTTGCACAGAGAGAAATGACTGTTATGTTTGTGTACTTGAGTGTGCACTGTAACATGCACATTTTTGTGTCAAGCTAATTCTTCTACCAAAATCATAACTTCTTGCCTGCTTTTGTTTGGGGTTCAGGTGTTGAGAGGCTGAAGCATCAAAAGCTTGACAGAACTCCATTCGATCAAGGTAACTTAGCAATTCTCATGAGGATTACACTGGGTGATGTCAGAAGACGACTACTGTTTGATCAAGTATTTGAACTTGCCGCTTTTCCTATCACAGGTGGCGCAAAATGGAAAAAGGGCGACAGGGAACGGATCACAACAGGGATGCATCTGCAAAGGGCTCTGGATTGAAATCAGGGCGCCATTCATCAGGCAGCGGGAGGAGTGGCGAGCGCAAAAACAAGACAAAGCCAAAGCAAAAGCTGGCGCAGCTATCAACTTCTGGAAACGTGCTGGGTAGAGTAGTTGAGCCATTTTCATCTCCGACAGTGCAAGAGCCCCTGAACCTGCAAGCGAGAAAAAGACACAGCATCCAACGAATCCGCATCCAGCAAATCAAGATCCAACAAACCGCATCCAACGAGGAACACTTCCAGCAATGCCACCCAACGACTTACCGCAGATGCTGGACTGCCAGTGTTGCCTGGATTAGATGACATATTGGACGTCCCAGGAGGGCTTGATGACTCATGGTTTATGGAAGGCCTTGATGACTCGTTGCAAGACATTGATCTTTCGGGCGCCCTGGAAATCCCAGACGATGACCTCACCCAGCTGGGATTTATATAAGGGAAGGAAGCAATTGTTGTTTGTATCATGTGCATATGTTGAGATTGTGGAAGCCATGTTTTTCCTTACCTAATGTATGGTAGAGCTAATCGATTTAATCTCCCTGCCACAACCTGGTGGGGTAGAGGTTGTAATCTGTAATTAGGCTGGTGGATTCAAGTCGATATCCGGAGTCTGCTGGCATGGAATGGATAGTTGCACTGTTGCAGATGAGGTATTCGATTCTTGTAGCAGCAAGAACATGTTGAGATTTGCTAATGGTATCATGTAGCTTGTGGTTCTGCTTCCTGGGTTATCCTGTCGGAATCCTAAAGCTTGTCATTTGTATGCCTTGCCAGTTAGACTTGTTGCAAAAAGGGATGGATCACGTCTTTGGAGGAGTGTGCTTTTTTTTTTAAGGTTTCCAGGCGTGTAGATTCCCTTAAATCGGGGACGGATCTTGGAGTTTTCAGCCTTGTAGATTCTCCTGAGAATTATTAGAACTACCGACTAAGATAAACGTATAAGGGTCCATAGCTCAGTGGTAGAGCAATTGACTGCAGATCAATAGGTCTCCGGTTCGAACCCGGATGGGCCCTTTTCTGTCTGTTTTTTTCAATTTTTAATAGCTCTATATCGTTAATTTATGAATGGCACTAACCAAAAAATGTATTTTGTCTGTACTAGTTTTTATTTTATAATAAACTCAATTTTCTTTCAGGAACAACTTACTTAGTCTAAGTTTGAAAGACTCAGTTTAAGTACAGTACATGCATGCACTTTTTTTTTTTTTTTTTGACAACAAACTGAATTTTAAGTACAACATACTAATTTGGAAAGATTCTACATCCCCTTTGGAACCGAGGAAAGAAACAATGCATGAATAGAAAAAACATAGCAATATCACACGAATGTAGTTGCAAAACAACAATCAGAGGACCTATGCTCCATTCCTATGAACAAAGGCGTGAACACCGGCAATTCTTATAGGATTCCCAATCTTATGTTTTTTTTTCCTACATTTTACATATGAACCAAAGACGACTTATTAGTTCAAGGACATGTACAACATAGGCATACACCGGTATTAGCCCCATACTAAAGTTAGAGTCCACATTTGCAAAAAAAAAATCATTAAGGCTACCACCTATCCATACATGTATTATTCCTACAGAGCAAAAAAAAAAGACATGTGTAGTAACTTTTCTACTCGCTCTCTCTCTCTCTCTCTCATCTCTTAAGTTTTATCACAACACATTATTTGCAATTTGCTTGTTCGTCCCGATGAGGACAATGGTTATTCGACAAACTACTAGGACTATTTGAGAGACCATTTGGTCCATATCACATGAAATCTTGATGCAGATGTCAATATATATGGTGCATTGGAGAAGCCTTTAGAGGAGAGTGCTTCACTTAAGAGGTAGTGACAAATGTGAGTTGGATTCGAACAATGTATAATGTATCTAGATGATAGAGATTGGAAGGACCTTTAATCTCATGGCACATTTGTTAGCCAAGCAAGCTCAATTTTTTTCGTTGTAGTACCTCTGTTGAAACCATATTTCAAGTTTTCAACGAGCCTTGATATTTATTTGCACATGTGTTTTTGTCGTCTATAACATGAAATGAACTCATAAACATGTATGTCTGTATAAATCCCTACATTATAGGTGTGGAGCTTAAGCTAGACCCAAGGGGGCCATGGCCCCTCCTTAAACTTTATTCCTATAGAAGAACTTGAGTTTAGGGAGCAAATTTATTAAAGTAAGGAAGATGTACATAGGTTGGCCCCTCATATATTTGTGAGTTTATTATTTTACCTTTTCCTTTTCGTTATCTTCAACATCCGTACAGTTCAAATCACAAATGACAGTTTGGCCGAGTGGTCTAAGGCGCCAGATTTAGGCTCTGGTCCGAAAGGGCGTGGGTTCAAATCCCACAGCTGTCAATTTGTTTTTTTTATTTTTCGTTTTTGGCACATTCCATTCCTTATTTTTTTCTTTTTTTTTTATTTGCACATTTCGGTCCGCCTTTTCAATGCTACTTTGATATCATCCCATCATTTTTATTCTTTATTTTTGCACATTTCCGTCATTATTTTTCCTTTTTTGGCACATTTACGTCCTTATTTTCCCTTCTTTTCATTTGCAATTAGCTATAGGAGTTCCTTACTGAACGTAAAGGAAAATCTCTGTAGCGAAGGCTGTGGATAGTCAGCAAGAAATTTGACTTATATAGACCTGATTGTGACATATCAAATTTAATGGACTTGATTCTGACAGATCAAATTTAGTAGCCCTGATTCGTACAGATTTCATTTCTAATTGTCATTTAGATATTCGCTCAGATAAACTCAAACTAAATTGCACAAACTTTATCTTTATCTTTATGTATATCCTACCTTGGCCTGGATTTCTGGTTACTACTTCTTGATTCTTGGCCAGTTGGAGTATGTGCATGCCTGCCAGTCCAACCACATCAACATGATGGCATTGCAAGAGCAACAAGGTGGCTGTTTTTTTTTTTTTAAGAAAAGAAAGGTGGCTGAAAATGAACTTGTCCAGCTTATACTTTGATATTAAAAGCTGTTATGTACTTTGCTGCAAGTTTTCTTCTTTTTATGATAGTTTGAATCTTGGAATATTAAAAGTTCCTTCAAGAAATGTTATAGCAAGGATTTATCTGAAGGATTAGAGTTAATTTGGTGAATTTATTTGCAGAAACGGCTCTGAGCCTCTGATGTAACTGGTGCTGTCGCAAGAGACGTAAGTCGTGCAAACAAAGCATGATTTCATTTGTATCATGGAATTATATCAAATTTGCTTTTGTGTGCAGGTTCGAAGAACTAGAGCAAGGAAGGTGCGCCAGTGTAAAAGATCAAAGAGCTACTCACGTATAAACATTATCAGTATTTGCAGAGCACTTGCTGCGTATATGCACCGCGCAACCGGCCTGTAAGTACGCTGACAAGACACGCAGACAAAACCACATGAAAAACACTTTCAATAACCACATGGAAAATGGATTTATGCCTAGATCGTTGAAAAACATACTACATGCATCATCCACAACCTACCTCCTGTCTCAAAAGGAGTCATGCCTGGCTAGCAGGCTAGCTCAGGGGAAAAATAAATTCTTGGTCCCAATAGAAAATAGTTTGCAAACGAATTTGGCACAATCTGAAATGCATTTCCATTCAGAAAAAAGCTGAACATATATATAATACCTTAGAGTGGCTCAGCATAGAGCGCAACACATTTTAGATGACTGATTCAGCATAATAAGCCTAGCCCAACGTGGCACAAGTTTGTCCAAATGTAAAAGGCCAGGCACATTACAGAAAAGTCACACACACTATTACTTATCAGGTCCGACCCAATATGGTAACTTATCAGATCCGACACACTATTTCTTATCAGGTCCAACTAAGTTCGCCTAACTACAGCGTTACTGAAATAGACAGTATTACCCAAATCAGTCAGGGGTTCATTACTGACCAACAAAGCTTTACTTGCAACTTGATTCCTTCCGGGCAGTATTACCCAAATCAGTCAGGGGTTCATTACCAATAACAAGTGGGCCTTCAGCTCTGTCATTGATCCTTGGACTGAATTGTAACACAGAACTATCATAACCTGTCTCGGCACAAATCAACAGCAAATCGCCGACATGAACACATAAAACAGGTCGCCTAAGCTCGAGAACTCCACAATCGTCAACAGTCATCGCATCAGAATCTTCGCTATCATAAAGCACAAGCCTGTACTGCATGTTGGCAGTGTAGGCAGTGATTTTCCCATGAAAACCTCCCTGCACAACTTCAACTGCAATAGTTCCCTCCAGTGCACGATCCACAACTGTATATTTCACATCCACAGTACTGAGCCTGCTAGCAAGAGATTTAGTTTGAAACGTGTATCCCGTCCTCGATGGACCGGTTGATGCGTTCCTGATGATTATGAGCCCTTTACTAAGTTCTCTGTCCTGTACTAGATCATCCTTCATCTTCAGATCAATCTCCACATAGATATCTCCAGTCAATGCGAGGCCGCGTTTCGGCCCAGTCAAGATCAATGATTCATCCTACAGAAAGGTTTATTTGCAGGATATATAGACAAATAAATTATGCCTAGAAATAAATAGCGCTGAAAAAAATTATAGCCACAGTATATGTAATTATGCTGTTGGATACAACTCTAGTAAATAATATATGATCACTATTTGTGTCCTGATTTTTTTTTTTTCCTAAAAATAGCAGCGCTAAAAGAATAAGTGTGACAAGAAGCATATATGTCTGTCTTTTTGAAAGTATGGATTTTTATTACAAAGCATTATGGCACCTACAGTCCTGGTTTCTGTTCAGCATGGAAAATAGGAATTGGTTACAGGTCAGTATATCATTCTTTATCTTTTGTCTATATATACGAGCGAAAAACAAGACACCAATGCACAAACTAGAAAAGGAGTTGGCTGTACCTCACACTCGATGAGTTGGCAATTGTCACTGTCACGGCGGAAGTGATACACACACCTATCATCGATGCTGTCCCTGACAATGACAGTGCCGTAGACAGAGATTGGGAAGCCAACATCGGAAGAGGCTATCTTGACGGTCAAGAAGTTTACAGCCGTACACAGGCAGAGGAAGTCGCTCTCCCTTTTGTAGGGGGAATTAATATATCTCATCGGACCAATGGGTGCTGTCATGCATGCAAAGGAAATGAGATAGATCATCAGTTGCATCTATATCATCAGGCTTAATTGGAATTGCATTGAAGATTGGTACAAACTAATTGCATTTATATGTCATTATTGCATCTATATATGCCAGAGCCAGCAGCCATACAGAAGTGAGAACCATACGGGAGTGGAAATTTAGCTCCAATTGATCCAAAACCCAAACACATAGGAAGAAAAAAAGAAAGAAAGAAGACAACAAGGAACAGTTTCTTGCATGTGGATAGTGGAATCAAATCAGCACATTGGTACATACACATTATAATAAAAAACTAGTTGCAGAATTAATCAATTTGTGATAGATGGACTGCAGGTGGAGGATTGAACTGCAAACAAATTAGGGAAGGGCGGCGGGCAAGCGACTTACACTCTTGATCGAGGTCGAATTTGGTGAGGTCAACGAGGGTGAAGCGGTTGTAGTAGAGGCCGTCCTGCTTGGGATCGAAGTCGACGATGCGAGCAAAGGCTTCCTTGGTCCGACCCCTTGGGTCGCCCTCTTGCATAAGGCGGCGTGCATAGTCGAGCTCGTCACTTCTCAGCCTCTCCGCCGTCGCCGCTCGCTCGGCCTCGGTCATGCCTGACAAATCCGGCCTCGGCGACATGTCAAGGTGGAGCCTGTTAGCCATCTTCTGAAGGTCCCTGCGCTCTCCCTTGAGCTTGGCCACCTCCGCCTCGGACAAATCCGTGGCCTTCATCAACCGCCTGGAAATTGACCCTACCTGCTTACGCATCGACTCCTCGAGGCACTCGACTTCTCGCAACTCTCTGTACCACGCCACCACCGCCTCCACCGCCATAACCGCAGAACTAGAACAAGCCTACAAATAAATAGCGCTGAAAAAAATATAGCCACTGTATATACGTAATTATATCCGCATGTTGTAGGTATCGATTCAGGTTTCGAGTATACGTGGGTTTGGCTTTAGCGATGGATTTTCACCCGAATCAGTTTCAGGTTCAGATTTTGACTTCGGTTTTGGTTTTAGGTGCACAGAGAATCCACCCAATCTGAACTTGACCTGCTGCCGAGTATAAAAAAAAAGTACAAAAAGCATAATAATAACAGAAAAACTTTTCCTAGTTAAACTAATAAGAGCTCAAATGCACTGTAACAAATTATTGTCAATTTGTCATTTACATGCTGCATGCAGCTTATCGTTGAACAATTTCCCAACCACACCTGATTCAATTTCCGATGGTCTATCATATCGACATGCATATATACTCCGTGCATGGTCTATACATCACAAGACCGGCACACAAATTCATCAGAATGAAGAGTAGCAACATCCATAATTCCATATTATTATATATTTATTTATTGCCTTGCCTCTCATATACATCTACTACACAGAATCAATATATAATGTAATGAATCAATAGGTACAGCTTCTAACTCACAACCATTCTGCTCTGCTATCCAACTACTATAGGAACTCAAGTCCAAAATACCTCAAAGTGACCCCTAACGACATACTCACACAATCATGTGCCCCCTCATTCCACTTCACTATCAATGCTTTGCTGCTCAACGTGAGGCAGATTTTTGACAAGGGCATAGCATCTTTCAACATAGCAACCCTGTCACCGTCTACATTGTCCATATACAATAATAAAGAGCTAGCTGCTTGCTTTTGTACATGCAGCTGACGGTGTATTTGATGACATCAACTCCTAATGGGTACCATCATTCACTGCTGGATCGCACATAGCTCCCAGTTCCCTTCGCCACCAATGAGCTTCAGCTCCAAGGCATGGAAGGGTATCAAAGCAGGTCTCTGTAATAATTGGGGAAAGTTTCAGCAAAATGATCAATTCATTTCAGGAAAAAAAAAAAAAGTTGTGAAAAAATTGATAATAAATTCAACATCATCTTTGATTTTTTGACGGTTCACCACCATCATTAATTATATCGCAAGAATTGTCCAAATGCTTACTTGTGAGGAAGTGATCACAGTTATGCCCATACTAGTTGCAAGTCTGTACAGATGCTCTTCAACATCAACACTGTAGCACTGCAATCCAGTATGAACTTAGGACCCACAATAATTTATAAGGAAAGAGAAAAGGAAATGCAAGAAATCAAAAGAGCATTATGACAACACATACTTGGTGCACTCGCCGAGGATACCAAACTTAGGATGATGGAAAAACAAACGAGCCTGTTTAAAGAAACATACTGGCTTTCAATTAACTCCATTGGGAAAAAAAAAATTGAAAAAGGAACAAATAAAGTTGGTCTGCCAATTAATACTGACCATCCCAAGCCTCTGTTGTTCTCCCTAACGACAGAACATCTTCCCAGTTTGGTGTAGAATCCCACCCTTCTCTTTCTAGAAGATACAGCAGCCTGACATTCTCTAGATTGTCTTCAGGTGATCATCCAGCAGGACAGAGGCATTAGAACTGTTACCTATATTACCACAGTTTTCCCATTAACAGGACAAGCAGCAATATAATTTATTAGTTCCAATCAACTGGCATGCTCCTAGCTAATCATAATAGTATAATACAAGGTTCTTACTAATTCAACAGCGTTATTTCAAGAGGTGGGCCTACCAGATCTATGTAACGAAAGAACTTTAATCTTCGCTTCCTCACTTGAGAGAGGGTATATGATCTGATCCCCGCAGAGTACCCAGGCTGGTATATGGCCGCTGAGGAACATGAAACATCCCTTCTGAGGGCTTGGTAACTCTCCCAGAGAAGGTGGGCCACAGATCCCTGAGCACTCTAAAAACAGAACTCTTTCCACTACCATTGGGACCTTCAGCAAAACAAAAAATGAATCATGACAATATAAGCTCACTGCTGAGCAGCAGATAAAAAGAAGGTTGCCTGCACAAAGACTATACCAGTCAGAAGAAGGCTTTTCCCTTGTACCACATTGCACGAGAGTTTTCTAGCCAATAGCTTCTGTGACGGTGTTATGATGTCCACTTCATTAAATGAAATACTTTCTTGTGAGGCTGCACTGATGGCATTGGGAGACACCGCAGTATCTGGGGAACATTGATTTCAAAAACAAGTTCAGAATTTTAAAACTTTTTTTCTCAAACATGCAGGAGAGTCACGTATCTTTATATTAAAGAGAGAGAGAAAGGGGAAGAAAGCCCATATAAAGCAAACCATTACCTCATCTAGAAAGTAAGAAGAGGTTGCAAAAAACTTAACTAATGGCCATATCATTCTTAGCTTTCTCAGGGTGGTGGAAATTCAATTATTAACTTTTTCTGCCAGTTCCTGGCATTGAAACACACCCACAACATCTGACAAAACCTTAACACTGCACGGTTTTCAGACCATTGCTATGCAGCTATATTAAACTTGGCATGATGAAATGGTAAAAACCTTCTTATAGCAAACATGTAGAGAACTCCTAGGAAGTGACAAGCTTAACCATAATAAACATTCTGTACAAAAAATGGCAGTAGAGTGTTTAGAGCAAACATTGTGCAACCTGACATGTCAGCAACAACAGGAATACTTACTACCCCTAATATATTATGTTTAGTGTTAGACTAATATGCACACATGACAAACCAACTATATAATCAATACTGAAAAATATTGAAATTAGAGAATAATATGATTGTGATTGTCTATTAAGTCCTGGCAAACTGAACTTACTTCTTTGAGCGAAGCGTGTAAACTCCCTCAAGCTCAAAGATCCGGTTAATCCCACCAGAAAGTTCAAGGAACTTCTTATGTAACTCAAGAATGTCGCGAAGGCTATGAAGCTCTGTGACACCACTGAAGCCAAGAACCGCAGGGCATGTGCCAACTCTCCTGTTGCACGAAGCAAAGGAAAAATGCATTTCGAGATGTTTATAAGATAAAAATAATATAATTGGAAAAATGGTAGAGTTTTGAAGATTAGTAACCTTGAGTTGAGGTTAAAGCTCTGTCTCCCCTTGTGCTCCAAAGCATACAACAGACTCAGACCCCATGTTACATTGTGCGGAAGTTGCTTTGTTACAAAATCATCAACAATACCATAAAGCCACTGTTTCCTCAAAAGAATCTTTGAGTGGTTAATTAACTTGACGAATTTAGCCTCAACCATCTGAAATATGAGAAAAATAGATAACAAGCAGAAAAGTTAATGTTGTCTCATTTAACAAAATAAGGGTAGCAGAAGCTATTTGGGGAAAAAATCTTTAACACGGAAACCCAAAACATAACATGTGCATTGAACTACAAATAAAATGGAAAATTTAGGAAACACAATAACAGTTTTAAAAACACTAAATGCTCTCTACAAGTACCATAGAGATGCATCAGAAAATGGAATTGCTATCATGCATGTATAAGAGAAGAAAAGCCTTGTCATGATCCACATTATACCATCCTATCTTACCCCCTGGCATTTACTCAGCTATTTCAGATTGTCCAATTTACCTCTTAACAAGATTTATCTTTTTGTTTCTCCACGTTTCAAGTTAAGTTTTAATGTCAATTTTTGTGAGATGTTATGGTCATCATATTTTATGTTAAAAAATATTTTTACGATTTTTTTCATCGTTATGTTTCTTACAATTTTATATCTCTAGTGTTAATTTATAATTAAATCTCCTAAACTATCAAAATAATGATGGAAAAATTATGATATATTTTTTAGTGCATAAATTATGATGTCATCTCCCATCTCGCAAATAAGGTTCAACTAAGTACGCAGAGAAACAAAATAAAAAATCTTGTTACGGTGAATTGGACCAACCTAAATAGTTGGGGAGCAAATCAAACCAAACGTTGGTTTGGAGGGTTAACTGGACATGGACCAAACTTGAGCGGAGTAATTTGGACTTTTTCCTAAACAATCTCATTGTATGAACTTGGGCATTATCCATTTAGCATGATGGAACTCACCGCCTTTTCTCTTGAACCTCCAAAGAAAGCAATTGATTCGGCATGTGTCCGCAGTCTCGAAAGTGCATGAACCTTATAAAAATTCACCAGATTAACATCTAGAATCTTTAAATGGCATGAAAAGCTCTACTAAGACTCCAACAACATATGCAGTATTTTACCTGAATGTTCCTTCAAGTTCTTGTTCTTGGCCTGAGAGACGACCACCAAAGTCAGGGGATATAGCTCTCAGAAAGCCCAAACCCAGTAACATGTAAGCATAAAGTATAGCAACTCCTCTTCGTCCAGATAAGAGCTTCATTCTCCATGTAAACCTGGTGAATTCAGCTCCAATTAGCACAATGACTTCTAGGATTCTAACCCCAAACTCAAACCAAGTTCATGATTAGCAGCAGGTACAAGGATACTCACCAAAGAATGTCAACTAGAGGTTTTACCATTCCAGTAACTAGGCGGCAAGGTCAGTGGTCAACTTGTCTACATCAAGTGTTAATCTTTGGTCTGCATCAATACTTTTTACCTGACATGTTGAATACCTGAAATCATACACCATTATAACTTATTAGCTTCAGTCACCCACAGAATTACCGTGAGTGAGATATGCAATCTAATTCTCACAGCCAGAACCGCAGCTTCCCAGCACAACAAGATAATACTAGGCATGGACACATTTGATCAAAACTCAGTCCCGACCACGATAAAGCGATGTAATTTAACAGAATATACTCGTTTTCTGGTTGCATAGTGTATACTGAATATTAGAGGCCAACAACAGAAAAGGTTATCTTTCCTACTAGAAGTGTCATGGAACTTTCTCAAGGCTTGTTAGTTTTTCTTTCTTCCTCTCCATCCCAAACCCTAACGCAGTTGTCACCTTTGGCAACCAGCCAACCAGCCAACTACTAATGTCACCATAAGACAGCTTGATGGTTAGGCCATCTCCCAGTATCTTCTTCATTTTTACATAGTACGAACAAATAAATGCATTGAATCAGGACATGGGATCTAAGTCCTAGATCAAACTGTCAGACATATTTCCCTGCCATTTTTTCATCCCGTTACCTACACCCCTACGCTTTTCCAGCTTGGGCCAACACAATGTTGCTGTGCCTGCTGGAGTGCTGTGCTGGAGCCACAAGCATCTTATCCCATAATGCAGAGTGGAGTATTCATATTACAACTTCTAAATCATTTTGAGAAGGTACAGTTTCCAAATTTGAAGTATTTCTATTTATTGACTTATTGTTTAGACAAAAGGAGTACTTTTAGTTATCTTAAATGTGTACTTTTCAATATTGGTTACATTTCAGTAGAAATCTCCAGCACTTGGCTACCTTGCCATTGAAAACCCTTGATTCGATTTCAAACTGCTGGCCCGTAGTAAGCCATATCTGCACAATTACCCCAATTTTTTCATTCTAAACAAAATAGTCTTCAACTCTCCATTAGTACAGACTGCGTGAGATAAATAAATGACGTATCAAAATGAATATCAGAACAGCTGCCACACCACCCAGAGTCTTTTTGGTACCATAACCAGTATATAGACAAGCAATAATGTATGGCAGGTTAACCAAAAAAGGAAAATAAAGCAATAATGTGTTTATGTTTTTTTGGCGTGAGGATATACCTTGTAGAATGCATTTCTTTTCAAATAATATCGAAGCAAATGATTGGTCATAATGAACCCGCCATCCAAGGGCAAGTTTTGCAGTAAGGGTCCTGCACAGATACATATTATTTTGAGACCAGGAAATTAAACATATACAGAAGTGACCTTAACACCCACACCGCGCCCCCTCAGCTTAAACTTCCATGCCCCCAAAATGTATTTCAAAGCCTACATTAAATACTCCCCACTCATATAGGTTCTTTACTGAAGCTTGTGATGAATCAACCATAGTTTATTACAAGTCACTGACTTGCATGTGCTTTGTTTGAAATTTACGATGATTATTTATTACTCAATGTTATGTGAACAATTGGGTATGGGTCCATGGACTGAAGTTAGGGGTGCTCACATTGGCCAGCTGACTGGGCTGGCTGGGGGCTCTCCCATGCCATTAGTCAACATTCTGAGGCTGGTTGGAGAAAGAAGGACTAGAGAATTTCTTTTGATATGCAGGCATAGGACTCCCAGTTAGATGGAAACTAAGTAACTAACCACCTGATATGCATGCACTAATCAACCAAGGTGATGTGCATGCAATTAACACCAAAACCAGATACATGATGGCAAATAATGCAACTTCCTAACATTAAGATAACATGTTAATGATCCAAATCTATACCTACTAATAAAGAGAGAAAATTTCCGTCGTCCATCCAAAAATTTTCGTCCAGCCTTCTCTGCCCGCCTATTTTACCACAGCGCGTATAGAATAGTTGGAGATATAAACGGAAAGGAATAGGAGTTTCCGTAATACTAAATTGCAGCTTTGGGCGTCAATAGGAGTTGGAGATGGATACGAGAAGAATAGGAGTTTCTAGAACAAAATCAAATTAATATCACCGAGCAATAGTTTTTGGGTATGTCATAGCAATAGTTTTTGGCAGGTGACAGAGGAGAGAAGACGTGTGTGGGTATGTTATAGAAATTTCTGGACTGCCACGCACTGGACTACGTACTCATATCTCCTGTTCTTTTTTGAACATTATTATATTCTATTCTTTGATTTTCTTGAACTGACTTCCACAGCTTATGAAGTTAAGATTTCTTATTTTTCCATATGTTCTCATTTATCCTGACAATTGGTGTCTAATTTTAGCGACATACTAAGAGTCAATGTCTTAACAAAAATAATAATGAATGAAACTTTATTTGCCATGACCTCCTTTTTACACATGCATGTAACCAATTGATTTAATATCTACATGAAAAAATGGTATTAATTGAAATAGCTTATGCATACATGGTGCATAATTTGAGCGGATTAGAACACATCACTGCATACATAGCTTATAATCTGAGATGGAAGGAGTAACAAATTATATATTCTTTTCATCGGAAAAAGTAGTTATTTGTCCCGTTGCAATGCACGGGCATGTTTGCTAGTAATCAACAATTTCCTACCCTTATCTATTCCTAAGGGAGGTGCTGCCTTGCTGCATTTCAAGCTGTTTCTTAGTACTTGCAGCTAAATGGCTGATGCCCCACATGCACTAATGCTGCAGCAACAAGCCCTGTGGCCTCCATGTGTAAGTGTAACAATTACCCAGTGATAAATTTCATAAAATAGAGTTAACCATAATTACCTAAGAGATGGTGCCACAAAAGAATTTGCACCACTTTGTAGAATACTAACACCAATCAAGTTTAATAAAGGCAGCTTTGTCCTGTTCCAAGACAAACTTCACAGTTGTCCCTGGTAATATTTGAAGTATCATATGAGAATTACACTCACAGCTTTCTAACAATGGAAGATATCAAAGGGTTAAAAGAAGAACCATTCAATGAAGCAATACGATCAGAGATCCATGTACGAGAGAAAACAAGAACAGCAACAGCAAGCAACTGCCCGCCTTGTTTATCAAATAGTCTAGGAACCTGGGGAGCAAAGTAAATGATAATAGGATAAGAATTTCAAATTGTATCAGCACAGAGGACAAAGTTCCTGGAGATAGTTTAGGGTACTTCATCAGACCTATGTGCTTAACCTTCTTTTTTTTCCAATAGTTACTGAGTTTGTAATACATTAATTGATTAGTATACTCGAAAGGTTAATAATTATTATAGCATATATACCTTTCTTCAAACAGAGAGCAACTTGTTACCAACAAGCAAAGTTATCTGAATTCTACAGTGAAGGCTGAATACGAATCATTGGGAAACACAAATCTAACGAGGAATTATGAAGCACAAAGGAGAATAGCGTACTAGTATATTTAGCATTGCAGCTACTCTGAGAGGCAAAGGTCTTGGGTGACATCGTAAATGTGGAATTCGAGATGCCCGTGCTGCATGTTCTATTTCCACCTTAGGGAAGTTGCTATAACCTCCGTGACAGTATGAATGATCCTTGGACCCCAATGAAGCATTGCTCTGGTAAGGAAACCCCATAAAACAGCAGCATCAGAAAATCTGTTAATAATGATGGAAATTGGAACAGAAATTCAGCAGACCAGAAACATATACCTTTGCCCTGCTCATAAAAGCCCTTTGAACAGTCAGTGCGTCAGATTTTACGATCAGTTTCTGATGATGAAAAATCAGATTCTTCTCGTGGAAAAGGATGAGTCATCCCTGCAAAATTAGGTGTGTTACTAATTTCTAAAAAAAAAACTGGATCATAGGAGAAGACTCTCCTATGACTTTGAAAATAAGGTGTGTTACTAATTTCTAGGTAATTAATGTTGCAAGAACAAACATTTGACAATTTCAAGGGCTATAAGTTTTAACCTTCTAAGCTGGACATTCCAACCTCCTTCACCCAAGGATAGAACAACAATATCATGAAATGCAACTAAAGCTGGCCGATGAGATATTGTTATGCAGGATGTACCCATAGCTCGAACCTTTTGCAAAAACGTTCTTCCATATCAGTTGTCACGGCACTAGTGCACTCATCAAGGATGGCAAACTTTGGCTTATGGTAGAATAACCTGGCCATTCCCAATCTTTGCTGCTCACCAAGGGACAGCTCATCACCCCAGTTAACTTCCTTATCAAGAGGATAGCGTTCAAGCAAATATTCCAGGTCAACCTGCAAAAGGAGCATGGTTAGAAATTCCAGTGGATTCATATACTCAAAAGTTGTAGTTAAGAAGCCACAATATCAAATGTAAGCATAATTTGAATAGCATTACATTCTTTAGAAGGTCCACCATTCCATCATAGGTAAGTGGTTCAATCTCCTGATCTGCTGTAAGAGGATAGATTAGCTGTTCACGTAGAGTTCCAACAGCTGTGTATGGTCTTTATGGAACATAAAATATCTCCTTATTTAGATCTGAACCAACACCAGGTTTAACAATGTGGCCAGATACCAATGGCTATAGACCCCCCAAGGACCCGAAAAGGGAGCTTTTTCCGCTACCATTGGGACCTGGAAGGAGGACAAATCCGTAAAATTGTTAGCACAGTGGAACACAAGATTTTCAAACAGACATTATGTGCAAAGATGTAAACATATTGAGAGTTTGAGATAGTAACAAGACATCAGAAAAGAATCTAACATCAAAAGAATACACGCAAGACATTTTAACACTATACTCCAAGAGGGTGCCAGACATGTAAAGACTTCCATCGCATCATATCCAACATTTCTACTTTATTATCACACAATCAAATAGCTGTAGTCGTAGATGATTTCCAAATGGTCTACAACATGTTAAATAGAAATGAATATCGAGCTAAGGATACATAGTTGTATAAATTTGCATATCAGCCCATAAGTTCCATAAGTTCATTCAAGTTTCATCACAGAAACCAACGTGATGGTTAAGTCGCAAATCTAAATTCAGAATAGCAATGCTATATAGAATATTACCAGTGATCAAAAGATTAGAACCAGTTTCTACCCGAGAGTCAAATCATCAACCAAAACATTACCTGCAGGTGTGACTACCTGCAACCATTTGACATTAGATGTCGGAAATACATAGCAAATAAAAATGAATATGACTCAACCGCATGTTATTACCTTAACATCTGAAAATTCTATATGGTTTGCTTCACTGACATAATTTCCAGGAGAATTGTGACTCGGTGATCTATCATGAACCCCAGACAGCTCACGTGAAACATCCAATAGCTCACGGATCCGGTCTGCATAGCCACTGTGAAATTACATTGAAAGTCCATACGCATCACAATCATGACGGTGCAAAGTTTAAAACTCAAAAGCAGATAAGCAGAAAATGCATCCAGAGCACAGGAATCCACCAAATTATTCCAAAGACAATCAAAGTTACAATGCGTTTGCCATGTAAATCAACATTCTCCAGCTGTACTATGCCTAAAGTATGGTTCCTACCAAAACAAACATAAATCAAGTATGGTTACTACCAAAACAATCATAAATCTGTGATGGACATCAGTGCAAAACTTCAATGAGACTGCAATTCCCATATACTAGAATGTAGAAAAGGCACCTAACACAGCATGCAACAAGTTAAATCATATAGAAAATAATGTCATAAGTGGCAGAATTTGAAAACTAAGCACAGGTTGGTAACATATCAGGGAGAGGATGTTAATGATTTCCAGTCTCCATAAAAGCACTACACAAAGTGGCAAAATATGTCTTCTTGGAACAATATTAAACCATCAAACAACAAAAATAGAAGTGAGATTCTTTCTTTCTTTATAAAAAAAAAGTTATTCTCAGTCTGCATTTGTCAGAAATAATGGAACAAGAAGTGTCATATTTTGCCAATTGCAAGGGCACAAAACAAAATCAAACTTAATTGGATGACATACAGCATAATCCAGTAACTTCTCAAGCAAAGTGTCACCTTCAACAATTCAGGTCTATAGGGTAGCAATTTCTAAAATAGGCGGAGAACTGTACCCCAGGATATTTAAACGGCGTGTGCTGATAGAAAGGATCCCAAGAGACTGAAACAGTGAAATGATCACGCTTGTGTGATATCGAAGATTGCTCAACATTTCAGCCCTTCCAAGGGTAGATGAATCAGGTCTAAGGTTGCCAGAGAAGAAAGGTTCTATAATAAGGACAACTGCCACAGTGGCACCAAAATACTTCAGAAAGAAATCTTGAATCATGCCAAACCACCAGTTTTCATGACGTACAAGATTCAGGTGCTGAACAAGAGCCTCAAACCGCTGCATAATATGAGATGCTTCTCTGCTCTCACCACCATAAAATGCCACACTCTCAGCATGTGTTCTTAATCGTGAATGAAGTTGACGATATTCTCCTTCTAGCTGCTGTTCCGTAGATTTCAACTTCCCAAAAGCAGGAGAAAAGTTCCTTATTACCCCACCGGCAACTAGCACATATGCCTGAAAGCATTTACATATTATTAGTACCTAGTAGTTACTGGGCGAGAAACTTGTTGTCGTGATAAATTATAAAAGCACCAAGGAAATAGCTTCAATAGAGGTATCATCGGCTATCACATATTATATGTGTAAATGAAGTATCACTGCTGAATTTTTGTGACAAGAATGTTACCATAATCCACAACACGTATTTTTTGGACTAGCATAAGAACAGAGACGCCAGGTGTATATTAACCCTTCTGCAACTGCAGCCAGATCATCCTGTACAAGTTCACTTAGTTCAGAAGAGAACTTTGGGATATCACTAGCAATCCTTTGCTCTGGATTTGATATCCGATGATCCACATGTGAGATCTTGTAGTAAACCATATTCTGTAGCAAACAAGAGTGCGGCATGTCTTGTTAAGATTATACTTAAAATAAAAAAGAAGAACCATTAATAGTGAAAAAAGTTAACCTCCAGCCTGTGCTAAAAGTGAGCATGAGTTTAAGCAACTGTCTTATAATAAGACATGTAGGAGAAGGAAACAATCTAGCTGCTAAGACTGAAGGCAATATAAACTTCACAGCCTTACTGAGAAAATAATCGCGAGCACAAACTAAAATATTGGTGGGCAAATTCAACTAGCATAAAGAAAACGAGGACACTATAAAGAGTGGGAGAAAATATTACTGGCAAACAGCATGCTGATTCCAGTTAGGAAAATTAGTATGCACGTTTGTTCATAACCAATCTAATACTTTAGTTGATTATCATAGAAATAGAATTCATCTTAAATAAATCTAGAAGAAGAGTAGGCGACGGAACAGAATCCCCTGCCTGCTGTATTTTATGGATTTTTTTTTCTACTATATAAACATCTTTAGTGTTTTATCGCATGTACTTTTCTGCAATGGTCACTTGCAGTCCTATAAATGGTCACTATCTATAACATAACACCAACAGGAACCAAATTAGTCACTGGTAGATACAAACTTAAGAAATAATTTTTTTGGAGTTTAATTGTACAATTCTCTTCATGGTATCATCCTCAAAAACTAACACAATTAAGAATTGTGTGGGCTAGGAAGAAAAAAAATGAAATTGAGGCAAAAACAAACTGCAGCAGATGTACCTCAAAGTAATCAGCATGGGCGACATCTGTTAAAATTTTCTTGAAACGCAAACTTAAAGAGCCTGTTAAGTATTTTGAGGTCTGATACAATGCGGATTGGAGGAAACACAACATAAGATTTTCTATGATCAGGCGTGTAAATGTTGGGACGCGCCGAAGAAATGCTGCTTTAAACAAAAAACCTTGAACTCTTGCTAATCTATGCCCCACAGCTGTACGTAGCACCTGCAGAAAAGCATAAGGCGGTGAGGATAATGTTTATGTCTAGATCATTAGTATAGTAGCTTGAAATACAGTTTAAAACTCCCCAATGTATTTTGATGACAATAATAAAAAACTGAAGTATGTAGCGACGGTAGTATCATTTTTTATTAAACCGTCACCATACATTTTCTAGGCCTTCAAAATTTAGCTGGTGAAACATATGATACTGCTGCACTAGACTTATATTGTTTGTTTCTGTTTATTTTTCACCATTGTTTTTTGCCAACTTTCTTCACAAGCATAGGATTATTAAAGAGTTCATTATTAAACTGCTTGCCTCGTTAAGAAATTACAACGAGTAAATACAGATGTACTATTCGCTAATAATGCTTCCTTTATATGATAGCAGCAGTAGGCCAACAGCAACACTGGGACCACTTGTGTGTACAGTAGTAGGTAAGAGCGAAAAGCTCCAAAAAGTATAAATCTCTGAAACAAGTACATTACTGAGAGAAAATGGCAGAACCTACCGCTGTTAATACTAAGCCGAGAAGGTAGCGCGTGCCAGTGGGACCAATCTTGTTGGTTAGGATAGCAGCGAGGAAATGCAGAGATTTGAGGCCACTCCTTCTGAGCTTTGCATCACCCAACACAGCCCCGGCATCATCCCCATTGGTGGCCAATGCACCGGCTTCGGTACCATGATTCCCCTCGGAACGCCTCCTCCTCCGCCGGCTCTGGCTCGAGCGAGCGTACGCCAGAGCTCCGCCGGCAAGCACCGCGCCGGAGACGACGGCGAGCGTCTTCCTGGTTGGTGGCGCACAAGTGAGGAAGGTGAGGAACGGAATTGGCAAGAACGGCGGGAGAAAGTTAAAAGAGGGAGTGAGTGAGTGATCCGAGCCGACCGACCTTCTGGAAGCGAGAAGCCCCCGTCCGCGGTCCGTCAGCTGCAGCAGCTGCAGAGACGGCATGGCGCCGCCGCCGCGGCGAGATTGCCACCCCGAGAGGGCAAGATCTCACCTCACGTGCGGCGACAGGACGAGCGCGGAATCACCGAGTCGCTCCCGTCATCGCGAAGCATGGCGGCACCAAAACCGGAGACCGTGAAAAAAGAGGGATTTTTAAGGCCTTGTCGCCGGCACCCGAGACAGGTTGTCGGTGAGTAGGCAGGCGCCGGCGCACCGGCAGGAGGAGTGAAGGAACCGGGCGAATCTTGCGGCGGCGGGGATAGTGGGCGGAGGCGGGCGAGAGCGGTGGGTGGAATCGATCTCGGCGGAGCGGAGGCGGCCGGAGAGATCGCCCGGCGGCGACGCCGGGGAGAGGAAGAGGAGCGCTGCAGTGGATGCCGCGAACGCGAAGCAATGGGAGGGAGGGACGGTTGATGTGATGATGAGATTTAAGAGAGAGAAAGGGACAAACAGTGTAGTGCTGTAGAGAGAGAAATTTGTGGGGGCTCACGGACAGATACAGCGCAGCAAGCACAGTCCTGGATCTTGCTGAATCCACACAAAAATCATCTTGTGGTTCTTCGAATTCTAAAAATTGTATGCTGTATGTTTTTCTTGCAATTCTAAAATTCTATCATTTTGCAATTCTGCAAGAACAAGAAAAAAACAGTTCATTTGTGCTCCCTTCACTTGGAATGAAATGGATCCGCACAAAAGTTTTTTTTAATTTTCTTGAATGAAAAGGAAAAGAAAAGGTATAAAAAAAGTCTTTCCTCAAACAAACATGTGAGAGGGGGAAAAGTGGTATTCCCCATCCCACCTAGACACCTAGCGTCAACCAGTTAATGGTCTGATGTTGACAAACGATGAAGACCAAGGCCTCGTTTAGATGGCTGAAGTTTCTAACATTTTTTCCCCTCTCTCTCCATCACATCACATTAAATACATCAAAAAGGCGTATGTTCGAAATTATGAAATATGGTAAAAAGAATAACTAATTATACGGTTTAGATGCATATTGCGAGGCGATTCTTTTGAGCCTAGTTACGCCATGGTAGAATAATATTTATCACAAACAAACGAAACGTGCTATGCGAGAGTTCGGCGGTCTTTTTGCAAATTTTTCAACCAACTAAACGAGGCCTAAATCTTTTTTGCAGTACTGATAAATTCAAGCAAACAGGAAAGTGACTATATAACCAAAAAAAGCAGTAAAATCAAGTAGGTAAGAAAACATAGGTAACCTGTTCTGAGAATGACATGGTAAATAAGCATTGAAACGGTACATATTTGCACTAAGATTCTCTTAACAATCTTAATTAAAAAATGTTGAGTGTTAAAAGAACCAAGCGTTATGAAGCATGCATATATTTCTGCAAGAATGCTAAACAAGAACAGTGCAAGGACTGGGATGCAAAGTGTACGCCGTGGTTGTTAGTTAGTTGTGGTGTCATTTTTTTAGGGGTGATGGATTTTCCCTTTCTTGGGCTTGCAAGCATTATTCAATGCGGTTGGACCGTTAAGCTGATCGATGAGCTTACACTGCACGGCAAGCCTGCTGAGCTGACCTCAACTGACCCGGTCGGCCAGATCTTTGCCCTTGCACAACGTGTTGGGCACTTTACACTTCACACACAATTTTTATTTTAAAACTACTTCAAACACACTTCGTTCGTTCTCTACAAGTAACAGTAAATAAACAGACTCGGAAAGGATGCAAGCCAACTTAACCGTTGTGTCTTCTCTAGAAACATGCAATGCAATGCAGCTGTTAATCTGTGGCTTGTGGTTAAAACGAAGTACGCACGGCATAAAGTATTAGTGTAATGCTAGATCATGTTATGTCTATGTGTTGCGGTAATTATCTTATGTTATCACATTGTGAATTATTTAGCGAGAATGT
Source organism: Hyparrhenia diplandra (assembly GCA_015847255.1). Lineage (NCBI taxonomy): Eukaryota > Viridiplantae > Streptophyta > Magnoliopsida > Poales > Poaceae > Hyparrhenia > Hyparrhenia diplandra. The sequence continues at coordinate 170,793 of JADLZK010012693.1, forward strand.
TCCTTTCAGACCGTGATTGAACGTGACGGACAGCACAGACGTGTAAAGGGGGCCAAGAATGCCAGCAGAGCAGCAACGCTACCCACTCTGGGCCACTACGTGTTGGGCCGACGCTGACGGGCTGGCCTCCTTCTGAAGGTGAGGCAAGGTGAGGCTGGGCTTGCCTTGAAACTAAACATGAGACAGACCTGTCTAATTCATATTATATTAAACTTGTTAAACCGTTAATTTGAAAACAGGGGTAAAACCAAAATTATAAAAGTAAAATATGGGCAAAATGCATGTCATGGGTAAAAGTCCTTTTACTCAAAAGTTAACACTATGAGAGGTATAGTCTTCCTTCGTTTTTGAACCGCAAGAGTAAAATCACAGAGTTAAAAAAACGAAGATAAAATCATCATTTAACTTCAAAGCAGAAGCAGAAATGCTTAGGCCCCAAAGTTAACGCGCCGCATTGCCGTTAATAGTGGCTAATAAGCACATCGCAGGTGTAGATACAAAAATATAGTAATTCTATAAGCTTTGATCAAGCCATGCAGTGCAAACGGTAACATATTATTCGTTACAAGCTACCAATCGAAAAATGTAAACCAAGTTCTGTCAAATCTTTTCGAGACCCATCTATGTTGAATGCAGCAAATAGTTGGTTTCCCTAGGTACTGTAATTTAATATTCTTCTCCCTGACGGCAGAGGGACTGAGCAGACTTTAATTTAATTTCCACCCCAGAGCAAATTACTCGTACAGCTGGTTCACTTCTAATGAGATGTGTGGGCTCGATTACCAGAAGGGAATGACTTGGTTGAGGCGAGTGCGCGTATGTCCGCGGCTGTAGGCCTTTTTTCTGGGTTTTCATTGACACACTTGAAAGCTAAACCAACGCATTTTTCCATATTTTTCCACATCCTCGATGCAGTCATCATCCTTCAAGGATGCATCCTTCTTCAGCTGCTCCCGATCCTTAGCGCTGCATATCTCATTGGGAGTAGTTGCTTCCAAGTCGATGATAAACTTCTCGCGGACCTATACATGCATGCATGCAAAAAGTGAGCAAAATGTTGATGAATATATACAACTCCATATGCCGCGTAGCTTCCGCGCGATGAGAGCGATTTGGTTACTGTACCGGATACTGTTCGCGAATCGGGCACCTCTACGTGACTCGTGCGTGTGTCCGCGTCGTTTTGGCCACCGGCCAATAATAATAAAAAAATCGCAGCGCCTCGACGCCTCCGGTGCCTCCGCTTCATCCTCTTCCCTCTCCTAGCTCCCGTGAAAGAAAAAGCCCCTCGCCGCCTCTGCCTCCACCTCCTCCCCACCGGCCGCCGCATCCACCTGCCTCGCCGTTGGCTTTCTTCCTCAGATCCACTCCACATCCTCCCACCCCGTCCGGTCGCCGCCGACCACGTCCCCGCCCTCTCCTCGGCACGTCCTCGCGGTCGCCGTCACCGCATCACGGTGGGGAGGATGCCGCAGCCGCGCGCCCACAGTTTTCCCGCGCAGCCGCACCCTTGCGCCTCGGCTGCCCTCCCAGCGCGCGTCGTCCATCTCCAGCGTACTCCAGGTCCTCTACTCCCTCGCGTGCTCCAGGTCCGATCCCACACGTGCCGTCCTCATCTGCAGCCTGCAGGTACCAGCCGCTCCCATCTCCTCTCTGCAGATTCATCTGTAAATGTTGTGCGTATATCTCTTTGCCTGGTGCTGATTCGTGCTCCCAGTCTCCCACTCCCAGGTCCTCATCCCTGTTGCGCAGAACTACTGCCTTGGAAACCAGAGCAAGAGAGATCAAGTGATCCCTCTTGTGCAGAGGTCCAGGTCTGTCCTCATCTCCAGGTATAAGCTTTGCGTTTTTTTAGCAACAGCTTTGTGTTGTGTGTGTGTGTGTGTGTTTGTTTTTAATTTCCTGACTTCATGGAGATCACAGCACATGTATACAAAACCCTAGATGCCAAAATGAAATCGAATAATAATATTTGTTGCTATCATTTGGGAATGCAATATTGATTAAAATTTATTTTAAATTTATAAGATGTCATGTCATTTGCACTGCTGACATATTTGTAGCGACATGTGGAATGAGATATATGTATCGGAATGTATCACCTCCCGTCCAATCGTGCAGTACCGTGGCTGCTCTCACCTGGCATGAAAAAATCTTGATTATTCTTCACTTTGTGCTTTCCATTGTTTGTAGCTCCTTGTGTTACAATTTTTTTGCTTCCTGCACAAATGATTTATCTATTTGTTAGCACTTCTGATTTAACTTGACAGTGTACCAGATGGACAAAACATGTATGACTGCTATTAATTTGATGTTATGCATATACAGATCAATTTGGTGTCATCGATGATGCTCTGGTGTCGTGTTTGTCCTCTTCCTACTTGGTCCCTTTCCCCTGTTCTCCCATTGGATTGACAGGTAAGGAACTCTTATGTAATTGTGTTGCCTTATCCATGAAGTTTACTAATATTTGTTTGCATCATGCAATTACTAATCTTGCCATCTACACAGCAATAATGTTGTCTGCAAAAACAGAGCTCCTCAAATTACTTGCGATTCAGTAATGCGAAATTTGGATCATGGATGTTTGCAGTTGTTACATAGTTTACCTATAGCCATTTACATCTTACATGACTACTTTCAAAGAGTAAGGTCAAACAGTTAGCATGGTTCTAATTGATTTATTTCAGTCCACTGTTCTTACTATAATTCTTAACCTAACTATGGATATGTTTTATTTTAACAAAATAAAATAGCACAAACATACACATGATATGCTTTGAATTATCTCGCCAGCTTAGGTGCATTGTTATCATCACCTATATGTCCAATCATTAAAGTGGTTTTCACATCTTCATCAGCCGAATCAAAGGCATACCATTGTAATTGTTGCTACTGACATCCTAGATGGCCTTAAAGAGTTGCAAATTTTCATTTTCCCCTCTAATTTTGGTTCATCGCCATATTCTCTTACTAATAGCTGCCTAATTGCCCATGTAAATGGGACCATAGTTTTTCATAATGTTTCTTAAAATAATCTTATACTGATTCTATAAATGAAAGGATGGTATATTTGCATTACTTACACATTTTTAGGTTAGGTTGATTTAAATGATTGATGAACTACGACTACACACAGATAATGTGACATTATTTTGTTAGCCTTCCATGACACCGTGATTAATCTTTCCCATCAATACAATCTGGGGATGCAATGAGAGGCCTAAAATCAGGCTCCAAATTTTATTTGTTGCATGTATATTATTTAGTGTCCTAATACATCCAGATATTTTTCTTAGCAAAAGATGTTTTTCTTAGCAAAAGTTGCTCATCGTTGCTATATTTTATATGCCACACATTACTGTGTCTTGCTTCATGCAACCAACTAATTTGTATTACTAATGCAGGATGCAACAGGTGTTATGTTACTGCATAATCACATAAATGGAAGATCAGGAGATGGGTTGTTAGGTTCTCTGGTCTACCAAAAATTCTCAGAGTGGACCTTATCCTTCTTCATGGAGAGGTAACTATTCTTTTCGCAGTCCTCTGTGGTTCAATGCAATTTCTACTGTCTACATTATTTTTATTACAGGGAAACTCTATGGAAGGTCAAAGTTTAAAAGAACTTGCTAATTATAAAAGTTGCTGACCGAATCCCACATCCAGACTTGGCCCCAAATAGCTTTCTGGCCTGCTAAATAGCAAGGATGAGCGCTTGTGATAGCTATCTACAATACTTGCCTGAATTGATTTCGATCTAGGTTTAAGCTTAACAATAATCATCCAATTTCTCAATGTCCATTTATCTATTGCAGGGGCAAACGAGGATTGATGCTGTCAAGTTTCATAAAGCCATTGTCATTGATTATTGCCACCAAATTAGGTTTCATAAGAAAAGCATCATCATATAGATGTATGCTCTTAGAGTTTTAGCGTTTTGCCTCTGTTTGTCCCAGGTAATACTCAGGCTTGCAGAGTTGCAGACATTGGCCTGTTTGGATGCTGCCTGCCAGGCAGCTCCGACGCCAGGCAGCGCTCCCAGGCGTTGGATTTCGGTCGCCTGGGACCGTGATGATTTGCCTGGCAGGCAAGCCCAGGCCAGGGCGGCATCCAAACAGGCCTGCGCCAAACAATATTCTACCATATATATGGTAAATGTACACTAATGTGGCAGTTACTATCACAGAATACCATTACATGTTCAACAGACATTCAAGCAATAGCCGTGATATAAATATCACGTTTTTATACTGACCTACTTATGGTGATTCTGATACCTGCAGTCTCTATATGGTTGTTTTCATGAGCTTATGCCATCTTCGGTTTTTTGTGATTATTTTTATCCTACGTCGATACAGTCAGCAGCTCAGTAGTATACTGTAATGATCACTTCAAACTAATTGACTAAAACATCGGCTCCTACCGACGGACACTTTTCAATACGGGCGCGGCGAAGCGCGCCTGTCGTCCTAGTATTACACCATTTGGGATGTGTAGCTTTAACCCCAAAGCGATCGCTCACCTTGTTGATGAACGCTACACCACCACTACAGGAATCGGCTGCTTTGCCGAGTGCAGGCCGCACTAGGCAAAGGCAGTTCTGCACTCGGCAAAGGCTTTGCCGACCGCCAAACTTCGGCGAACCCCACTCGGCAAAAGAATTACCGGCGGCAAGCGAATCTTTGCCGAGTGCCAAATGTCGCACGGTTGGCGAAGGGTTCGCCGAAGTGCCATGTCGATCTTTCGGCGAATTCAACGTCGAACGTTACATATGGGCGCTCCTTTTGCCGGAGTGTCAAACGTGGGGCACTTTCGGCAAAGATTTGAATATTTTAAAAACTTTGCCGAAAGTGCCAAATGTCGAACTTCGGCAAACTATTTATTTTACCAAAAAAAAAAAAACTTTGCCGAGTGCAATACGAATGGCACTCGGCAAAGTTATGGTCATTTTGCCGAGTGCCGTCCATGCACTTTCGGCAAAACCGCCAAATTTGTTTGTTGGGATGCCGGCTTTTGCGATCGTCGGCTTTTCGGCAAAGCTGATTTTTTTTTTTTTTTTTTTTTGTTTTCGTTGATTGTTGCTGTAAATCAACACATACATATACCATAAGCATTCATATATACACATAAACCACATATATCACCAATTCACATATATATTGCACATATATCACAAATTCAGAGATATAATCCACATATATCACAAATTCACACATATAGTCCAACATCCAAACGAAACTCAACATGTCCAACATCCAAGCGAAATGTAACATGTCCAACATCGAAACTAGATCCATCACAAAGTGCAACATGTCCAACATCCAAAAGAAATCCATCACGGTGCCCGTGTCGAACCTAATCACCACCAACTCAACTTGACTGCCCCGACCCGTGGCCTCCCTGGTGCGAAGAGTGTGAGGGGCCCTCACCTTGCCCCGGATACCACCCATGCCGCGGGCGCCGATTGGTACGTCCACCCGTGGTGTGGAGGGACGTGTGGAAGCCCGTAGTGTGGCCGCCTGCGTGCCGGAGGAGGAACGCCACCGGCCACGTGTACCGTGGAGTCGGGCCAACCGGCAGATGGGGTGGAGAAGGGCCACTGGAGGAGTCGGGTTCGAACCCCCGTGACGGTGGCTGCATAAAGGAGAGGCGATCTCATTAGTACCGCAGTGAGCCGCACAAGCCAAATAAATAAACAACAACATATACTCACCGGAGTCCCTACAGGAGGAGGAACGGGAAACGGGGGTGGAGCGAACAAATGAGCTAGGGCAACGGAGGAGGGGTCACACCCGGGATTTGGAGGCCCTGGAAGTAGCCCGCCACGCCCCTGCGGTGACGCCGCCGAGTATTCCGGTATGCCTCCAACTCCCGTCGATGGGCCCCGCCTGCGCCGCCGCCCGGCCTCAAACTCGCCGCTGGGCGCTGCTTGGCCTCCAACTCGCCATCCGGGCCCTGCAATATTACACTCATAACGTTGAAACAATGCATAGGCGGCGGACATGTGTAAAACCGCTGAACGGCGAATGAAAGCGTAATTACGAAACTCCCGCATCATCTGCGTGGAGCTCTGGCCGCGAGGTGCTATGGGGATGTCGGTGGAAGTCGTGCTCCTTGAGCGAATCTCGCCGGCGCGGAACAGGGACGGGTTGATCGCTGTTGGCCATCCAAGACCGGGCCGTCTTTGCTTCCCTCCTCCCAACCTCATGACCAGGTCTCGTGTCTAGGGCGCGGTGGGTTGGATCGGTCGTCCCCATAGCGCTGCTTTGCCGCCTCGCGTCGGGTAAGCTTGGGGTAGGCAGCGCGTTGGTGTGCGCCTCGGGCCCTTCGCCGGTCGTAGACGTTGTCCTTGTCGATCGCTCCGCCATTTGTGAGTCAAGGCGAACCCAGCGTACTTCGCCGATGTCTTGGCCTTCATCGGAAGCGGACTGCGAGGAGAACACGAGAGATGGTTAGAAGTGAAGAGATTTGAGCGCTTGAATAAAAAAATCAACGTAATCGCACCCATCTATTCATATACTTTGGGAGGGGCACGCTCCCTTGGTGGTGTGGCTTCCCTTCCATCTCAAGCGACATCTCCGACGAAGTCTCTTGGTCTCGTCGTCTCGTCCAATAGCCACTTGTCCACAATGGCCTCCGGTGATCCTTGTACTTGCCGCACCACTCAGGACACATCCGCATGACATAGCAGAGGATGAATGGAAGCTCGCTTATTTTCATTGAAGGAATCGGAATAAGCTGCGTTCTCTGAACTTGGATGTACTTGCTCCTGGTGAGGTCGGTCTCCCTACGGAGCATCATCTCCCTTGCTTCATTCTTCCTCACCACCTTGCCAAGCGCGCGGGCCGAAGGAGATGATGCCTTTGGACACGTGCCTCATGGTACAGTCCTTGAGTCGGTCTCGGCGGACCTTGTCTGCACTCTAGCGGCCCACCGCCTCTTGCCCCGCCGACGTGAAGTAGTTACGCATACGGACAACACGTATCATTCTATTATTTAAAAACATAGTATTTAAAAACGTGAAGTAATCCCCGCATCTGAGACTCACCCGAGAACTCCGTCTTGATCTTCGGCAACGGCGCCCTCCTCCTCCAGCGCCGCGAAGTGCTCTCCCGTCAGGCGGCTCCCTCACCGCCCCGGTCGGTCACCGGGCGGGGTAGTTCGCTTTGTCGGGAGGCTCACGGATGCCATTGATATGGCGTGAACTGCCCCTCCGCTTACAATCTTCCGATTCTTCGCACGAGCCATTAAGGCGAATTGTTAGTTTGAAGTTCGATTTTTCAACATGTCATATGAGTGAAAATATCAATGGCTACTTATTTGTCACCGTGGGGTCGAATCACCGGCGCGGGCAAAGGGATCGTCCCCCGTGGGAGGGTCGAGGCCCCGCGTTGGTAGACCTTGCTCAAACTCGAGGAAGACGCCTCGACGGTGTCTCTTCGGCACGAGTCCAGTCCGAAGAGGTGTGGCCCGACGACGGCCCGGGCGGGCCCGACGACGCCCCCGGCCGGGCCCGACGACGGCCCCGGCCGCCCGACGACGGCCCCGGCTGGCCCGACAGCGGCCCCGGCCGGGCTCGACGAAGACACAAACTCAAGCCTCCCGTGGGCGGGCGACGCCGGCCGCGCCCGACGTCTCCACCGTCCGGGTGTTGCTCGTCGGCCTCCTCCCGTCGGCATGGGGGAGGGTGGGGGGGCCTCGCGTAGCGGACTGACCCCCTGCCGACGTTGCCGCCTTCCGCTGGCATTTTGTCGAAGTCCCCGCAAAGACAAAGAGTAAACCAATTAGTATTGCAAAATGAACGAAACATAATTGAAAGGTAACAATAATAACAAAATAGTATTGCATGATTTAGAAATTATCTCCCCGCACGTCAATACCCCATTTTGCCAAGCATCTTGCAATTCATCCCACACTTGGCCGCATGAACACACCCATATTGTTGCGGGTGCCGGTGTATTATCGGCGTCAAGAACGGTGCTTGAGCTCAAACATGACACCGGGGAAGATTGAGAGGGATCACGAACACGGGCCAACAAGTGTGCGGGGCCGCCAACATTCCGCACAAGGTTGAACCCATCATTTGCGAACGCTACGCCGTACATTTCGAGCCTCCATAGCTTTTCGGGATGCATATTATCGAAGTGCTTCCATGCATCACCATCCGATGGGTGTACCAACTTCTCGGGATTGTATCTTTTGCCCTTCTTGTGCCATGTCATTTGTTTCGCGCGGACTCCTCGTCATGTACGGCCGTTGGAGCCTCGATGCGAAAGGAAGGTGTTGTAGGACCATCTCGGGGATCTTGGACCATTTCTTCCCGCCATCACTACATTCTACCTCCACAAACCTAGAGGCTTTGCACTTTGGACGGTCGCGTTGCTTCCTTGAGGTCTCCCCTAAATAGGGACGCACCCCTTTGGACAAGCATGGTACGACTCATACGGCATCTTGAGTCCACGAAGGAGTCTCTCGTGACTCATCGTGTTCTTGGCGGGGGCGTGACCCTCACGGAAGCCGTTTGCCAATAGCGACAACGAGGGTGTCGAGCCGTCTCGACTAATGCTCAATTGCGACTTCAACGCTATAAAGGCGTGAAATGGCATCCGGCCGTAACCATTGTCTTCTCGTGAAGGGGCTGTTGTGCCGCCTCCATCATCTCGTAGAACGCCTTAGCGGTTTCCTCGGGTTCCTCCTCCAATGCTTCATTGAACCGTGCATCGTGAAAGTCTGTCATCATGTCTGCCATCCCGACATCTGCATCATACTCCTCGAGGAGGGGCCTCACCACGTCCTCTCTAATACGATCGACTTCACCGTGGAAGATCCAGCGGCTATAGTTTGGGACGAATCTGTTCTTGTAAATATCTTTGCCCATTTCAATCTTTCGTTTCTTTTTCTTGTTCTTACATTTGCTGTAGGGACACGGCATCCGAACAGACCCTTTAGCAGCTGGGCCAAATGCATGCTCCAGAAAGCATCGGTCCCCCTAACCCATTCAAGGCTCTTACTTGTGAAGCCCGTGTACATCCACTCACGGTTATCCATCCTCTGTCATACGCCCATGTCGGCCGAGCCATATAACCCAGCAATTGCATCTACACGGCCTTCCTACCATCTAATAGGTGAGGGATAGATCCTAATCCCACTTTCGAGGATGCGTAGACAAGGTTAGCATCCATGCTCGGCTCCGTTCGTTTGGAATTTCGGCAACACCTCCCCATTTGTTCTCCCGATACACGCCCCGGCGGGGAGAGTGTGTATCCAGGAGAACAACGGGAGGTGCTGCCGAAAATCCGGCTCGGGACGGGAGTCGAGCATGGATGCTAACCCATCTTCGCATCCACGGCTGTCCAAAAACGGGACAATCCAAACAGATACGGTCGCAGATATGCACAGATGCGCATACCAACGCCTCGTATCTCTTTCGGACGGAGAGACGCTTAACCCGGGTCGCGCTTATGTAAGACAACTATAAGGACGGGACGGAGGTGATTAATACCTACGGTGTCGGTGGAGACGCGGTGCAGAAGACACGCACGCCCACGAGGACGATCGGGTCGCCGAGTCCCTCCCACAGTCCTCCTACAAAACAAGGCAAAAAAATAGTTAGTGTCGACTGTACTTCGCAAAGACTCCCCCCGCACGGGAGGTTCCCAAACCTACAAAAACATGGCACTAAGGCCAACAACCACATGCATATACCAAATATGGGCACGAAGGCCACCAACCACCAATTTACTTTACTTTACTACTACTACTAACCCTACAACTAACACTACTACTTAACCACTACTACTAGTACTAACCACTACTACTTAACCATTACTACTAGTACTAACCACTACTACTTAACCATTACTACTAGTACTAACCACTAGTTATCCCTAACAACTACTACTAACCACTACTACAAGGATTGGCCTTACCTTGGCAATGGTCGGCGACGACGGCGTGGATCACCGCGGCAAAGACGAAGAACCACGACCGGCCGGATCGGCACTTTCTTCTTCTTCCTCCTCCCCTTCCTCTTCTTCCTCTTCTCCTTCCTCTTCTTCCCTTCCTCCTCCCCTTCCTCTTCTTCCTCCTCTCCTTCCTCCTCTTCCTCTTCTTCCCTTCCTCCCTCTTCCTTCTCACCTTCCCCTTCCTCCCTCTTCCTCCTCACCTCCCCTTTCTCCCCTCGGCGGGGGCGGGGCGGGCGAGGGCCGGGGCAGGGCGAGGGATGGGGGGGGGGCAGGGCGGGTGGGCGAGGACGGGCGCCGGCGGCGGCGCGGCGCCGGCGGCTGCGGCGTGGCCGGCGGGCCGGGGCGGGGCGGTGGTCCGCGGCGCGGGCGGCGGATCCGCGGAGGCGGGGCGGGCGGCGGGGCGAGGCGCGGGGCCGGCGGGCGGCGGGGCGGCGGGGCGGGGGCGTGGAAATGAGGTGAAGAAGGAGCTGGTCAGATATTTATCGCCGCCTTTGCCGGTGCGGGAAAAATGAGGCACTCTCGGCAAAGGTGTGATTTTATTTTTTAAAAAAATAGTCTTTTTGCCGAGTGCCACGCGTTTAGGCACTTTCGGCAAAGGGTCTTTTGCCGAGTGCCGTATATGGCACTTTCGACAGAAATCATTTTTTTTTTTTTCGTCCCATATTTTTGTGTAGACTTGAGTGCACATAATTACATCTCATCTTCAATTTGGGACAATTTCAAGTTGTTTTGCTATATTTCATGAATTATTTCTTTTTTTCTTGCATTTTTCGGACCACTCCAAATTTGAGCCAGGGTACATGAAATAATGGAATTTGGTCATTCAAAAATATTATTCATGATGTTTGGCATATGTTTAGCTCAATCCGGAACTCGTCTGAGAACGAACATTTTAGCCATCCGAACATGACGAGTTACATGAGGGAAAAAGTGTTTTTTAAAATCTATAAAAATCCAAATGAAGTTTAAAAATCACGAAACTTGGAGAGATGTCTTGTCATCTCATGAGGAGGCTGTAAAAATTTGAAAAAGTTTTCGAGCAAGTAGACGCCGGATGGCTAAAACTCAAACATCTCCACACCTCCTCATGAGATCAAGTGTGGGGTTCTCTCGAGTTTTAGCCATCCGACGTCATAACTTGCTCCGAAACTTTTTCAAATTTTTACCACAGCCTCCTCATGAGATGACAAGACACCTCGCCAAGTTTCGTCGTGGATTTTTAAACTTCGCTTGGATTTTATAGATTTTAAAAACACTTTTTCCCGCATGTAACTCGTCATGTTCCGACACGAAAAATGTTCGTAATCTCGCGAAGCAGTCCCCGGATTGAGCCTAAACATACGCCAAACATCATGAATAATATTTTTGAATGACCAAATTCCATTATTTCATGTACCGCAGTTCAAATTTGAGTGGTCCGTAAAAATGTAAAAAAAAGAAATAATTCATGAAATATAGCAAAACAACTTGAAATTGTCCCAAATTCTGAAGATGAGATGTAATTACCGTACCAAGTCCACACAAAAAATATGGGAAAAAAAACAAAATGGCACTCAAGCAAAGACCCTATTTGCCGAGTGCGTGGACTCGTGGGCACTCGCAAAAGGATACTTAGTTTGCCGAAGTGTCTAACGCCGACACTCGGCAAAGGTGATGGAGGACGTGGCCGCTTTGGTCCGCTTATTCTTTGCCGAGTGTACTATTTCGCCGACGGTTACGCCCGGCAAATATCTAATTTTCCGAGTGGGAAACACCGCCGACGGTCCGCACTCGCAGAAAGATGTCTTTGCCGAGTGCTTAGTTTAACACCTCGGCAAAGATGCTCTTTGCCGAAGTGCCCGATTTTTTTCCACTCGGTAAACATTTTCGCACTCGCAAAGAAGCGGATTCCTGTAGTGCACTGGGGTCACGCGAAGTCGCCCGAGGTCCTTCTCCCATAACTATCGCCAGGATGAGGATACCGAGACTGTATATGTCGCATGCGAGGCCCACCCTCCCATTGTCCACAAGCTCAGGTGCCACGTATCCGCTGCAGGCATTCCAAAAGTTTTACCATCGGTGTTACTATATATCTGTTTTAAAAAAACTAGGCCAAAATTAGAAAAGTTTGACTTAGAGCAAAGCTGGTCAAGTACTTAACTACAATTTTAGATGAAATAAATATATATAGTAGTTGACTACTTCATTTCCCTCTTGCTTAGAAGGCATTTGGATTTGTTTGTTGACTTTCATCTCATCAAGCCTCTCATTCTATACCTCACGGGACCAATAACAATAAAAACTATTAAATATGTTTTAAATTAAACTTCATTTGACTTTTTAACCTCAAGTTTGACCACTGTCTTAGTCAAAATTTATGCAAAATATCATTTTTTTTGATGTGACATGCTTTATTAACAAAAGGTTCTTAAGAGTGATTTAAATTCGACTATGTTTGCACAATTTTTTTGAATAAGATGAGTGGTCAAACTTAGGGTTGAAAAAGTCAAACAAACTATAATTTAGAATGGAGGGAGTGATAAACACATGCACATCTATCAGTACAGATACTTACAATGAACCTATCACTATCCCTGTGTAAGTATGAGTTTTGGTGTTATGAAAAGCTCTAGATGATACACTGAAATTTGCAATTTTCGGCATCATTTCCTCGTCGAGCAAGATGTTGCTGGCTTTAAGTCCATGTGCAAAATACTACTGTTTCTATCTTGATGTAGGTACTGTAATCCATCGCAAATACCACATATAATCTTGTAACGAATTGGCCATCCAATAACAGTCCGCCTCGGGGAAGCTGATCAATAAACATAGAATCCATAGAGCAAATAAGCATATACATAAGTGCAAAACATATATAAAGGTTTGATTGTGCTGTTTAGTTGCCAAAGTGGATGTGGAATATACATGAGAAGAGCATGACCAGCAGAGAGAGATGGAAGTCGACGTACCAAATACGTGTTGATCAAGAGAGCTATTACTCATCCATTCATAGCAAATGTACAATCCCCGTCTACCACGCCGGAACCACCCGTCATTGTTACAAAACCCTACCATGAGTAGCACCACATTCTTATGCTCTATCTTTGCGTGTATCATTAGTTGATCTTTGAGCCGTTTTACCACCGAAGGATCTGTAACACACTTGACAGCAAGTTCCAACATGTTGTTGTCGATATTGAACATACCCTAGATTATAGTAGTCATTTTGAGTCACAATTATTGTCTAAAAGAGAAAATTTGACAAAACATAATGCAACATATTTAGACCAAAAAAAAAAAATGTTGAGAAGCATGTTAAGGCCCTTTTTTGTAACGCTATTATTATCAATTAGATTATACATAATCTAAAAACAAACCCACTTCCCTCCCTTCCCTCCCAATTCATATTAATTATAACTTATGTTCTCTTTGTGTGGATTTTGTATGTGTAACGATGATGGAGTACACATAGGGATTGACAATAAGACAACTATATTTTTGAGGTTTTTTTTTTTTTTTTTTTTTGAAATCGACATGTTCATTTTCGAAATCGATATGTTCATAGCCTCTTGCATTCTTTGGGATCCAACTTTAACCGCGAACATCATGAGCCAAGCCTTTGTTGGAAATCCATGTTATTAGGAGAAAACTTCTCTACATCAACATGTTGTAGTACTAATTGTGTGCAGGCATCTAAAATTCAAAACTATACTACTCATACTACACATACCTGGTAGACCTTCGAGAATCCATCTTGTGCAATTAATCTGTTTTCATTAAAGTTGTAGGTGGCACTCTTTATATCGCCATAAGAAAAATTCTTTAGACCAGTTAAAATTGTTACAGGTGAAGAGCGAGAAGAACCAAGTGGGCGTATCTGCAAACAGTCACCTATTATCATGGATTCATGGGTGTGAATTAATGAGAAGGAAATACTAATACTAGCTCGTAGACATAGAAAGGAACACTAGTAGCAAACAGATGGACTGCCAGTACCTGGTTATCATTTATAAGTGTGGGCTGGCTTTTGGACTACACTTTTTATCTCCTGGTTATCATTTATAAGCGTGGGATGGCTTTGGACTGCACTTTCTGTCTCCTGAAGCATCTTGATAACTCGGCCTATTGTTGGTCTTTTTGACCAATCAATTTTCACACACTCTAGGCCTGTCTTAACACATCTTTTTATTTGCTGATAATCACATTTTTGCAGCCTATTTCTCCAATTCTTTAAAACCTACAAAATCACAAAAAAATATAGAATTACTGTATAGAGGAAAAAAAAAGACTAACATCATCTCTAAAGAAAGTTGAACATAATTTTCTTACAAGCTCAGTAAATTCCTGGGGCGATATTCCTCCAGTCTCATCTGGATAGTCCCTATGTCCCGTTACTATCTCTATGATTATTACTCCCAAACTGAATATGTCCGACTTTGTTGATATTATGCCCCTATTTATGTGTTCGCGCCATGTAACCCCTACATTGCAACACAGGAGCATTAACTTTGAAGCCTTGAATGAAATAAGAACATCCATTTTAGCAATGTCCAAAACAATGAGCTATGAAGATCCATTTGACTCACAATGTTCCATCACAACTTATTGTGAAAGTTTTAGTTTTCTCCTCATGAAGAGTCTTGACAAGCCAAAGTCCGCAATTTTAGGCACCATGTTGTTATCGAGCAATATGTTTGCAGGTTTCAAATCCATGTGCATAATGGGGCTAAGTTGGCTTTCTTTCGTGGAGATATTGTAAACCATAACAAATACCCTCGATTATTTTTTGTATCGTGGTCTCCCAAGTAAGTTCAGAAGATTTATCTCGCATTTGTAAGAAATCATTACAAAAGTGCTATATGATATGAAACAAGGGGCGGACTCAAACCACATATGCTACAATCACAAAGAAAAGGAAATGAACATGACACATCCGTATTGAATTGTAATACCTTTAAGATGTTGATGAAGGTTTCCTTTAGGCATGTACTCCAAGCAAAGCAACCTTTCTAATTTTTCAACGCGATCCGGTTTCCCATTGTATTCAACAGATGTAGTCTTTGTTTGAGAACACCAGCCCCACAAGTACCACTATATTTGGGTGTTTAAGCATCTTAAGATGATATGCTTCATTCTCAAATTGTATATCCTGAACTCCAGGCATCACTGATGAATTAAGTTTCTTCACAGCAACTGTTTCACCATTTGGTAGGAGCCCCTGTTTAAACACTCTTATTAAGAGAGGCATGATCAAGTGTATGCATAGTTTGGTGATATATATTTGATAGGTCCAAAGTGTTTGATTTAATCTTACCTTATATACTGTGCCAAAACCACCTTCACCAAGTTTTTCAGAGAAGTTGTTTATGATGTTTCTCAAATATTCTAGGGATACACTGCATGGTCCCAAACTTTCACTTTCTGTCCCCTGAAGCATCTTGAGAACTTGCCCTATTGTTGGTCTTTTGGATCGATCAAGCTTCACGCAGTCCAGACCTATCTGAATGCATCTTCTTATTTGTTGGTAATCAATTTCTAGTGATGTATGGCTCATTGATTTTTGCAGCCTATTTCTCCAATTCTTTAAAACCTATAGAATCACAAAAAGATATAGAATTACTACAGAGGAAAAATAGTAACATCATCTCTCTAAACAAAGTTGAACATTATTTACATATGAGCTCAAGAAATTCCTGGGAAGATATTTGTAACACCCTGAATTTTGCCATGTTTTGAAAACCACTAAAATTTTAAACTTTTTAAATATAAACCGCGTAGGCTTATTATACATGAGTAGTTTTCTTTTTACAAAATAAAATCAACCTGCATGTGTTGCTTGCTTTCAAATTGTTTGTTGAACGTATGGTGGTACTCTCCCTTGAATTTAGTTTGAATCCAATATACCAATCAATTCCAATGTCAATAAGTTAATTCTGGGAAGAATAAAAGGAAATAGAAAAGGAACTCAGGCTCAAACATCTCGTTCTCCACTCTCGGTACAGCACAGCAGCGGCAGCTTCTCATTTATCCTCTACTCACTGACGAGCGGGTCCCAGCTGTCGTCCCTATCCTCTCCACACCACAACGACGCGATTCGCGTCCCTGCAACGACGCGATTCTCGCGTCCATGTCCACCGTGACCGCATCCCAGCCTTGGCGAAAGCACGCACGCGTACGCCAGCTGGGCACAACCTCGAACCGACCTACCACTTCCATCCAACTTCCCGTGCTCCACTGTGCGCTCACACCACCAAAACGCCGACGCGAATTCCGCCGGCGCCATGGACATGACCACACGAGCACCGACCTTGCCGGAGCAACGAGTGGACGCGGAGGCAGCCAGAGCAGCATCGAGACACCTCCAGCACCGCCTTAGAGCCAGCACACGTGCGCACGAGCGGAGATATTCTCCGGCGGCGGAGAAAATATCTCGCCATGGCCACCGACTTCGCCGGGCTATAAAAGGGCCGGCCGGCGAGCCCCCGCCGTCACCACCAGCACTCAGAGCTCCGCACGGTGAGGGAACACAGCATCTCCCTCTCCTTTTCCATCTTCCCATCCTAAATCGAGCTCCATTCCAGTTTCCCCAAATCTGCTGTCGTCGCTGCCATTGGAGCTGAACCTCCGTTCCGAGTCACCGAGAGCTTCTCAGGCCGAATTGAGGAGACGAGGTGAGTCCTGGATGTCTACTTTATTTTCCCCGTAGCTCCTAGCTTGCTTATTTGCTCTGTAGCACCCTACCGACGTGACGCCCCGTCCGTCACGCGCCGCGGCTCCGCACCATGGCCGCCGCGTACACTCAGTTACGTATACAAGTGCTGGACACAGACGGACAAGCACGCACCCATCTTGCACGCACTCACCACCACCCCACGCATACATTCAGTCACGCCCACAAGCACTGCACAGCATGACGCCGCGCCGCCGCATCCGCCCCGGCGAGCTGCTGTCGCCACCACGAACATCCACAGCCCAAGGACTCCACCAAATGCTACAAGTGGGAGTCCAGAACACCAGCCACCGCACCAGGAGCAGCTGCGGGCAAGGGCGCCGCCGGCAAGGCCGAATCCGGCGAGCCTGTGCCCCTTGCTCTGCTCCAACGACGGGCCACACACATCCTGTTGACTCGTCGTTTCCACTTCACGCATCTTCCCTTCTCTATCCGTTGGCCTAGCAAGCAGTGTCGTTCCGTTCAGCAATCAGCATAGAAGAGATGCAGGACACTAGGCCATACACTGACCCCACCCGTCATACACACTAGACCACACACACAACACACTACACGCAGATAGTTGCTGAAGTCATACGGGCAGTATATACAGAGCAAAGGAAATCTATTTTTCCTGTATTGTTAATTCCCAGAAAATTCCTAGAAATACTAGAGTCATTCTATAAACCATCCATACCTTCATCACGATATTTCAGTCATCTAGATATTCCCAGAAATTCTGCAACTTTCTAACACCTCACTGTAACACGTACGTACCTTGTCCACCTCCAACCTTTTTCCCATGAAACCACCACGGTTATTCTAAAATATTATTCTATCTTTTGATCCAGTACCACCATATAGTTCTATGTTTGTTATATGTTTGTGTTTACTTTTACATCGAACGGTAGTCTCATGAATTAGCGACGATCAGGCGGATCACAACTTTGCTTCCGTTCGCCCGACCTATGGGGACCCCGACCTATGGCTCCCGACCTACAGCGATTCTGAAGGCGATCTCGTTCCCGGTTCCGATCTAGGTCGCAGCCACCAGCGATCTAAGTACGCTAACGCCGCCGGCGCCCCTCGGCGGCCCCCGCCCCGTCGCCACCACTGCGGTGTGGCGCCGACCACCGCATACCGTCGGTTAGCCGTTCTTGGCGCCGCCGCCCACGTAAAACCTCTAGGTTTTGCCGCTTTTAGGTTGTTGTCCCAATCCGGGAATCGGTTGGTGGTCGCTACCGATCAACGCAACAGCCATCTCGTTTGGTGCCATCGGCTGTTGTTATGGCGTCACCGCGAGTGGCGGATCGGGGGAGGGGAGAGAACCCTAACCCCTAACGTTGTCGGACTTACTCCAAAAGCTCAAGCCGCCGAGGAGGAAGTCGCGATCCCGAATTCAATGACGATGAAGATCCCGAGATCATGCCACCGGAGGAGTGGGCTTTGGTCGGGAAGGTGTTATCGCCGGTGCCGGTGAGCATTACCACGATCCGCGGCGGCCATGAAACCCGCCCAGGGCAATCCGGCCGGCCTTAAGCTCCGCGCGACGGAGACAAGGCGGACAATCTGTTCGTGGCGGAGTTCGGTTGTGTTCGCGATATGGAGAGAGTCTCAGCCGGATCACCGTGGATGGTGGGGAGGTACTCGGTGCTTCTCCAGGATTATGATGAGAAGTTGGGGCCAGCGGACATCAAATTTGACCGCATGGAGCTTTGGGTGCGCCTCCAAAATCTGCCGCTTGGGTGGATGAACCGATCAAGGGGATCGAGGGCGATGGAGATGATCGGGAATGTGGTTTCCATGGATGTGGATGAGGACGGGAAGGCGAGTGGCGCGTTCTTACGTGCACGGGTGGCTATTGAGATTGCCAAACCGGTGAGGCGGGGAATCCTCCTCAGGGTGAATAGGAATGATGAACCTCGGTGGTTTCCAGCTCAATATGAGCGCTTGCCACATATTTGCTTTCATTGTGGCTTGTTTGGGCATTCAGACATGGAATGTCCCACGCCGGCGGTGCGCAATGAAGATGGCCGGCTGCCGTATGATGTTAACTTGAGAGCTCCTGAGGAAAAGAAGCGCAGGATGCAATCCTTTGCTGCCGCGGCGGCGGAATCCTTTGGGAGTGGTTCGTCGTCGACAGCAAGGAAATCAAGCCAACCAAAGGGATCCACAAGTAACCCCTCCAGGTCTGCTGATACTTCCCGTCGGTCGGAGACCCGAGAACCGATGAGGGAGGAGCCAGAGATTCAGTCGCCTCTTAAACAGGCGACAAGAGCTAGGGAGAAAGAGAATGCCGAGGGGGGACATACTGCTTGCAAGCAGCTTGTCTTTCAGGAGAAGGGTGATCAAAAGAAAGAGCCAAGGAAAAGGAAGTCGAAGGTGGTGCCGAGGGGCATTCAGACACCGGACCTCAACGTGCCTTTAGCCGGGGAGTCGGGCGCGATTGTCCCGGCAGGCATGGTGTCTTCCAGAGTGAGCCAAATGGATGGTGCTGCATATAGTGGGGGTGGAAACATGAACGAGGTTCTTAAGAAGCAGAAGAGGACCGAAAACCAGAAGGATCGGCGGCGGTCGCGGCGGCGCCCCCGCCGGGGCACCATGAATTGCAGTGTGAATCGCCGGGCGGGCGGCCCGAGGCAGTTCAAGAACTCCGCCATTTGGTGGAGGAAAGGAGACCAGCGGTGGTGTTTCTAATGGAGACGAATGGGTGAAGATCGTGCTCTTGGCTTGGGTCGTGACCTTGGCTTCGCTAATGCCATTGTCGTCAAGTCTGAGGGCCTCAGTGGGGGTTTGATGCTTCTCTGGCGTCAGGATGTTCTAGTGGCGGAGATGAGTAAGTCAAGGTCGCATATAGATGTTCTCCTGTCATGTGATCGCTTGCGGATCTCACAATGGCGCCTGACAGGGTTCTATGGCGAACCGAGACGGGAGAGGAGGAAGGAGAGCTGGTATTTGCTGAGATTCCTCGAGTTTCGCCTCGGACGCACCATGGCTGTGTCCGGGTGACTTCAACGAGGTGCTTTCAAGAGAAGAACAGTTTGGGAGGAAGGAACGGGACCAGTGGCAAGTTGCCGCGTTCTCGAAGCGATTCGACCGTGATCTTACGGACCTTGGCTTCCATGGCCTCCCGTACACTTGGGACAACCGCCAAGAGGCGGGGAGGAATGTCAAGGTACGGCTAGATCGGGCGTTGGGGGATCACAAATTCATGTTGGAGCTGGGGGAGACAGAGGTGTTCCATGTGCCCTCGGGCGGGAGTTCGATCACGCCGCTTTGGCGGTGGAAGTGAGACAAAGGGCAATGACGACGCGGCCATCCAAACGCAAGTCAAAACCCTTTCGGTACGAGAATATGTGGAAGGATCACGGTGAGTATATGGAATTTGTTAATCGCGCTTGGGACCCGGGACCGGGGGCTGCCGATCTTTCTACTGTGGCCTCGGCCCTCTCCTCGCTGCAGCTCTCTCTGAAATCCTGGAATTATGAGGTGTTTGGGTCGGTCCGCAAGCAGGTCAAAGAGCTTAGGGCCCAACTTGAGGTGGAACGCAGTAATTCATTGTATCGGGGCCCTACTGCTGTGGAGCGGGAGCTGATGTGTAAACTCTCTGATGTCCTAGCCAGAGAGGAGACCATGGAACGGCAAAGATCGAGGATAGCATGGCTGAAAGATGGAGACCGAAACACTGAATTTTTTCAGGCAAAGGCTCGGGCTCGAGGACGTACCAATCGTATTCAGTCACTCGTCGCTGAAGATGGTCGGGTCCTCTACGAGCAGGAAGATCTTGAGAAGCTAGCTTGTGAGTTCTACCAGCAGCTATTCTCTGCACAGGATATCTTACAGCCGGAATTGGTGTGCAACTATGTGCCCAAGAAGGTAACGGAGGAGATGGGTCGGGCTCTAACCAAACCATTTACTGAGGAGGATGTGGAGTCGGCTCTCTTTCAAATGGCACCAAGCAAAGCTCCTGGGGTTGATGGGTTCAATGCTGGGTTCTTTCAGACTCATTGGCAGTTAGTGAAAGGAAGCGTCTTTGCAAAGATCTGAAGTTTTCTAAATGGAGGAGATCTCCCACCTGAGGTAAACAAGACATTGTTAGTCCTGATCCCGAAGGTGAGTAATCCACAAGAGCTATCCCAGTACCGGCCAATCTCCCTTTGCAATGTTGTGTATAAGATATGCTCGAAAGCTATGGCCAACCGACTCCGGATCATCCTGGATGAGGTGGTCTCGGCTGAACAAAGTGCCTTTGTCCCGGGCAGGTTAATCACGGATAACATTTTAATTGCTTATGAGTGCATTCACTATCTAAGAGGCAGGAAAGGCAAGCAAGGAGCATGTGCGGTTAAGCTAGACATGGCGAAAGCTTATGACCGCGTGGAGTGGAGGTTTTTGGATTCTATAATGAAAGCACTTGGCTTCCCTGATCAGTGGTGCAGTTTGGTTATGAAATGCGTCACGGCGTATCATTTTCGGTCGTGGTAAATGGAGTCTTTTCAGATTGCTTCCTCCCCACAAGAGGGTTACGACAAGGTGATCCCATCTCACCGTACTTGTTCCTTCTTTGTGCGGAGGGTTTATCATCGATGCTCAAGAGTATTGGCCCGCTCTATGTGTCTCGGGGGTGAGAGTGAGCGGACATGCACCGTGGATCTCGCATCTCCTATTTGCGGATATTTGCCTCATCTTTACTCAAGCGTCGAAGAAAGGGCGATCGAATTGCAAAGATTCTTGATGATTACAATCGAGGGTCCGTCGCCTAGTTAACAAAAGCAAATCGGCAATCTTTTTTTAGTCCGAACTGTGATGACGAGTGTAAAGCAACCGTGCATGATGGCCTCCATTTTTCACGAAGCCGGGGAGAAATATTTGGGTTTGCCAACGCGTCGGCCGAGAGGGGGTCACCCGGTGCCTTCAACTATGTACCGGGCCGGGTACGAGGCATGATGGGGGGCTGGGCTGAGAAAAACATGAGTTGTGCAGCTCGGGAGGTGCTTCTGAAAGCCAATGCTCAGTCGGTGCCAACATACCCGATGTCGTGCTTCAAACTCTCACCGGCGGTTTGTCGAAGCTAACCTCGCAGATCTCAAATTATTGGTGGGGAAGCAGCCTTGATAGCCATAGGTCGCCGACCGGATCCGATGGGAGAAACTTAGTAGATCAAAAGATGAAGGTGGAATGGGTTTTCGAGACTTTGCTTTGTTCAATCAAGCTATCTTTGGGAAAGCAAGGGTGGCGTTTGATCAATCGTCCGAGTCGTTGTGTGCTCGGGTGTTGAAAGGAAAATATTACCCTCAGTCAGATTTTCTTTCAGCAACCAAAAAACGACGCAGCTCGGCAACTTGGAAGGCCATCCTCCATGGCCGTGATGTCTTGGCGCGTGGACTGATAAAGCGCGTGGGGCCGGTGATATTGATGTGTGGAATGAGAACTGGATTCCGGGACTCCAATCTCTTAAACCGGTGTTTCGACGGGCTCAAAGGTGGTGGATAAGGTCCATGACCTATTTCTACAGGGCACTAGAGTCCGGGATGAGAGAGTGGTCGCGGGTCCTTCATGGCCCTTGAAGCTAATGAAATTCTCAAGATCAAGACTAGCGCCGGGACATCGAGGACATTCCGGCATGGGGCCTTGAAAAGCATGGCTTCTATTCAAGACGCTCGCATACAAATTTCTCAAGCAACAACAACGGTGAAGCCGAGATGGTCGGACGGAATGAGGCCTCGGCGTCCGGGGGTTGGCGCCATGGGCGGCTCTCGGAAGTTGGAGGTGCCGCCAAAAGTAAAGAGTATTCGGTGGAGGGTGCCGCATAATGCGCTTCCATCAAGGGCGGAGCTAAAGAGGAGGCACGTGGAGCGGGAGAGCCATTGTGAAGTTTGCGGCGATCCCGCGGAAACTCTATTCCACGTCTTCTTCGAATGCCCTATGGCGAAGAGATTTTGGGAGGCGGTGAAAAACCTTGAAAGGTGTCGGTGCTCTAAGTTACATCCATGCTCGTGGGCCGCAGATGTTACAAAACGTCGGTTTGCTCACCCGCCATGGCGTCGCCGGGTTGTCGGTGGAGCACGGGCGTGTGGACCCGGTCGGAATGGCCGTCGTCATGGGAGGAAGGTGTGGGGAGCCGGTGCTTTGCAAAGACGATACATCTCGACCGCTAGAAGCATTGGTGTCCCTACGGCCTAAGCAAGAGCGTAAGACGAGGCCAAAGAGAGCACGATGGGAGAGACCAGGAGGAAGGGTGGACGAAGGTCAACACCGGCGCGGGATTTGATCAAGAACCCGCCTCGGGAAGGACCGGAGTGTGCATACGGAACCATGAGGGCATAGTTCGGGGGCGGCGGCAAGATGGATGGATGATGTCGATTCGGCATTGACGGTGAAGCGTTAGTCGCAAAAGAAGGGCCGGAGCTTTGCCGTGGAACTTGGCATTGACAAGGTAATTCTTGAAGTCGATTGTCAAAGCTTGGTGCGTCTCCTACGAGGATCCGGACTCCATCTACTCCTCCATTGGTAGTCTTTGTTTTGATATCATAGAGCTTAGTAAAGGTTTTTTTCGATTTTCGTGTGGCTTGGGTGCGTAGAGAAGCTAATCGATGGCGCACATGTGTGCTTACGTAATCTCTCGCCACCATGCGTTCATTTTTTGGCTTGATGTAATCCCGACTGGCTAGTTGATCTAGCGACCACGCATTGTATTCCTTCAAATTATGAATGAAAGCTCTATGATTCACTCAAAAGAATTAGCGACGATCAACGAGAGGACTTTAGGCTACGGTGAGAGCGAGGACCGGGATTACGTCGGATCGGAAGGAGAATACAACGAAGGCAAGTCCTAACCCCCCATCTTTCCACCACCATCATTTTATACCAACTCCATTATAATATTACTATGTATGAATTTTATGTGATAAATGAACTGATGACTATTAAATATAGTTACAGAACTGAGCAATGTGTATATAATGTGAAACAAGACTTAACTTGTTGACGGGAACGAGTGACCGTAATTTATGTGGGATAAATTACCTTGGCGAGGTTCGCCTGTGTGGGTTCCCGCAGAGATACTGCGTTTGGTCGTATAAGGACCGGTTCATAGGCCATCTCACCTAGTCCGATATACGCACAAACCACATGTCTATATGGGTAGACCTGATCTCACACCCGTTAGGTAGAAATATAGTTTCCACTAGGAGGCCGGCGTGGCATCGGGTTAACAGGAGAGGGCACGGTTGCCGAGTGATCTTCCGTGGTCCGGTCGGCATGGTTGCTAAGTGATCTTCCATGTAAAATGTATTTGTTGTGCCATGTGCGAGCACCCTTTTTAATTAGAACCGGATGCTAAGTGATCATCCATGGATGCTAAGTGATCACCCAACCACTATATATATTGGGATCTTTGTGTGATCATCCCGGCATTGTGTGGGTTCCGCCCCGAGTAATCCGTAGTGGAATTATATGAAAACCTAAGGTCGCACCATCCGGTACGAGGTCTTGTTAGTGCTATCTCGCCATCGATGTCGTGGCCGAGCAGCCCGACTGAAACCTGAGAAGCCCGATCAAGTCCGAAGAAGCGTTGGGTCGGGAAACCACCCGATCGATGGCTTGTTTACGTATTGTGTTATTTATGTTTTACTTGAGTATCGCCGTCAAAGTGGGCCCATGAAGGTCGGCCGTCGACCGCCCTTTAAGTCGGGAGTCGAGAACCGAGTGAACATGGAACTCTTTCATTCTGAATACAGAACTAGAACCAAGGCAGAGGGGTTAGCCCTGCCCGGTTCCTCGTCGTTCCAATCCACCTTGTGAGCGATTCACGCCGTCGGTGATCTCTCTCGGCGGCCACGGACGTGACAACCGATCATGGTTGGATTGTATCTATCATGTGGGGAATTGTGTACCCTCTGCAGAGAGTGTATTAAACCTATTCGAATAGCCACGTCGTCCTTGGAATGGGCAACCACTAGGATGAGGTCCCCCTTTGATTAGTACTTGCTATAATAATTATGCCGATGATATTAATTAATTATATAATATTGCAACCCGAACTGGCGCGGGAAAGGTGATGCTTCCCCGGGGCCCAAACCTTATATTTTAACAAATAATATTATCACCCCATCATCCACCCTTGTTAGGGCTTCTTTGAGTTTATGTACTCACCCGTTGTTGACTCACATATATCGATCCGGAGGAGGAGTACGACATCGACGAGGAGGACAACTGCGAGGACTAGAAGACGCGCAAGGATCTACGGATACGTTCGAGGAGTTACTAGGATATAGGGCTTCGACCGCTCGAGCATGCACGTGGAATGTTGCACCGCTTCGTAGTAGTTTCGTTTGTAGTAGCTACCACCCTATGTAATAAATCACCGCAGAGTGGAACATCGCTAGTTATGTAATCCCTTTGGCTATGTCATGACCATGATGTTGTAAGACCTTAATATTTATGTTAGCAATAAAGCTCGGTATTCATATTAAATCGGTGTGCTATTTTTGTTATCTTGTGCGTATTTGTGCGGATCCTGGCGCAAATACAAATGCACGCGGACTCTCAAAATGGGGGTCTTACAATATTTCTCCGGTCTCATCCGGATAGTCCCTCTGTCCCATTATTATCTCTATGATTATTACCCCCAAACTGAATATGTTTGACTTTGTTGAGATTATGCCTTTGTTTATGTATTCGGGCGGCATGTAACCCCTGCATTGCAACACGGATGCATTAACTTTGAAGCCTTGAACGAGATAATTGAAAGAATAGTCATTTTAGCAACTCCAAAACAACGAGCTATGAAGACCCATTTGACTCACAATGTTCCATCACGGCTTATTGTGAAAGTTTTAGTTTTCTCCTCACCGAAGAGTCTTGACAAGCCAAAGTCTGCAATTTTAGGCACCATATTGTTACCGAGCAATATGTTTTCAGGTTTCAGATCCATGTGAACAAAGGGAGCATTAAGTTGGCTTTCTCCGTGGAGATAATGTAAACCATGACAAATACCCTTGATTATTTTGTAACGTGTCTCCCAAGTAAGTCCAGAAGATTCATCTGCATTTGTAAGAAAGCATTCTGAAAGTGCTATATGATATGAAACTCAGAACCACACATGCTACAGTCTCGAATAAAGGGAAATGAACACAATACACCTGTATTGAATTCTTATACCTGAAAGGTACCCACGAAGGTTTCCTTTTGGCATGTACTCCAGGCAAAGCAACCTTTCTGGCTTGTCAGCGCAAATTTGTTCCCCATTGTATTCAACATATATATTCTCTGTTTCAGAACACCAGCTCACAAGTAGCACTATATTTGGGTGGTTAAGCCTTGTTAGATGATATGCTTCATTCTCAAATTGTTTATCGTTAACTCCAGGCTGCACTGAATTTAGTTTCTTCACAGCAACCATTTCACCATTTGGTAGCAGTCCCTGTTTAAACTCTCTTGTTATTAAGAGAGGTACGAGTCTATGCATAGTATGATGACATAAATTTGATGGGCCCAAGATATGTGATTTAATCTTACCTTATATACCTTGCCAAAACCACCTTCACCAATTAGCCGATCATTAGAGAAGTTGTTTGTGATGTCTCTCAAATATTCTAGGGATACACTGCCTGGTCCTGAACTTCCTTGTTGTGACGTGCTCTCCAGCGTGTCAGAGCTGCTAAACTCACTGTCCATTTCCATTTTAGCAAAATCCTGACTGGACGTACAATCAGTTTCACATGATAACTAACATCTATTTCTCTTCCCCAGTGTGCAGGGTGCCTTCAGTGAGTCGTGAATTGTTTATGAATGATTTCACTTGCTAAACCAAGTAAGCTAGATGAAATTAAATAAGTTGTCTCAAAATACAGGACCGACCACAAAGACAAATTGTTAGGTTGTTTATTGCACTCGTACGTCCTGATGAACAGTTGCACAAAGAGTATGTAGTCATGGTGTTAGAGTATGAGTAGTGTTGGCCCAAGACGCTAGGCCCAAGAGGCCCATGTATGCACTATATTGCTACCCTTCTAGGGTTAGCCCTAATTGAGGAAATCGAAACTCTAACATGGTATCAGCCTAACCTTATCCTCTCTTTCCTCCCCAGCCCGCCCGCCATGGCTGGCCGCCGCCACCCACCGCAGGGCGCCATCTCCTCCCCTCTCCTCCTTCCCCACCTCCCGACATATGCCGCCGCCGGGCCGCCGCAGCGCGTCGCCGCGCTCGCGCGCGTGCCCGGGGCGCCCTCTCGCCGGATTCGCGACGCCGGGCGCCGGCCTTCGTCGCTGCCGTGGGCCGGCCCCGCACATCCTCGTGAGCCGACGCCGCCGCCGCCGCCGATGGCGCGTGGCGCGGGCGAAGCGGTGCTCGACGCGGGCGCTGGCGCTGACGCCCGTCGCCGCTGGCCCGGGCGTAGGGGCTGCGGTGTCTATGCCGCCGACGGGCCGGTGGTGCCCCTCTCGCCGCGCGGGCCGCGCCCGGGCCGGCTCCCTCTCGTCACTTCCCGGCTCGGGCGGCTGGGGCAGCCCCGCGGCCGCCGGCCGGGCATGCCCCCGCAGCCACCGGCTTGGGATGCCCTTGTGGATGCACCATTCTCCATCGCCCTCGAGCGGTTCACGGCGCGAAGCACGGCGCCCGCCGCCATCACCGCAGCCGCCGCGAATCGCCGCTGCTAGCTCGGGGAGTGCAGCATACTGGCCGCTGCTACTCGCCGCGCGTGTTTGACACCAAAGACCGCCGCCTACGACATCGACGCTTCCCGCCGCCGCGGGTCGCCGCGTGGCCGGCGGCCATCTTCGCAGGGCCACTCGCTTGGGAGCGCGAGGGCGGTGCGGCCGCTGCAACCATGCCGCGTGTCCTTGGCACGCGGCGCAGTGCCTCGCTCTTCCCCTCGCCTCCCCGCGGCCGCCTATCCCCGACGTGCGGCGGCATGCGGCCGCCGCCCGGCTAGCCGGATCACCGCAGCGCCGTCCCCGCCCACGACCCCGACGATCCCCTTGCGGCGCCATTTCCGGACCTCCCGCCCGGTCCGCCCTTGCTACTACTCCGCCGCCGCTATCTTCTCCGTTCCTCCCGCCTCCGGCCGGCGGGGGTGGGGAGGGGCGTGGCGGCCGCCGCCGCCGCCGCGGTGGCGGTTGGACTCTCACGGGGGCTTCACGGGGGCCTCACCACTGCCTCTCGCGGCCTCCTCCCTCGGCACTCGGGCTCGCCCGGCTTTGTCGGCTCGGACCGGCGGCACGGGCCCCTTCCACCACCGGTGGTCGAGGACCCGTGTGGCCCTTCCAGGGCTCGGCGGTGCACCTAGCCCGGCCAGCGGCCATGCTCGTTTGTGCTCCACCGGGATCGCACAACCCGTCTCCGTGGGCTACACCTCCCGGCGCTTCGCCCGGGCTTGTCGGTTGGGACCCGGCGGCCTTGGCGGCCTCGACACCTCCTGTCGGTCCAGCTTGGATCGCCGACTCGGGGGCCACTTACCACACCACTTCCGACCCGAGTATACTCTCCTCCGTTCACCCTCCTTCTTCTTCTCATCCTTCGTCTATCATGGTTGCCAATGGCTCGTGTATTCCTGTCACGTCCGTGGGTGCAGCCGGCGCTCATGGCTCCTTTCGTCTTCCCGACGTTCTTGTTGCCCCCTCTATGGTTCACAACCTTCTTTCTATTCGCCGTTTTTATACCGACAACTCTGTTCCGCCGAGTTTGACTCTTTCGGTCTTACCGTGAAGGATTTGGCTACCCGGCGTCCTCTTCTCCGCTGCGATAGCTCGGGGCCCCTTTACACCCGCCGTTTTCCTCCCTCCACCTCGCCTTCTTTTTGTCGCTTTGCTTTCGCCACCACACCATCCTCCACTACTTGGCACCGTCGTCTCGGCCATCCCGGGTCGTGATGCTCCGATGCGGCTTCGGTCCGAGACTCCGACATGCGGTGTCCTCGGGCTCCCGATGAGCCCTTGTGTCATGCGTGCCGGTGGGCGTCATGTTCGTCTTCCTTTTTCCCCTCCTCTTCTTCCCATGCCTCTCGGCGTGTTCGATCTTGTTCCACTGCGATGTATGGACTTCTCTCGTCCTCGGCATTTTACGGCTACAAATACTATCTCGTGGTGGTCGATGATTTTTCTCATTACTCGTGGACTTTTCCCCTCCGTGCCAAGTCGATGCTTTCCCCACTCTTCACCACTTTTCGCCCTTTGGGTGTCTACTCGATTCGGCCTCACCATCAAGGCCGTCGGTGTGACAATGGCGGGAGTTCGACAACTCCACCTCCCGAGCCTTCTTCCTCTCCCCACGGTGTCGATTGCGCATGTCTTGTCCCGTATACCTCCTCGAGCGGCAAAGGGCCGGCGCATGATTCGCACCACCAAGCGACATCATGCGCACCCATACGCTCCAGGCGTGCCTCCCTTTCGCGGGGGGAGAGCCACGCACACCTCCACCTACCTCCTTAACCGCCTTCCTTCCGTCGCGCCCGCCCAGCTCCCCACGCCACACCATGCCCTCTTCGGCACACCTCCTCGCTACTGAGCACCTCCGTGTCTTTTGGGTGTCGCGTGCTACCAACACCGCCGCCCTCCTCACAAGCCGGCTCCCCGCTCGACCCCCCGTGTGTCTTCCTCGGGTACTCTCCGGACCACAAGGGTTACCGGTGCTATGACCTCACCTCTCGTCGGGTCCTCATCTCTCGCCATGTGGTGTTTGATGAGTCCGTCTTCCCTTCTCCACCACCACCACCTCCCGATTTCCACTCCGGGACCTCGACCTCTTTGAGATGTGTCCGTGACCGGTGGCCCGGCCACCTCAAGCATTTCTGCGAGGCCACGCTTCCGGGTCCCGGCTTCGCCGCCGCCCGGTGCCGCACCTGACTTCGGCCCCTGTGTGCGGGTCTGTGGCCTCACCCTCCGGCGGCCCGGCGCCGCGGGCCCGAGGACGCCGGTGTACGTTCCCGATCGTGGCGCCCAGCGGTGCCCGTTGCACCTCGGGGGCGTTTCGGCGAAGCCGATGCGTGTCTACCGGTGCCGGGCTCGGTGGTCCGCCACCTCGCCACCCGGTGGCCCCTCCTTCGCCGGCCGCTCGTGGTCACCACCGGTGGTGCCTTCTTCAGCGGCGACACCGACACCACGGTGGCCTCCTCTCCTCCGGCCTACGCCTACTCCACCGCCCGCGTCCACGGGTGGCCCCGTGTCCCGGTGTACCACCGCCCGCTCCTTCACCGCGACCAGCGTCATGTTCACCCGATGGTGGCGACTTGGCGGGAACTCTCCGCCCCGGGCCCTTGCGGCAATGCCGGGGACTCGCCCGTCTCTCCGGTACCCTCTTCTTCTGTAGCAGCGGCCTTGTCGGACCCTCACCGGCGCCGTGCAATGGAAGAAAGGAGATACGCGGCTCTCCTCGCCAACGGACTTGGGATCCGGTGCCCGCCCGCCGGCGCCAACATAAATCCACCGGCAAGTGGATCCGGACACACAAGCGGCGGCCGGATGGTTCCTCGGGAGCGGTACAAGGCTCGGCGGGTTCTTCGCGGTTTCACCTCGCCCGGGGGCAGACTATGATGAGACCTTCGCCCCGGTGGTGGCCGGCCGCCACCGTCGCGACGGTGCTCTCGCGCTCTTGCTCGCTCTCCCGACGGCATCACCGGATGTCAAGAACGCCTTCCCTGCATGGGAGCCATCGAGGGAGCAGGTCTATTGCGGTCCACCGGCGGTTCGTTGACTCTTCGTCCGACATGGTCTCGCGGCTCAACAAGTCTCTTTACGGCCTCAAAGCGGGCCCCGGGGCGTGGCACTCTCGGATTGCGGCCTTCTTGGTGTCACCGGGGTTTTGTGAGGCCAAAGTCGGATACATCCCTCGTTTATCTACCACCATGGAGCCGAGGCGCGCGTATGCTGCTCTATGTTGATGACATTGTCCTCACGGCTTCCAGTCCTTCACTACGCGCCGCATCATCATCGCTCTTCGCCGGGGAGTTTTCTGTGAAGGATGCGGGGTGCTGCTCCACCACTTCCTCGGGGTCACTGTTGAGCCTCGTCCCCTTTGGACTTCTTCTTCACCAAATGACATTTACACTCTTGATATCCTGGAGCGCGGGGATGACGAGCCGCAAGCCTTGCCCCACTCCGGTTGACACACGTGGCAAGCCGCCGAGGAGGGAGGGCGATCCCAAAGGGCGAACCCCTTACCGAAAGTACCGGAGTCTCGTCGGTGCACTTCTCAAGACCTCACTTTCACCAGGCAGTCGACATCACCCACGCCCCGCGCGCCACACGGTCTCCACATGCATGATCCCCGAGAGCCCCACCACGCTCTCAAGCGCCTTCTTCGCTACCTCAGAGGCATCGTTGACTACGGGTTGCTACTTCACGGTCTCCCCGACCGAGTTCGCGCTCACACCGACCGACCAGGCCGGGTGTCCAGACACTCGACGCTCCACCTCGGCTACGCCGTCTTCCTAGGCGGCAACCCTGGTGTCCCGGGTCGCCCGCCGCCGGCCTGGTCGCCTCCCTCCGCCAGTCGCCGAGGCGGAGTACGGCGTTGTTAACGGCGTGGCGCAGGCGTCTGGCTCCGCAGCCCTCGCCGAGCTCCACACCCCTCTTCAAGACCACACTGGCCCATCATCGCGACAACGTCGGCGCCGTCTACCTCTCCACCAACCCCGTGCAGCACCGGAGGACCAAGCATGTGGAGATCGATGCGCGCCGTGCGTGATCGGGTCGCCATCGGCGAGGTTCGGGTCCTCCACGTCCCGACCACCCTCTCCGTTTGCCGACATCTTCACTAAGGGTCTCCCATCCTCGACCTTCAACGAGTTCCGCTCCGGCCTCAACATCACCGGTGGCTAGTTGCGCGTGCGTGGGGGGCTCTGTGTTGTACTTCTTTTCGTGTCGATCACGCAAACTCCGCTGCGACGGTAGTTCAGACTGCGGGGGGATGTTAGAGTATGAGTAGTGTTGGCCCAAGACGCTAGGCCCAAGAGGCCCATGTATGCACTATATTGCTACCCTTCTAGGGTTAGCCCTAATTGAGGAAATCAGAAACTCTAACACATGGGATGGCATCTCATCTATAAAATCACTACCTATATCTTTTGTGTATACAAATACCACAACAAGAAGCTACGCAACTTCAGTTGTATATTTGTACGTACTGCTCCAAGTATATATAATTGATCTTCTTAAGAAGATGATCCACAGTACGCTTTAATCCTAGCACCGACTGAGTTTAGTTGTTGTGGTTGAGATGGTAACGCACTCAGTAATCACATATATGTCTAGCACTCTAGCTAGCATATATGTTTGGCAATAATCACATATATTTGCTCAGGTCAACTGCTGGATCAAGCGCACAAGCATGCCCTGGCCTTATATGTACTGCTCTCTCGACCGGCTGAATCCCAAGCATACATACATGCCATCATCCAAATTAATAAGGTCTTAATTACCTAGCTAGCTAGGTACAAATTACTGCTTTGCATTGGGTGAAAATAACAGCCTAATAAAAATATAATCTCCGTCTTATATTAATAATTAAATACTCCTACTGCTGAAAGACCAGCCTCCCTCCTAGAGTCCCACCACCTGGATCTGGATCATGGCGGCATGGCACACTAGTAGCAAGTCCTAGATTCAGATCTACGAGCAGCTAGCAGAAACCAGTTGATGTATAGGCAGACACGAGTTGCTAATTTGGAGCAGATGTATGCAGATTGATCGATATGCCTTGGAAAATAATCAAATGTTTTCAACCTGGTGAACAAGTTTTGTTTTTGCAAAAATGACAGACAGATCAATAATTTGGAGAGCTGCAGCACGTTGACTAGCTATAATCAGCGCTAACGACGAGTCCCGGCCCGGAAATTTGTCTGGGTCAATACAGAAAACATAAGGAAGAATGAAGAAGATTAACTAGCGAGAAGTAGCACTGACCTGGGTAGCACTGGTCTGGACATACCACCTCCGTCCCGCTATCTGTGTCGCTTGGGAGCTGTGCGTGTGAGAGGATTGCGGTTCCCGAGCGACTCCGAAAAAGGGACGGAGGGAGTAAGGAAGAATGAAGAAGATTAACGAACAGGGCGTATGTGGATGGAGGGCGTAGATATATATAATGTATTTGTGACTGTGTGAGGACTGAAGACTGAGCGCAAAGCTCCAGGCAGAAGAAGGATTAAATAAATACGTACAGACAAGGAATCAAGGATCAAAAAAAAAAAAAAACGTACAGACAAGTTGGTAAGGCATTCTCACATGCTGCCAATTTTAATAAGCACCTTTAGCCCAGAATATTCATCCCACCAATCATGCTCAATCCAGACCAACAAGTGGAAGCGCGTGTTTACACGGGTTTCTCTCTGATCGAGGTTGCGGGTGACCAAGGGGAATATGCCGTTGACGACGACGACGACGACCTTTGCCTAAGCGCAGTGCCCGCCTCGCGGCAGAAAAAAACAAGTTGAGAGCTCCTAAACGAGAGGCCCAGGCAAGGAAGATCCACAAGAAGCGACTCGGTCTCTCTGGGGGAATGGAATTGCCCGATCAAGCTTCCTCCCTTAGGAAGAGTTCAAGAAGGTGCTCCCCCCAGCGAAGAAGGAACGCATGCGCCTGCTGTTCCCAGCCAGGAAACGTCGCAGGCTCTGCCGTCTCCGTCTGTGCTGCACAGCATAGGATGTGAAGCCCCACCTGTAATGATTAATTCAGACATCCTGATGTGGAACGTCCGCGGTATCAACATGCAGTGTTCTTCGACAGAATCCTGCTCTACTCAAATCGATGAATAATCATGATCACTAGTCCACAACTATCAGTAACTCATACATTTATGTAGGACATGGACATCTCATTAAAAGTTTACAACCATGTTAATCATCAAATGGAAGAACAAAAATATTGCAAAACTAGGTAAGTTTGACATCCTAGTAACACGTGGGAGTATGGCCCACATGTCTTGAGTATGTCCAGTGAGTTTATTACATTGCTATACATTATTTGGATAGAATAAAATAAAACTATGTCCAGACCAACAAGTGGAAGCGTGTTTACACTGGGTTTTCTCTGATCGGGGTTGCGGGTGACCAACGGGAATGCCGTTGACGACGACCACGACGACGACGACGACGACCTAGTGCCTAAGCGCAGCACAGTGCCGGTCTCGCGGCAAAAAACAAGTTGAGAGAGGCCCAGGCAAGGAAGATCCTTATGAAGCGACTCGATCTCTCCGGGGACCGGGGCGTGGAATTGCCCGATCAAGCTTCCTTCGAAGAGTTACAGAAGCTGCTCGGCAGCGACGAAGGAACGCGTGCGCCTGCTGTTCCCAGGCAGGAAACGTCGCCAGCGGCTCTGCCGTCTGTGCTGCACAGCATAGTATGCGTAAGCCCCACCTGTCACTGCCGTAATAAGCTGATGATGATTAGTTCAGACATCCTGATGTGGAACGTCCGCAGTATCAACATATATGCGGTGTTCTACGGAATCCTGCTCTACTCAAATCGATGAATAATTATGATTACAGATTTTATAAAATCATGTAATTACAGATTTTATAAAATCTGCTAATGAGTAATCTACAGAATCCTGCTCTGTCAACATATAAAATCGGTAACTGCAAACAAGTAAATGTCAAAGCATATATAGGATTACAGATTAATTAAAATTAAATATGGTGCATACGCAACAAAGAAGTTCTAGTTTAGAACCATGGCAATCAAATGGAATGGAAGAACAAAAAATATTTGCAAAACAAGGTATGTTTGACATTTTAGTAACACTAGTATAGTGCCCGTATGCGTTGCCACGGTTCATTTAAGAAATGCACATAAAAACAATCCGGCGATAAGATTTTTTTCATAGTTTTTGTCTCTTTTATTTTTGCGACTTTCATAGTTTTTGTCTCACGCAATCAGGAATTACATTCATGAATTACAAGACATAATAAAGATATTATCAAAAAAATCATGTGCTCTTGAATGTACTTCATCTTGTGCTCCTTTGACGAAACCACCGAATGTCAATGTGCAAGAAACCCTGATTAAAAAACACAAATCAAAATGTTTAGTTCTAGGTAATAAGAAAAACTATAGCTCATAGTATGTATTTAAAAAATTATATTACCATATAACAAATACATTTCTATCAGTCTACAAACTACTATTAGAAACATGTGATGTGTTCGACAGCAAATTAGCTTTCCTCAGTTGGACTCCTTCACTTACATGTGTCAAGTATTGTAAAAATGCTTCATAATACAAGCCAAGAAGACCATTCAAAAGACTACTTAGGCATAGGCAATACAAAATAATTGGACATCTCACTTAAATTAGCATAATAATAGAATTAACATATCAAGCTGCAAATTGATCAGTTGAAGGCAGGGCTTCCTTACCAGCAAGGGAGACGCCGACTGATCCACGTGATGAGGCCGGCGGGGTCACGGCGACGGCGGGAGCATCGTTTCAAGATGCACGCATACAATTACAAGGCACAATGCTAGATAAACATTGTGACAGGAACTTGCTCTGAAAATTATTCAGAAACTCAAACTTGCTCTATAAATAAACAGATAAATTGACAAGTAAATCAAGAAATTTCTCAATTTTAGATACAGGAACACATGTGGTGTTTAAATTGACGATTCTTTCAACTCCTCCAAAATCAGCATAATCCGTGTGCAGGAATACAACAATGGCTCTTACCTTATAGCAGCACCTGGAAGAAATATGATAAACCCCCTCTTCGCCTCTCTCTCTTCCCATCTTGTTTTCAGTCCATGGCATCTAGCAGCAGGCAAAGTTGTACCGTATCAATCACCAAGAGACAATAGATGGCTAAAGCTAGCTTCATACATGGTAAACTGAAAAAGACAGTGGCTGGGCATGAAGCAACGTCAGCAAACATCAGGCGCAACTAATTTAGAAATGAGTTATACAATCCCTAAACGTAGGCACCTTCCTAGCAAATGACCAATGCATTAAATAGGACACTCTAGGAAGCACTGCATCAGCATATATTCATTAAATAACCACTGCCATAAATCGTCAACAAAATATGACACCCCAAAAAAGAGCTAGCAGAGAAGCACATCTTAGCTAGATAACAACAGTGTGGCCCCTCTGCTCAAAGCAACCAATAAAATCCATTCTAAAGAATTGACAAAAGAGTGCAGTGCAATTGGACATGCCAGGGAAAATATACTCGTGAAATTTCATGCTAGTGCAACAGTACTTAATCCTATACAAGAAAGCGCCAAAAACTCAAATGGTATTAACTTGTAGGGGTTTTAGATTAGGCATAGCTACAGCCCTAAGGCTGAAAACATAAATTATTCTTGGCCTCAAATTTTAAAAAACCATTAATATTGGCACCTGGAAAAATATAATTTCATAAATTGAGTAGTGCTGTAATGCCAGCTTTGGCGATAGATATTATATCTGCTGCTCCATGGCCTCATCAATTGCAACCCTGGAATAGCATAAGAAAAGGGGGACTGGGTTAATGTGGTTTTGAGAGCAGACGAAAAAAAAGGAAATATAATATATTTATTCTAGTTTCACCAAACATATGAATTGACGACTACCTGTCCTCAGGTCTCATCTTGTCAAATTCATGGATACAAACTACTCAACCATCAGCCTAAACCATGGCTCCTTCCAAATAAAACTCACGCTATAGAGAAAAAGGAACTGTTTACAATCTTTGAAACCTGAACTTTAGTAAACAACAAACAAGTCATTGAAATAAACCTACCGAGCTACCATCCCGAGTTACAGATGCTGTAGGACCAGCTGTAGATGATCCTTCGACAAATGTGTAGACTGCAATAGGTGCAATCTTCTCTGCAAATTAGAAGAGCTGCTGCAACACACATTAGTGTCACTGAAGTGACTGAACCAGAGAACTTTAGTTTTAAATAACAAGAAAGAATAGATCAAGTGGCTGCCGCTAGCTAACCTTGTTGTAGATCTGAAAAGAAACAAGATACTTTTGGTGGCTTTGGTGGCTCCTGCCTTGGATTTAATGAGGGGACTTACCACCAGCTGCAAACAATAAGATAGTTTTCTTAGATTTGAGCTCGTTCATCTTATAAGAACCAGTCCTCTGTAGGCATTTTCAACAAGAGGATTTTTTCAGAAACATAGTGGCCCAGAGAACACAAAGTAATAGTTCTAATATAGTCTAATTCTGGAATGGCTGAACAGTAAATATGCTTGTGTGTCGTGAATATATATATACACATGAGTACTTTATATACAATGAAAAAAACATCTCTGCTACTTACTGAGGGTCCCCAAGTAGAGATCCTTGTTCCCTGCAACTTGTCCAAGCCGTGCTTGCCATCTTAGCGATGCCTATAATTACAGAGAGTTCACGGAAAACACCATTAACACATAGCATTCATATACAATGATCTATTAAGAGAAATAATATGTAACTGATCTTGCTCAAACTTTAACAATGATCATTGGTGTTCAACTCAGTACCAAACAACTCAGCAACCAGAGCATCATTCTGCAGGTTGAGGATGTCTGCATCACTGATGCCCCTAAGATCATCCTGTGTGAAGAAGAAACATTCTTAAATAAGAGACCTTCTTAAACAGCATCGAAACAGAAACTTGATAAGGTGCAAAAGCAATTCTCTGTTAATTGTATTCCAAAATCAACCTCTACATGAATCAGAAAATCTGTGCTCATAACAGGGCTATTACAAAACTTCAGAACTTTACTGTGGTAAAATTAGTTATCCGTACTTGGATCTCAAAGAGAAAACATTTTCGGATATTCTTCTCTTTCATGCATAGAGAAAAGCAGGTGGGGTTTGCTCAGCTACTGCTATCCTTGGTTGCACATGGCAGCAAATAGTCAACTTGGCAATGCAGTTATCTAAGAACAAGCAGCACATGATTCTGCTTGCGTAATGTAACCATCTAGAAGAAATGGCAGATAGAATATCAAAGAAAGTTCAAATCTCCCTCAAGCTATCTTAGCTTTCAGTGTTATCATTCACCCATATATGTCAATAAGCTTTGGTTTTCAGGGCTTACACAGATAGTGTTTTAGAAGTATCTCACCTAAATAGTAAGCAGTTCAAATATAATCGTTAAGGAACAAATATATAACAGATCAAGACAAAGTCAAAGCATTCGAATTCGAAACTAACAGAGTGAAATAAAGAAAAGAAACATTGAAACTCAAAGACAAATGTTGTGCGCTATTGGATGGTCGAGCAGCCCGCTTTGCTTACCAGTTACTACCATGGCAAAGTCAGATTCATGCGTCACGTTGCTTCATGGTGGCGTCCAGCATGCTGCACCGGCCGCATGGTCACCACCATGCTCTGTGCCGTGGCTGCTGGAAGAGGAAATCTACGTTCAAGAAAAACTGATGAATGGATTGGAGATTCTTGAGCGAGCGAGTTCAGACACGTACCATGTGGGAAGCGGCGAGGACGGCGCGTCGTCCATTGTTTTCCTCCACCAATGCGAGGTCCACCACATCGAGCTGCCGGGACTCCACGCTGACGACCCCGTCATCGAGAGGCTCCGCTAGGATCCTCCCTGCCACGTCCGGCCCTTGGTGGCGTCGTGAGAGGATAGAACGATGTGGAGGATCCTCCCTGCCACGTCCTGCTCCTCATCCCCACGCGAGGAGCAGGGGCCAACCACCAATGTCGGAGTCTCCAGCGCGCCAGTAGCTTGTCCCGGTCCACGGCCTTGTGCTCGAGTCGCTCGGCGCGGGCGTGCAACGCGCGGCATCGGCGAGGCGTGCGCGGAGGGAGGCAGCCTCGTCCACGGCGGCGACGTAGACCTAGAGGCGGCATACGGCCTCCATCTAGGAGGCGCGGTGGCCCGCAAAGATCTCGGCGGCAGCGCACGCAGGGCTGTCGCAGTTGGTCCTGGACTGCTGGGGAGGAGCGTCTATGACTCCGGCCACCAAATCCGTCCATCGCCGATTGGCCGGAGGAAGCCACCGGAGCTGGAGAGCTCGCCGTGCGCGGCGGCGAGGGGTGGCCGGGGAGGCACGCATGGCAGGAGCGGGGCACGCGGCGACGTTCTCCTGTTAACGAGCGGCGGCGCTCCTGGACGGGCGGTACTCCCCTTTGGCAGCGGGTGGATGAGCCGCGATGGAGGCGGAGGGTCGCGCGTCGGGGAGTGTGCGGGGGGGACACGTAGGGTCGTGCGCGTGCGGGAGGGGAGAAGAGTCGCGCACGCCTGTACGCGGGATTAGGACGTGGTAGATGAGCGTTGAACCCAGCAATTTTGGTCTTGACGTGGGTGAGTGAGAGAAAAAAAGAGATTAGAATAGATCTAGACTATTTATTTAAAAAGTTGATTAGTTTTGAAATACATTTTGTTAGGTACACATAAAGAAAATTAGGAGAGATAATAATTATAGGGGGCCGGTTTTTTGTGTGGGCTTTAGAAAGTTTTTTTTTGGTATATTATATGTAGTAGAGAGAGATGTGTGGGAGCACGGCCCAAACACATATTGGGTTTCACCGGTGAGTTCATTAATTTACATTGTTTAAATAAAATAATAAAATTATGTCTAGTCTAGAGACCCATGGGGTGCATCGATCGGCTGTTTCTTATTACATACAAACACTTAAAAGCCAAAATGAATGAAGTCAATCACCAAATAAACCAATTAACTGCAAACCATCCTCCATGCATGTCTTGTGAAGGTTTGAGGTTTCCATCGATTAGCAAGCAGGTGGCCTCATTCACCAGAGATAGGATGTCCATACCGCCTCCTCCATTTGCAGTAGTGACTAGTACGTGTACCTCATCCTCAATCCGCTAAGTTATCCCTGAAAATCACCTACATGCATAATGTACCAGCTTTATCAAAAAAAAAAAAAAAAAAAAAAAAAAACATTTTGACACAAGCATATATATATAGCGTCCCAACAAAAGCCTCTCCCGCCAAGATTGGTTCTTGGCGTGGAGTAGGGAAACCATAGTTATTTTGTTTTGAACAAGAATTGACTTTCTCCATGCGCACTAGGATTTTTCTTTATTTAGCGTCCATGTAATTTCTAAATAATGTTATGACCAAATAAATTCATCAAATGCATGCCTCAGTCGAAAAGAAAACGAGAACATTTGTGTCGTTGGTTTCTTACCTTGTGTAGATGTCATAAGAATGTGTGTCATGCCTCATTTCGTGAGGAAGAAGTTGTGACTGATTTCTCAGTATTGTTTTCAGTTTCGTTCAACGTACTTATAATATCCCCAATGTCAGGCCTTTCCTTCTGTTCACGACGGACACATTGTAGTGCTATTTCAATGCATCTCTTCACTTGACGGCATTCACATTTTGGAGATGTACAGCCTGATATTGCCTGATGTATCCTTTTTCTCCAGTTTTCTTGTACCTACAAAATCGATCCATAGAGAAGGTGTATCATTTATTATACAAATGTGCCAGGCATAACAAACTACTATTACTCGAGTTTTGTATCTATATATATATCCAGGGATTTTGATATAAGGGACCTATAACTGACTTTCAAAAACAAAGGGACCTAACTTACGTGATCAATAAATTCTTGAAAGGCATTTCAGCTGTCCTGTCGTAGCCTTTAGACCCAGCAATTATCTCTATCATTATAACACCCAAGCTGAATATATCAAACTTATCCGAGAAAAAGTTGCCCTCAATGTATTCGGGAGGACAGTATCTACTGCAGGACAACATAAACATTGTAGATGCAAGAGTGTTAGAAAACACGATTTCCTAGTTGATTCAAAAAAATTCGGTTCAGAGAGTCATGAAGTTACATTGTTCCCAAAGGGCTTGATGTTTCTTGAATCCGGTTGTCAATGACGAACTTCGATGAACCAAAATCTGCAAGTGTTGGCACCATATTCTGTCGAGTAATATATTCTCGAGGTTGTAGATCTAAGTGAAGCATAGGAGTTTCCAATCCTTTGTGAAGGTAATTCAATCCCTCGCAAGTCCCCTTAATAATTTTATAGCGTGTCTGCCAGTTCAACCCACGGGATTCATCTACAGAAACAAACAGAGGGAGGTTGACAAAATGTAATGATAAGAAATACTGCCAATATATATAGGACCACCGTCATCTTACCGTCAAGGTGCCGTTGTAGACTTCCATGGTGCATATAGTCAAAGCAGAGAGCTCTATATATTTTATCAGCAAGAACATACTTTCCTTCATACTCTACGGCAACACGCTTTGTTTCATAGCAGTAGCCAAGTAGCTTGACAATATTAGGATGGTTGAATCTCCTAAGATTATTGAACTCCTTCATGAAGTTCTCTTCATAGTCGTGTGACACTGAATGAAGCAGTTTCACGGCAACCTCCTTTCCATTTAGGACACCCTATAATCAACATCCCAACATTTGGCATTATATTGATGACATTATGCATTAGCAAAATATAAATTTATTACATGAGTAAGTTTAGTATCACCAAAATTAAAACTTTCTCGCTCCAATTTTTTTATATAGCTATATATCATACCCTTTTTAATATGGTGTCATGCATATCCCTTTAATTTTCTTCTACTTGTCCTTTATTTGATATACACCGATTATTTATGCAACAACGTGTGCAATTGTTCATATCCTACCTGCCCCTCACGTGTCATGGGACAACACTACTCCGATCCGGATCCTCGTCACTACAAAATTTTTTTTTTTTTATGTTTTTGTGCCATAAGTTTGACTAGATTTATAGAAAATGCTTGCAACAATTGTATCTCCAAATGAATTTATTATGAAAATAGATTCAATGACCTATTTAATGATATTAATTATGTATCATAAGTATTCATATTTTCTATGTCAAATTAGTCAAATTTATTTTCGAGGGAGTGAGGACGACAATTATTTAGGGGCAGAGGGAGTAGGTCGGTGACAATTGACAAATAGAAATGCAACAACATATTAACGGGCATTAAAATTTATGGAAAACGCAACTATAGTTTTAATAATAAGCTGTTGGTGGATTTGTTCTAGCTAGCAGTGCCAACTCGATCCCAACAGTGTTAAAAGTGTAGTCAGAAAAAAACAGTGTTAAAAGTGTTTGTAAATCCTATTTTATATTGATGAAACAATTAATAATGCTCGTGATTTACTTGCCTTGTATACTGTTCCAAATGCCCCACTACCAAGTATTTGTTTCTCGGAGAAGTTGTTAGTAATTTGTTTCAGTAATTCCAGTGGTATGGCTTGTGGTGCCGCTTCAGAACCGTGTGACCCGTCGAGGAAGCCTACCTGAAAGAATATATAATATCATGCATGGGTGTGAATGACAAGGATAGAGATTAAAGAATGCGCTCGTAGAGATTATAAGAAGGAAAAAAGAGTACACAATCTAGTAGCAGAGTAGCAGTACCTGTATATCGTCTTCATTTATAAGCATGGGATGGCTTTGGATTGCACTTTCTGCCTCCTGAAGCATCTTAATAACTTGGTTTATTGTTGGTCTTTTCAACCAATCAAGTTTCACACACTCTAGACCTGTCTTAACGCATCTTTTTATTTGTTGATGGTTAATTTCTAGTGATGTATATTTCCAATTCTCTAAAACCTACAATATCACACACAAAAAATATAGAATTACTATAGAGGAAAAAAGAGTAACATCATCTCTCTAAAGAAAGTTGAACTTAATTTTCTTACAAGCTCAGTAAATTCCTGGGAAGATGTTCCTCCGGTCTCCTCCGGATAGTACCCGTGTCCCGTTACTATCTCTATGATTATTACCCCCAAACTGAATATGTCCGACTTTGTTGAGATTATGCCTCTGTTTATGTGTTCGGTGCCATGTAACCCCCTGCATTGCAACACAAGTGCAATAACTTTGAAGCCTTGAACAAGAAAGAACATTCATTTTAGCAATGTCCAAAACAACGAGCTATAAAGATCCATTTGACTCACAATGTTCCAACTTGATTTATTGTGTAAGTTTTACTGTTGTCTTCACCGAAGAGTCTTGACAAGCCAAAGTCCGCAATTTTAGGCACCATATTGTTATCGAGCAATATGTTTGCAGGTTTCAGATCCATGTGGAGAATGGGGCTAAGTTTGCTTTTTTTTCGTGGAGATACTCCAAACCATAACAAATCCCTCGATTATTTTGTATCTTGTCTCCCAAGTAAGTTCAGAAGATTTATCTGCATTTGTAAGAAAGCATTATGAAAGTGCTATATGATATGAAACCGGGCATACTCAAACCACATATGCTACAGTCTCAAATGAAAGGAAATGAACATGATACATCTGTATTGAATTGTAATACCTTTTAAGACGCTCACGAAGGTTTCCATTAGGCATGTACTCCAAGCAAAGCAACCTTTCTGACTTCTCAGCACAAATGTGTTTCCCTTCGTGTTCAACATATATATTCTCTGTTTTAGTACAACAGCCCAGAAGTAGCACTATATTTGGGTGTTTAAGCCTCATTAGATGATGTGCTTCATTCTTATATTGGTTATCATAAACTCCAGGAAGCAGTGAATTTAGTTTCTTCACAGCAACCATTTCACCATTTGGTAGCACTCCCTGTTTATACTCTCTTGTTATTAAGAGAGGCATGAGTCTATGCAAAGTCTGGTGACATAAATTTGACAGGTCCAAATATGTGAT
This sequence comes from Hyparrhenia diplandra, assembly GCA_015847255.1. Lineage (NCBI taxonomy): Eukaryota > Viridiplantae > Streptophyta > Magnoliopsida > Poales > Poaceae > Hyparrhenia > Hyparrhenia diplandra. The sequence continues at coordinate 214,032 of JADLZK010012693.1, forward strand.
TTAATCTTACCTTATATACCATGCCAAAACCACCTTCACCAAGTAGCCGATCATCAGAGAAGTTGTTTGTGATGTTTCTCAAATATTCTAGGGGCACATTGCGTGGTCCTGAACTTCAATGTTGTAACATGCTCTCCAAAGTGTCACAGCTGCTAAACTCACTTTCCATTTCCATTTAAGCAATATCGTCCTGAGTGGACGTACAGTCAGTTTCACATGATAACTAGTAACATCTGTTTCTCTTCCCCACTGTGCTCTAGCTAGCTATAGTTTCTCAGGTCAACTGCTCGATCAAGCGCACATGCATGCCTCATATGTACTGCTCTCTCGACCGGCTGAATCCCAAGCATACATGCATACCATCATCCAAATTAATAAGGGCTTAATTACCTGGCTAAGTAAAATTACTGCTTTGCATTGGGTGAAAATAACAGCCTAACAATATAATCTCTGTCTTATATTACCCAATGATTAATTACTCCTACCGCTGAAAGACCAAACCGATCCCTCCCAAGTACGTCCCACCACCTGGATCTGGATCAGGGCGCACTAGTAGGCAGTCCTAGATTCAGATCCACCAGCAGTAGAAACCAGTTGATGTATAGGCAGTTAATTAGACACGATTAATTTGGACCAGATATATGCAGATTGATTGATGATATGCCTTGGAAAATAATTAATCAAATGTTTTCAATCCGGAGAACAGCAATTAATTGTTTTGGGGAAAAATAACAGATAGATCAATAATTTGGAAAGCTGCAGCACGTTGACTAGCTAATAAGCGCTAACGACGAGTCCCAGCCGGCCCGGAAATTTGTCTGGGTCAATACAGAAAACATAAGGAAGAACCAAGAAGATTAACTAGCTAGAAGTAGCACTGACCTGGGGAGCGAGGAGGCTATTAGCTAGCTTTCATGAGGAGATGAATGAATGACACACAGAGTATGTAGATGGAGGGGGGGTGTAGATATATTAGTGAGTACAAGCTCCAGGCAGAAGAAGGATTTTAAATAAATATAGGGAAGTTGGTAAGTCATTCGCACATGCTCCCAATTTTAATAAGCACCTAGCCCTGAATATTTATTGTTTTTTTTTTTAGTAAACAGGGGAATAGTCATGGTTTTTTTTTGTTGGTTACGACCTGGTCATTTGGGTGGGTGGGTGGGGGTATCCCCTCACGGCCCACGTTGGGCTGAGCTGTCCGGGCCGGGCCAGGCCGCAAGACTGAAGCCCCTCGGCGTCCTCAAGTCGGTGACCATCGGCGATCACGGTGTAGACGTGGGCGTCAAGATAATTACCTTGTATAGCTCTATTGTAATCAATACAAACTTCCCTATTGTAATCGATCAGGATAGATCTTGTCGGCTAGAATCCGACCTGTAACCCTGCTCCCCGGACTATATAACGCGAGCAGGGACCCCCTCTAGAACTTCACTTCATTATTCCACCAAGCAATACAAACTATAAGCGGGGCGTAGGTTTTACGCCCTCACGGCGGCGAATGGGTAAAATCTCTTGTGTTTTGCCTTTTTCGTCTTGCTTGACATCCTGCTAGTCGTCTAGCGCACCTCTACTGATCACAATCCTCTAGCCTGGGTACACCCCTGCTAGGCTATCGCCGATATCCCGTCGACAGCTGGCGCGCCAGGTAGGGGGTGTGCATGAAGACGCCATGACTAGCAAGATGGTGATCTTCCCTGATTCCATGACGGTCGATCCGGCGGAGAACATCCAGTTCGGGACGATCGTCTGGAACAACGGCGCCATCCTCGGCGTCAACAAACCCTGCGACCGCACGATCCGATGCACGCCCGGCGCCCACTCCTACGACAACTACGGACCGGCTTCATCATTGAGGCGAGGCCGCTCTGACCGATCCGACTCACCCACCCCTTCGTACCGCACCGCGGCGGCCGTCACGACTCTCGATGACTTGCTTGGTGGCATCGACCGGATCACCTTGGGTGAGGGTGAGTTCTCCCCTTTAGTCAACCCGACTAGATCGCTTCCTGTCAACAGGGACAACTTCGACAACGACAGCGGCAACTCGGCACGCCCTCGAGTAGTATTAGATCTGGTCGGGAGTCGCCAGCCCTCGACCAGGATCTAGTCATCACCTCCAAGCCGGAAAGGCGTGTCGTCGCATTCGACCACCTCCGGCTGCTCGAGTACAAACGGCCAGCCTCTGGGACTGGTCGGAGGGGCGATCGGGGCCCCTACGACTTCGTCGACGTCCCGACCTACCGAGAAGGCAGTTCAAGTCCGGCAAACCCCAAGATCTGCATGGCGGACCTCTCCCCGGTCCCGGAGGGAGAGGAAGTCGCCCGAGCTCAAAAGGCGGTCGCCTTGCCTCCCCTCTCCCACGCCGAGGCCCGAGGCGACTCGTAGAAGACTCGGTCGAGATGAACCTCGACACGACCCCCGCCCGTTCGCCCGGGAACGCTCACGGATGACGTTCGGGCGGGGGATCCTCGTTGTCGTCAAGATTCGGTTGCTCCCGAAGAAGAGGCCGACCGGCGCCAGCGCCACTCGGGGGAAGCTTCATAGCGTCGATCAAGCGCGCCGCCGTCAAGCGAGCAAGACGCGGCGGCGCCGCCGTCCCGACGGGGAGGCTCCCTTTGCTCCGGTAGGGCGCTCGGGCGGCCGCCATTAGAGGCATCACCGGTAACCTTATGGACCCGGTTCAGCCCGGTCGGGCAAGTTCGGTGTTCAATACCCGAGCCAAACATCGCGGCGACGGGGTCGTTGCGGCGCTTCACGGGATAACCCCGACCTTGGCGGTCGGGGGTACATCACGCCTGCCACACTCAACTCAACCCGGCCTCCGGCTCCAAGACCTCTACGTCTCGTCGTTCCTCCCGGCGGCGCTCGCCCGCAGGCGGGCGGCGCCGAAAGGATCAAGCATCGTCGGCCGGAGGAGGTGACCAAAATCATCCTCGGCGGTGGGGCCGCGACAACGCTAACGCCGGGGAATGCGAGCAATCGTACCCCCATCCGGCTGCGGCTCCAGCGGACAAGATGGAGGTCGCGGGCGCGGGCGTGAGGAACAAGGAGTTGGGCGCGGTGCACCGGCCCGGTCGCGCGGGAGGTCAACCACCCAGGCGTCCGACCGGGGCTCACCTCGGTGTCCCCTCCGACCTCGGGCAACATCAATGAGGGCCGCGACGCCCATGTCGCATCACCGCAAGTCGGCAAGCTCGGGAGGAGGCTGAAATCTAAGGCGGCGTGAAGAGTACAACATGGCGTACGGTAACGACCAAGGGAACCTCACTTTCACCACATTGGCCCTACCACCCACGACCTTTGGCGTGTTCGGTCGCTGAATTTCAAGGGTGTCAATGCCTCGCCACTTATACGGGATCGGGAGGACCGCCGCTTGGATCATGCTCACGAGATCACTCTGGCCGAGCGTGGGCGGCGGCGAAGACGTCATGGCTAACTACTTCCCGGTGGTGCTCGACCAGGCTGACAACTGATGGCTCCTGGCTCTTCCCGAAGGACGGCTGCGCACATGGAACGAGGTCAAGGAGATCTTCGTCGGTACATACGGTCGGCGATGCAAGCGATCAAGCACCAAGTACGACTGCGGCGCATGCGGCTGAAAAGCAATGAGCCCCTTCCCGGGAGTACATTCGCGTTTTCCGAGGTCGTCTCACGATCCCGGATATTACCGACGAGGAGTGCGTCGATGCGTTTACTAAGGGCACGGTCGCCAACAACAACTCGCTGCCAAGGAGTTGTGCAAGAAGCTACACAAAAACAAGGTCACGACCATGTCCAAGCTCTTGGACATGGCTCGAAATTTGCTTGGGACGGGGCGAAGCCGAATATGTTTTCAAAAAAGATTACGGCTACTCCACGGCGAGATAAATCCCCCTCGGCGTGGCCCGCACCCCTCCGCGAAGTACCTCCCTACGACGAGAAGAGAAGCGACCAGCATCACGATAGCCGCCCCGGCGACCCCCGAGGCGGTTTTGGCGGGGCGAGGGCGAGGGCGGCGGCGGCGCCCGCCCGTGACCCGTAACCACCGCGGAGGCGGTATCAACAATGTCAAGGCCGGCGGAAGAAGAAGGCCCTCAACTGGCAGGACCCGATCAAGAAGGCGATCAACGGCGAGTGTCCGGAGGCACCACGGCATGGGCCATACCCTAGCCAGTGTCGGCACTTCAACGCCGAGTAAGAAAGCGAACGGAAGAAGCTCAAGCTCGGCGACAATAAGCCGAAGAAAGCCCCAAAGGCTCCCGGTGCCGGCATGATGACGGCGGGACAACGACGTCGACCCCAAGCATCACTACCGGGCGGAGGACGGCGTCATACACATGATCATGGGTGGTCGTTATGGCTGCAAAGTCGGCCGTGATCGCAAGATCTCCCGGCAAGAACGTCTTGACGGTGAAGGATTTCAGCGAGGGGGTCACGGACCCCATATGGCCCAAATTCTCCGAACGGGCCATCACCTTCACTCGCGATGATCAATGGTGCAACAACCCGTACCCCGGGCGTTTTCCACTAGTCCTGGACCTAGTCATCGGCCGACTGCGATTCTAAAAGGTCCTCATCGAAGGAGGCAGTGCCCTCAACATGCTATTCCGGAGCTCGGTGCAGGCTTTGGACATCACAAAGGACGACCTCAAGCCGTACAATCACCCCTTCTGGGGCGTCCTGCCTGGGGAATCATCTACGCCTCTCGGGCAGGTCACTCTTTGCGTTCAGTTCGGTACTCCCAAACATCACCGCATATAGTACATGAACTTCATCGTCGCCGACTTTGGTTCATCGTACCACGCTATTATTGGGAGGCCGAGATTGACCAAGCTTATGGCGATCCCGCACTATGGCTACCTGCTGCTCAAAATCCCCACGGAGACGGGGGTCCTCACTTGCAGGGCCAATGTGCACATGGCGTTCGTCTGCAAGAAGGAAGGTCTCGACAAGCGGGACTTCATACTCCAGTCCATCCGCCAAGAAGAGGTGATCAAAGAAGCCAAGAAGATGAACCCCTCTGACCTCGAAATACCCAAGGAGGAGCGGGCCAAGAAGACCACCAAGCCTTCGGACACCAAAGATGTCCAGCTGGTGGAGGGCGACGTTCCAAGATCACCAAGATCGGGCGCAAATCTTGACCCTAAATAGGAAGACGCGCTCGTCCGGTTCCCGAGGGAGAACGTGAGTATCTTCGCGTGGAAACCCGCGGACATGCCGGAGTACCTCGGGCGGATCGAGCACCTCCTACGAGTCAAGCCGACGGCCAAGCCGTGCAAGCAAAAGTTGTGTCGCTTCAATAAAGAAAAGTCGGCTGCCATTAAGGCAGAAGTAACTAGGCTATTAGCTGCTGGTTTTATTCGAGAAGTGTATCATCCGGACTGGTTAGCCAACCCGGTTCTTGTAAAAAAGAAGAATAAAGAATGGCGGATGTCGTTGATTACACCGATCTCAATAGGGTTTGCCCTAAAACCCTTTCGGTCTTCAGCGCATCGACCGGGTTGTGGACTCCCACTGCAGGGTTGCGAGCTCCTTAGCTTCTTGGACCGCTACTCGGGCTATCATCAGATCGCCCTTGCGGTCGACGGCCAAGAAAAAACCTTGTTCATCACTCTGTTTGGCGCCTACTACTACAACACCATGTCCTTCGGCTTGAAGAACGCCGGAGCCACCTACCAGGAGAGAGCAATACATGGCTGCCTAGGAGATCTTATCCCCGACCTCGCTCAGGCATATGTCGGCGACATCGTGGTAAAGACCCAAACTGTCTCCTCTTTGGTAGACGACCTCGCCGGGGTGTTCACAAAGCTCAATGAATACCCGGTGGAAGCTAAACCCGGGCAAGTGTGTCATTGGCATCCCATCGGGCAACTTGCTCGGCAACATTGTGGCGGGCGGGCATCGAGCCAAACCCGGAGAAGCTCAACGCCATCATGCGGATGAAACCGCCTGAATGTAAAAGACGCCCGAAGCTAAGCTGGATGTATGGCGGCCTAATCGCTTCGCCGCAAGACTTGGCGAGAAGGGTCTCCCTTTCTTCAAACTCCTCAAAGCGGGAGAAGCGTTTCGATGGACCAATGAGGCTCAAGAGGCTTTCGGCGGCTTCAAGAAATTTCTCACTTCACCGCCAATCTTGGTGGCGCCGAGCGATGGCGAGGATATCTTTGCTCTATATTGCGGCGACCAACAGTGGTTAGCACCGCCCGGTTGTCGAGCCGCTGAAGAAGGGCACGCATACCCCGTCCAACGGCCGGTCTATTTCGTCGGCCCGAGGTACTCGGCCGAATCTAAAACTCGGTACCTTCATATTCAAAAATTGTTGTATGGTATACTTATCACGTTGTGCAAGCCGAGACACTACTTCGACCTCCACCCAATTCGGTGGTCTCCGACTACCCGTTTGGGAGATGTCTTGCGCAACAAGGGCGCTAATGGGCGCATTTGCAAGTGGCCAATCGAGCTCAGCCTGTTCAACATCGAATATAAGAGCAGGACAACAATTAAATCTCGAGGCCCTGGCGGACTTTATCTCGTGAATGGACGGACTGGAGACTCCTCTCGAAGACACAAAGCGAGGGACATTTGGGACGATGTACCGATGGCTCCCTCAACATCGACGGGCGGGGGAGCGGGTGTCTATATCATCTCGCCTTCCGGGAAGAAGCTTCGTACGTCCTCGGTTGCACTTTCCGGCATCCAACAATGCCGCGGAATATGAGGCCGCCTTGCTCGGCCTCGCGCATAGCTGTCGGCTTGGCATCAAGCGACATCGGTGTTCGGCGATTCGGCTCTCGTAATCAAACAGGTCAACAAATACTGGGATTGCAAGAGCGAGAAGATGGATGCATACGTGGCAGCAATCAGAAAGCTGGAAGGCAAATTCTATGGGCTCAGCTTCGAACACGTGGTTCGATTATAATCAAGGCCGCCGATGAACTCTCTCTAAGCTCGGATCCTCTCGAGCTAAAGTACCGGTGGCGTTTTCGTTGAAGACCTCTAGAAACCAATAATACACGACCACGAGGCCGGGCATCAAGAGCCTACCACCGACCAGATCGTTGCCACTCTTTCTCGAACAGCCGATGAAGACTGGCGGGTTCCTATCATAAAATACTTGACAGAAGCTCTCATTCCCGAGGACAAGGCCGAGCAGGAGCGCCTCATCCGTAGATGCAAGAATTACGTCTTGGTCGATGGTTTTCTTATGCGCAAGAACATTGGAGATCGAGTGCTGCAGAAGTGCATATCGAAGAAGATGGCATTAAGCTACTCGATGAGATACATGGCGGTACTGCGGCAATCATGCCGCGTCGTAACTTTGGTCGACAAGGCTTTTAGGGCGGCTTTTACTAGCCCATCGCGATCGCCCGACGAGAACATCGGGTTCGAAACGTACCAATTGCCGGTTCTTTGCTAAATAGATTCATGTCCGGCACACAAGCTATAGACAATACCAGCGGCATGGCCTTTCTCATCTTTGGGGACTCGATGCCATCGGTCCTTTCAAAGCAAAGACCGGGTGGCTTCAAATGGGTCTTCGGCATGGTCAACAAGTTTTCCAAATGGATCGAGTACCTACCGTTGGTCGATGCTAACTCCTATAAGGCAGTCGACATGCTCAACGACGTCATCCATCGTTTCGGCATCCCCAATTCTATCATTACAGACTTGGGCAGCACTTTCATCGGGAGTCATTTTTGGGATTTCTGCGAAGAAAAGGGCATCAAGGTCAAATGCGTGTCCGTAGCCCATCCTCGGGCAAACGGACAGGCTGAAGCGAGCAAATGGCATGATCCTCGACGCCAAGAAGCGCCTTTTCCGACTGGACGGCAAGTATCCAGTTTGTTGGTGAAAGAGCTGCCCGATAATCACGGGGGCTAGCGTACCCAGCCTAGTCGGAACACCGGCGTCTCCCCATACTTCATGGTGTCGGCTAAAAGCGGTCCTACCCGCGGACATCGCCTTCCGATCCCCTCGCATCGAGAATTTTGATGAAGAAGCATCGATCTTTGCTCGGGAAGACGATATTATTGCTCTCGAGGAACACTATCCCGGACTCTTGCACCCGCATGGCTAAGTACCTTGAGGGTATCCGGCGCTATTACAATCGCAATGTACGGGATCGAGCCTTCGCGGTCGGCGACCTCGTCTTACGTCGGAAACAGAAAATTGTTCATAAGTTGGGCTCACACTGGGAAGGTCCCTTCAAGGTCAAGGAGGTTACTCGACTAGGTTCTTACAGACTCACCACCATGGAGGATGTCGACATCCCTAACTCATGGAATATCGAGCTTCTGCGCTGTTTTTACCCGTAAACCGGGGCCCCTGTAAGCCAATTTGTATCATTTCATACTTCTTTCATCATAATCATTAATAGAATTTTTCGAGCAGCAGTTTGGCCATATTTTTCTCAAACTAACTTTGTTTTGAGTCTTGCTCTATGTTTCGCCAAACACTGCTCTACGTCACTGGACCCCCTAGAGCAGGCCCCCGACCGGGCCGTTCTCACGGTATGCGTGAATGGTGTACTCCCTGCATAGACTGGTAGCCAGCAGGAGCTCCTCGATGTAGCCGAACAGCCCAATAGCTTGCCTCGAGCATCGCGCATCCCCGCCGCTTGGCTATACCGGCACATCGAGGCTAGGAACGGTGTCCGCCAATGGTGAGTATATCGGTCTACGCTACATATCTCGCCCTACTCGTCGACCATAATCGTATGCATGCTACAACGATTAAAATTTAAAACCAAGTAACCGCGTTCATGCCACCCACAGCCAGGTGTGGCTCGGCGAACCAACTAAGTGTTTAACTGTTTTCACTTTTGACCAAAAAAAAAAAAAAAAAAAAAATATTGTTTTGTGCCTGGGGTAACTTCACCCAGGGCTTCTTCATCTCTCCTTCACAGCAGCGGATTCATCTCGTCGGCCAGTCGTGTTGCCGTCCCGTCCACTTCCCTGCGCAGGTCGTCGACGGCTTCCGCCGAGGTCCCGCGAGCATACCCGTGCGGGGACGCTCGGGTTTACGCGGGGATAGTGCGAGCGCACCACAGCGAGCATGTGCCGAGCGGCATCGCGCATGGCCTGTCAGGTGAACTCTTCAAAGTTCTCCCACGCCACCGCGCTCCTCTCGAACACGTTGTCTGGACCCGTCGGTGGCGCCCCGTCTTGAACGGTTCCTCCGACCGCTGCGCCATGGATTGCGTCGAGGATCTGGCCCGACGCCTTCGAGGATACGTTCGTGTTTTCCTTCCATAGGGCACGCTCCACACCGAGCTCACGGGCTTCCGCCCTAGCACCACCCGAGACGGGCTGTAAAGGTAAAACATGCTCGGTCATCGTATCCTCGGGTTAAAACTGCCTGCAGGTACAAAGAAAGACATCTGGGTTACGTACCATCGCGGTCCGCTGCGGTGTTCCGGACTTCCTCGCGCAGGAGCTCCATCTGATTGTTAGCTTGAACAAGCTGCTCCTGGAGGGTCTCCACCGCGGCCTCATACTCTTCCGGTATAGACATTCAATACAACAAATTGTTATACTAACAGCATTGCTCTAGTACTATGCAGTAATAGTAAGCATAGACATATCCTTACCAAGCACTTGGTCCTGGGCGTCTTGGCGGATCGGGCCGCTGCTCCGCGGGTGAGCTCGGCTTCGCTCCTCTTCCGGCTCCGCTTCGCTACCATCCGCGCATGTTACGTCTCGGTGCTTCGGTGGCGTCCTTGGCAAAGACGTAGCGGCATCTGCTTTCGATTCGTGCCGCTTTCGGCGTCTAGGCGCTGGCGCTTCGGCGTTAAGCGCAGCCCGCTCTGGGCCAGAGCCCGGCGCTGGGCATCCCATTGGCGGCGCGGTTGGCCTTGGCGGTCCCTCTCGCCCACGAGCTCCGCTTCGCTCCCTTGCGAGTCGGTCACGCTCTCGGGAGAGATCATCCCTCGCCTGGTTGGCCTCCGCCAAGGTTTCTTCACGGCGTTCGGATCTTCTCGGAGGCGCCGGCTCTCCTCGGCTTCGGATGTGCTGATAACTTCCAACATAAGCACAAGGATCTACAACGACATTTTCATAATCACGATAAACACATACCCGGAGGCGATCCGCGGACTCAGCAACTTGACGTGCGAGGCGCGTGGCCTCGTCCTCCTCCTCCACGTCGGAGCCCTATGCCGCAGCCCGGGGTGGCGACTGCTTCGCCGCGGCGTACCAACCTCCAGCCTCCTCCATGTCCCGATTGCCACCCTCGATCCGGATATCATCCGGAGGGGGGACTCGGGAGGCGGGGGGCTGCGTCTCTTCGGCGTGCGCCGATGCGCCTTGTCGCACAACGGGCTCCACCCGGCACGTGGGGGCTGCGGGGGGGCTTCCCACTCTTCTCCCGTAATGATCGGGGACGGTGCGGTGGTCAACCCCCGACCCCCGTTCGGGGCTCGGCCGATCGGCTCCGGTGGCGTAGTGTCGGGTTCCCTGCGCGGGTTATCACATTCAAGATTGTGTGTCCGACCACAAAACCATTACAATATGACTACTTACTCCTCGGCAAATCGGAGTCCACGGGTACGTCCGCTGGACCGACCACCTCCACTCGCCGGCACTTCCAGCGGGCGACACGCCGGCGTCGCGGGACTGTCGGGCTCTGGTGTTCACTCATCCGGGTCGACTACAGCGAAGCACGGGCAAACATTTCAAGCAAAATGCGACTCGGCCGAATGGAAGACGGGGGGGGCTCGGTTCTTACAAAAGTAGTGGCATCAACAAACTCATCTTCATCGGCCGGACGTCACCACTAGGCGCCCGGCGAGGTGTATCTTCTTGGCGGTGTCTTAATGGTCGTCCGGCTGTGACCTTCCTCCTAACGACCTCGGGCCCGGACAATGGGTCCTCGAGGGGACGCTTGCCGCATGCCCGTTCCTCATCTGCTGCCTCACCCTCCCCGAGGCTGGTCTTTGCAGCGGCGGCACCTTCTCTCGTGGCGGTGGGCGGGAGGCGGCATCGACTTCCTTGGGCGACAGGCTAAAGTATCGTCTTGGCGTCATGCCATGGATCTAAAAACACGGCGGAGTTAATTTCTCACCTACAACATTCGATAAGGATCTAGCGCCGCACAGATACATTGTTACAACGATCGACCAGATACGTACCAGTGGCGGCGGGTTTCCAGCATTGAAGGCGGCCGCGCAACGCGTGTCATGGGGCACCCCGGCAGTCAGCAGAATCTTCGACACCCGGTTGCAGACCTCTGATGCCGACAGGTAGTCTCTCGACTCCCTGGTGCCGTCGTCGGTGCAGTGTCTTGGAATCCGGGGTGGTCCCTCCGCTTCAAGGGCTGAAGGCGGCGCTCGACAAGCGTCTGCAGCGATGTCGATCTTGTCTACATTGAGCTCCTCAATCGGCGCCACCAGCTCCATCACCCGGTGCATGTCATTGACCGGGGGCTCCTCGCTCGGCTTGGCCTCAGCTGCAGCGGTACGCCGGGCTCGGCTCGGCAGCGAAGGGGTCTCCGGTTGCGGCGGTAGAACCATCCGGTCATCCACCGGGTGACGTTCGACGGCGGCCCGAATGTTTGGGAGGCGGGCCGACCGACTTGACGCGATTTCACATACACCCCACCGGCGATGCGGGAGCCCTCCGAGCCCTTCAAGCTCACGTAGAAGAAATACCTCCAAAGATTGAGATTCAGGAGGATACCCAAGAAGCACTCACATAGAGTGATGAAGATGGCGATGTCGAGGATCCCGCGGCGGCGGTGAGAGCTGCGGCCCGTAGTAGGCCGGCGGCTCTAGCGAGAACGGGTGTGTGCCGGCAGCCCAAACCCTCGATGGAAGTAGCAGCCGAAGACCACCGCCTCGTGGGTTTGGGGCATCGGTGCGGCTCCCTGCAGCACCCGCCATCCGGCGACGGCCTTTCCGGCGCAGACCACCGGCATCCACGGCGGTATCACGGACTCCTCCGTTGGATCTGCGACTCCCCACTCCCGGTCCATCTCGATGTGGGGCTCCTCCACCGTCAACGGCCGGGGCACTGCGCGACCCCGGGCGCGCCCCTCCACGTCGGCGGTGGTGGCTCCTCCCACGACCTCCGGCGGCGGTGGCTCCTCCGTGCCCGCCGGCGGCCGCTCCTCTCCCACGTCCGCACGCAGCGCACGGCGGTCCATTTTCGATCTGATGTGTTTCCCGCCGCGGTGGCAATGGCTACATGAGCAGTAAAAATCCAATCGCACTTAAGATCGATGAACACAAGGCGTTAAAGCTCCCCGATGGGATTCAATCGATGCGGAATGAGCAGATCTACACGATCCTTACCTCCACTTGTCGGCCCCGGCTCGAGAAAATGCAAGATTTGGCGGCGCAATGGCTAACCCTAGCCTACTACTCCGCGCGGCGAGAGGAGGAAGACGAGACGGTTTGGTGTGCAGGTCTGGCAAGTGGAAGAAATGAGGGGGAGATGGACGCAGGTATTTATAACCTGGGTTGCGTCCCTTGGGCTGCTGCATGGGCAACCGTGCGCGCTACGGGCCCGCGCCTCCCTGTTTTCCAGGGTTGAGTGCGTGCGGCAGGCGGCGGCGTCAGTTGCCATCATTGCGCTTTCCCCGGTGCGCGCGCATCCAGGGAGCGCCGTGTGTCCCTTCCTCGTCTCGCGGGCCGTTTGGTTCCCCACCAAATCTCCCATAATAAATGACCAGATTCGCTATAGTTCCGATTCTGGGGGAAGTACAGATATTCTGCATGGCTGCTCCTCAATTGTTGGGCTTGTCAGATTTATCCTTCCCTTTTCCAAGGAAAATCCAGTATCGAAGCGTCTCTCCCCTGGGATATCTTTCTTTTATTCGAAGACGGCGCATACGGCGGAATAAACGATGCTTTCACGGAATATTCCTTTCGAGCAGACTAAACGCGCTCTGGGACTCGACCAGATGGCACGTCGATCTAGCGCCAGTTCGGTCTTTATTACTCGGGGACTACTGCAATGTCTTTTTTTTTTTTTTTTTTGACCCTAGTAGTACGTGTTAACCCACCTGCTACTAGGCTCGGGGACTAAGTGGGCACGCTTCACTTGCTTGGTGAATCGTGCTCATTCTTCATGACAACATTTACACTTTGAGTATTCTACACTCAACGTGGGCACACTTTGCCGAGAAAGAAAAAGATTTTTTCATAAGAGCACCCAAAGCATCCAGCAGGCGGACTCGTCGTGGGCTAGACTGGTCGGAAGCAATAGGAAGCAAGGCATAAGCTTGGAGGCGGCTGGTCGAGAGTTGTTCCCGGCTGGTCGGCGTCAAGACCAGCCTGGTCAACACGCATACGGCTGGTCGACAACACCTCCCGGTGGACGGATAACATCAAGACTTCTTCACCTACTGCACGCAGCGTGCTCGGGGACTAGCTGTGGGGGGATAAACCCCTATCCCCTCACGGCCCACCTTGGCTGAGCCGTCCGGGCCGGCCCGGGCCGCAAGACCGAAGCCCCTCGGCGTCCTCAAGTCGGTGACCATCGGCGATCACGGTGTAGACGTGGGCGTCAAGATAATTACCTTGTATAGCTCTATTGTAATCAATACAAACTTCACTATTGTAATCGGGGATAGATCTTGTCGGCTGGAATCCGACCTGTAACCCTGCTCCCCGGACTATATAAGGCGAGCAGGGACCCCCTCTAGAACTTCACTTCATTATTCCACCAAGCAATACAAACTATAAGCAGGACGTAGGTTTTACGCCCTCACGGCGGCCGAACCTGGGTAAAATCTCTTATGTTTTGCCTTTTTCGTCTTGCTTGACATCCTGCTAGTCGTCTAGCGCACCTCTAACGATCACAATCCTCTAGCCTGGGTACACTCCTGCTAGGCTATCGCTGATATCCCGTCAACATCATTCCAGCAATCATGTTCAGTTCAGACCAACAAGTGGAAGCTTGTTTACACGGGTTTCTCTCCGATCGAGGTTGTGGGTGACCAAGGGGAATGCCGCTGACTTGCTAGTGCCTAAGCGCAGTGCCGCCTCGCGGCTAGAAAACAAGTTCAGAGCTCCTAAGGCATGGAATTGCCCGATATCAAGCTTCCTTGGAAGAGCTCCAGAAGAAGGTGCTCTCCCCAGCGAACAAGGAACGCATACGCCTGCTGTTCCCAGCCAGGAAACGTCGCCAGCGGCTCTGCCGTCTGTGCTGCATAGGATGTGGAAGCCCCAGCTGTCACTGCCGTAAGCTGATGATTAATTCAGACATCCTGATGTGGAACGTCCGCGGTATCAACTTGCACGCGGTGTTCTTCTACAGAATCATCCTGCTCTACTCAAATCGACGAATAATCATGATCACTAATCCACAGCACTATCGGTACCTCATGCATTATTTGTGTACGGCATCTCATTAAAAGTTTACAACCATGTTACTCGTCAAATCGAAGAACAAAAATATTGCAAAACTCGGTATGTTTGACATCCTAGTAACACGTGGGAGTATGGCCCGCATGTCTTGAGTATGTCCAGTGAGTTTATTACATTGCTATACATTATTTAGATAGAACAAAATAAAACTATGTCTAGCCTAGAGATCCATCACGCATGAGGCGCTTCAGCAATTTTTTATTACATACACGAGGACTTAAGAGCCAAAATGATGGGGCTTTCAACCTTAAGGCAATCACCAAAGGATTAAAAATAAACCAATTGAGTTGCAATCCTATTGCTAAACCATCCTCCAAGCATGTCTTGCAAGGTTTCCATCGATCAGGTGCTTGCATTCACCATACTTTTGCAAAAGTGACTAGTGGACCTCAATCTAGTGAATTATACCTGAAAATCACCTGCATGCATATAATGTACCTTAGCTTCATCACAAATTATATCCTTTTGATTTTGACATAAGCATATATAGCGCCCCACCACAAAAGCCTCCGCCGCCAAGATCGGTTGTTAGCATGGAGTAGGAAAAACCGCAATTATTTTTGTTTTGAACCAGAATTGACTTTCTCCATGCACATTTGATTTTCTTTGTTTAGCGTCCATGGAATTTCTAAATAATGTTATGGCCAAATAAAACATTCCAACTGAAAAGAAAACACATGCATTTGTGTCGTTGATTCCTTACCTTGTGTAGGTGTCATTACTGTGTGCATGTCTCCTTTTGTGAGGAAGAAGCTGTGTGGCTGATTTCTCAATATTGCTTTCTGTTTCGTTGAGGCTACTTATGATATCCTCAATGTCAGGCCTTTGCATTCGTTCAGTATGTACACATTCTAGTGCTATTTCAATGCATCTCTTCACTTGATGGAATTCATAGGTTGATAATTTACAGCCCGGTGTTGCCTGATGTTTCCTTTTTCTCCAGTTTTCTTGTACCTACAAAATGAATCCATAAATAAAGTGTATCATTTAATTTAGTATATATCCAAATGTGTCATGCATAACAGACTACTACTACTCGAGGTTTGTATGTATAATATATCTAGGGATCCTGGTGCAAGGGACATAACTTACCTGATCAATAAATTCTTGGGGACTCATTTCAAGTGCCTTGCTATAGCTCTCAGGCCCAGCAATTATCTCTATCATTACAACACCCGGGCTGAATATGTCAAACTTCTTTGGAGAAAACCTGGCGCTCAATGTTCAGGAGGACAATATCTACTGCATTACATCATAAATTGTGGATGCAAGAGTGTTAGAAAACATGATTTAGTTGATTTAGAAAAAAATGGGTTCAGTGGGGCATTAATAAGTTACATTGTTCCTAAAAAGCTTGATGTGGCTTGAGTCTGATTGTCGCAGACGAGCTTCGATATACCAAAATCTGCAAGTTTCGCACCATATTCTTGTCTAGTAATATATTTCCAGGTTTTAGATCTAGGTGGAACATAGGATTTCCCAATCCTTTGTGAAGGTAATTCAAACCCTCGCAAGTCCCCTTAATAATTTTATAGCGTGTCTGCCAGTCCAACCCACGGGATTCATCTATAGAAACAAACAGAGGGAGGTTGACAAAATGTAATGATAAGAAATACTGCCAATATATATAGGACCACCCTCATCTTACCGTCAAGGTGCCGTTGTAGACTTCCATGGTGCATATAGTCAAAGCAGAGAGCTCTATATATTTTATCAGCAAGAACATGGTTTCCTTCATACTCTATGCAAATACGCTTTACTTCATAGCAGTAGCCAAGTAGTTGTACAATATTAGGATGGTTGAGTCTCCTAAGGTTATCGAACTCCTTCATGAAGTTCTTTTCATAGTCGCGTATTTGTGACATTGAATGAAGCAGTTTCACAGCATTTGGCATTGATGGCATTATTGTATTAGCAAAATAGAAGTTTATTATTATTACATCAGATCTGTTTATTTTTTTACCTAAATTAAAATTTCCTCACTCCAAACATATTATTTGACATAGCTATTGACCTATTGTGCCCTTTATCAATATATTATCATGCATATCCCTTTAGTTTTTCTTCTGCTTGTCCTTTTATTACACAAGGGACAATTATAAGAAATAACTCCGGTATCTTTTATGTAGAGACAGATGACCTCGATGCAATACACTAATATAATATAGGAAATCACTAATTAATGTAGTTATTTCTTATAATTGTCCCTTGTGTAATTGATGGTGGATAAGTAATGCATTAGCTAGAATTTATAGAAAATGCAACGGCATATTTTCAATATAATCTATGCATGAAGTTGCGTGTCCTGCTAGCAGTCCCAAGTCGATCCCAACAGTTAAAAGTGTTTTTTATTGATTAAACAGTACTCATTGTTTATACTTCTTGCCTTGTATACTGTTCCAAATGTCCCACTTCCAAGTTTCTGTTTGTCGGAGAAATCATTCGTAATTTTTCTCAATAATTCAAATGACATGACTTGTGGTGCCAATCGACAACCATGTAAACCACTGAAGGAGCGTGTCTGCAAGTAATCACCACTTATCATGACATGACATGCATGGATGCGAATGACAAGGATACTGCATGCATAGCTTGCAGAAAAGAAATGAAACACTAGTAGCAAGCAAAGTAGCAGTACCTGCGTATCGTCTACACACCGACCAACTCTGTTAAGAATAAGCCTGGGACGGTTGGAATGGATTTGGACTGTGTGCCTCAGTGTTGTCTCTGCCTCCTCTGCTTCCGTTATCTTGGCTTCCCAACAATTGATTACAACATGAGCTTCCTCAAGCAAACGGAGGTGCCTCAATTTACTGAACAAGTCGTGGAAGTCAAAGTTGGCATCCTTGAGAGCCCGCACAGGAACTTCAAGCTGAACAGATTTAAGCCGCGGCATAGCACCCGGCTGATACATCAGCCAGGTATTTGTTCTGCAGTACCACATTTTGGGGAATGCACCAGGAGCAATGACATGACGGCAAGTCTTGTCACCGCTCGGCCCATCACGAAAGAGCACTAGTTCTTCAATTTTCTGCAATTTGCTTAGAGACTCCACCAAGGCTTTCATCCATTTACCACCGAAGCTCTTTCTGTAAACAACAATATGGAGCACCCTTAGCTCTGTCAGCTTGCTCAGCTCTTTAGCAACGTTTGGGGTTTTGTTGACTACCACCAACCGCAACTCTTCCAACGATGTTAGGTTTCCCATCCCGGGTGGCAAGTGTAAGGCAGAACACCTCAAGCACTTGAGTTGTCTCAGCTGAGTAACACTACTTGGCAATGCCCTTATGTAGGTATCTGTCAAGTCTAGTGTCTGTAAATATATTAAACCACCAATTCCCATAGGTAAATTCTCAATATATGTTCCACGAAGTCCTAGGTACCTCAAGTGAAGTAACCGCTCAATAAGATTCTTCAGACCATCAGAATAGGCAGTTAACTTACAACCTTCTAAGGAGAGGACACGTAAAGCCTGAAAAGTTTGGTACTGAAACATCGTACTGCTGATACTACCGTCAGTGACATTAAATGACTTCATCCCCTGATATAGGGTTCTAGCCAGATCATCCAGGGTTCTATTATGGTTATGAACAGCCATTATAGGAGCATTGTTACATTGACGATGTTGATGATAGTGATCATACCAATCCCTGATACAATATTGACAAAGTTTTCTTCTTGTGCCACGGTACGAATCCAATCCAGCACCATGCCTTGGAGACGACAAACAAAAATGTTGGTGTCCTCATTTTTTACTGCCTGGATCATACTTCTACTGACAAGCTCATACAAGTACCTCTTTCTGAACTTAAATAATGATTCCCCTTGTTCTTCATCATCATGCACATAACCTTCGGCTACCCATCTCCACACCAACGTGTCTTTCTCAATCACATGGTCATCAGGAAATATGCTCAAATATAACAGGCACGTCTTCAGATAGCTTGGCAGTTGATAGTAACTAAACTGGATTATCTTTCTTGTGTTGTCCTCATCAGCTGCATTATTGTTGTGGTCAAATCCGATAGATTTGTACACCTTGGTCCATTCCTCTTGTGGTTTATAAGCCATCAAACTAGCTATCATAACTATAGCTAATGGTACACAACCACATTTCTGTAGAATATATTCAGTGGTCTGCTCATCTATTGCATCATATAATTAATTGTGTCTTTACGACCACGTAATATGTCATAGAATAGTTCCTTGGAGACATCAATAGAAAGTTGCATTAACTTTAAAACCTCACACTCGATTGTGCGACATCGAGTACACAAGAAGTTGTGATTATTCTACTTCCACAACCACTATCCACCAAAGCAGATTTCATTACTTCCCATGATGATATGTCCCTTATGTCATTGATAACAATTAAGAACCTATTCACATAGAAAAGCAAGAGCCTAGAATTAGCACAATTATCTAGACTTCTGTATATGAAAAACAAATTACATAAGCATGATAACCGAAACACACAAGTTTGCCCAAAACACTGCACACACTTAGGGGTGTTTGGTTCTAGGGATTTTTTTTGTGCTTGGAATAAAAAAAGTCTCTAAAAGTCCCTGGCAAACCAAACAGGTTAGGACTTTTTACTACTTTTAACTAAAAGTCCCTAGAAGACCCTCATGGAGAGACTCTTTTTTTAAAGTCTCTAGGACTTAAAAAAAGTCATGAACCAAACAGGGTCTTACAAATTGCAGATATAAGTTCCTAGACTCCGGAGTCCGAATGTATCTTTCTAGACTAGGGATAACAATTGTACCCATGGGTGCCACACATCAGAGATCAGAAAGATCACAGGAAGATTGCAAATGAACCTTCATCCAATTCTTCGAATCACAACAAAGGCTCAGGGGCTACTGACAAATACATAGGCCCCGGGTGCCCTCACCGAGGCTATAACCGGCTCCCCTGACAGGTGGTCCGATCTGACTGGCCAAGGAAGAATTCAACCTGGGAATGCACCTAAACTACAAGGAGCAGCAGCAGCGACAGCACAAACGACAGCAGCAGCTAGCTTGTCCTTCTCCATGGATGGCGTGCGCAGCGGCGTCATGGCCTACGCAGGCGGCCACTCCGGCACGTGCCTCATCCCGGCCTCTCTCCCCGCCACCGTCGCTGCCGCCGACGAGCTGCTAGCAGAGGGCTGCAGTTGCACGCGCTGGACGGGAACCTGAGCAGCGGTCATGCGAACGGCACCTCGTCCTGGAGTCGACGAACGAGGCAGCAGCCCGTGGCCACGGCCCCCGCAAAGCCGTCGTGTCGGAGTCCGCGAATCCTCCAGCACCTGCGCTACCGCGGAACGTGCCACCACCCGCCCAAACAAAGGTCCACCCGCTCAGGGAAGAAGACGAGAAAACAGAGTGCGATTTTAGCGCAGCTTTTCTGCAGGCCCAATCCACGCCTCGTCGCTTAGAGTCGACGGCCTTGTACAACGCAACCTCACTCGTCTTTTGGAGCTTGGGAGCACGATCCCTGGTCGTCGCTTGGTAAGACGACAAGCTCGCTTGGCTACAAGGTTCCGAGTGACTGTTTTGCAAAATATACAGTATATAGACAGCTTCAATGGATGGGTTCTACATGCCCTAAGAGCATCTCCAGAAGTATACCTAAAGGGGACTACCTATATTTAGGTATTTCGGGCAAAAACACACCTCCAACAGGCTACTACTCAACTACCTAAATCTGTTGGCTACATAAATTCTTCCCTCATCTACCTATTCGGTTGGGCAGCTAAATTTTTTGTTTGACGTTTCCCCACCCGCCCGACACTTCCCACGCGCTCGTCCATTCCCCGCCCGCGAATGGCGGCGGCCCCTGCCATCCCCAACGCATCTCATCGAAGGCGTGGTGCCAGAGTAGGCTCTCTGGCGGTGCTCTCCGGCAGTGTGTGCTCCTCCCAGCCATCTCCCGAAGCCAGCTGCCCCGACGCGAGCTGCAGGGCAGCCGCGGCCAGCCCCTCCCCTCCGGTGGTGCATGCTCTTCCCAGATGCAGGGCAGTCGTGGCCAGCCCCTCCCCACCCCGACAAGGCTGCGCCGGGGGCGAGGCCCCGTGTCTTCTCCGGCAAGGCCCCCCACCTCTCCGCATATGCATGGCAGAGTTCATCTGTGAATCAAAGACGAGGAAGATGATGACATGTACCACATGTCATTCTCTAGGAGGAAGAAAATAGGTAGGCAGCTTTAGGTAGTACTACTGGAAGTGACACTATAATTTAGATTGTGTGAAGATAGCTAACTACCTAAATATAGTTTTAGGTAGTCTGTTTTAAGATGCTCTAAGGAACGGATAGGTATACATGGAAGTCAATTAGATCGGGACTCTTGTTGCAACCGACTAGGAATCAATCTATATACCGATCAAGTATGCACTCTACATATATGTAACCCTACGCTCACTAGCTATATAATAGGTAGCCCGCCCCCCCCACACACCCCACCCCGATTGGGTATACATGGAAACTGGCTAGATCGGGATTCTGTTGTTGACTTATATATGCAGGCTAAAGAAACTCAAATAACATCTATATATGCTCTCAATGAACAATTATGACAAAAAAAAAAAGGAGCCAAATATATATATTGAGTGGCTAATCGTCCATACCTCTTGTTCTCGAGGAAATGTCGGAGTTTATCGATGAGCTGCCCTTCATCCATCATGGTCATGTTAAGATCGATGTAGTACCTTTTCTTGTGAAGGTGTAAAAGAATGTCCTTCAAGGCTTTCTTCACGCTGTCTGGTTGTGGGCCAACAGAAACAAAAGCCGTATAGTCGAAATTCCCTTGAATATTTTCATAGACTGCTTTTGCAAGAGTTGTCTTGCCCATTCCTTCTGCCCCCCAAATAGAAACTATCTTCAATCGCTGAGATGACGAGGACATACTGGATATGAGCTCACTCATTGGCTTGTGAATGCCAACAGGTTCTCTGACTTGTTCGAACCCATCCTCAAGACATGGTTCAACAGTGTGAATCGTCGTACGCACAAGATTTGCAGCATGCCAGGCAGCCAGATTGTTGACTCGAACATTGATGTTTCTGATCAGAATCTTATTCCTGTTGAAGCTGTCTTGGTTGATGATAGGCTGTTTCATCACTTGTTTGCCCTGGTCGATGGGTAGCATCAAGACGTCGACGCTGTCCTCTATGTCATATGCCAGCTCTCTCAGCTGAGTCGGTAGGACCAATGCTGTGGCTATGGCATCCTGACTAGCTCGAGCATGATCTTCCAATCTCCTGAGCTGCCTCTCAAGAGACTTTATGTATGTAGGAGTAGTAGTTATTTGCTGGTTGCGCTGCTGCTTGAGGAGCTCGCCCAGCTTGGGGAGGAGGCGTCCAATGGCTCCTGTCGTGTGGTCCATGGCAGATTGGTGGTGGTCTGTTCCTTTTCTGTCCATATTTGCAGGTCATGCAGCTAGAGTATTTGATTTGACAGTGGGCGATGAACTGCTACTAGAATCGGATGTCCTCGCACGCAGATATGATATAGTACTAGTTAGTACTAGTTAATTAGCGTAAGTAAGGCTAAGTGCAGTATATAATATATATTATTAGATTAGATGCTCCTTTTGCAGAGTTGCTCTGTAACAGGTGACATACTCGAAGGCAGAGTTGCTCTGTATATATCTGCCTTCCTGTTAACTAACCTCAAATGCAGAGTTGCTCTGTTGGCCAGCTGAATCCCAAGCCTATCATCATCATCATCATCCTAATAAGGGTTTACCTGCAGGAAATTAGATTGAAAATACGGCTTATTTGCACTGGATGAAATAACCGCTCAAATCAAAGACTAATCTCCCACCCCTGGATCTGGATCTGGATCTGTATAACTGCTCAAAAACCAACGAATAAGCTAGGGGGTGTATAGGCACTTACACCAATTTAATGATACGCATGGAACCGAGGAGATTGATCGATCATATGCAGACTGCGGGCACTATATATGCTATGCCTTGGAATCATGTGTCTTCAATTTGGAGAGCTAGCAGCAATTGTTTTGAAAGCAAAAATGACAGCTCAATATTTTGGAGAGCTGCAAGTTTGACTAATAATAATCAGCGCTAACGACGAGTCTCCAAATGCATGGATACAAAATTTATCTGGGCAAATAATAAAACATAAGGAGAAGAAGAAGAAGATCAACTAGCGACAACGAGAATTAGTACTGAACTGCTAGGGAGGGAGGCTAGCTTTGAGGAGCTGAGGTACAGACAGGCAGACTAGATGGAAGGCGTCGATATTTGTGATGAGGATGACTGAGGATAAGCTCCAACACAGAATTGAAGAAGCATCAAATAAAAACAAGTTGCAAAGGCATTCTCAAGTATTATAAGCCAGCCAGCCGCCGGCTGAATGTTTATGCCATGTCACAAGGAAGTAACATAGCGATTATACAACAAAGCTGGCTCACGGCGGCCTCAACGAGAGTACAAATCGCCAGCAGACGTGGAGGAAACAATAAAATAACTGATCTGGACATCACTGGGGACGCCCTGAGAGTTGGCTGAGGCCCTCTTTGGATCACAGGATATAAATGGGAGAGGCATAGGAAAATCATAGGAATCGATATGCTATGTTCCTTCAATCCTATAGGGTTACAAAACACAGGAAACAAAATGAGAGGCCCTTTGGCAACACTAACGGAAAAACAAAGGAATTCTGCATGTTGACAAGCATATGTAGCATGAACAATCATATTCAGTTTACCTCGCACGCGGCACGCCATCGTTTCCCTTACATGAAAATAAAATCTATATTAGACAAAAATAAGGCACGTTCAACACTTGATAAAATCTATTAAAAATAAACAAGCAAATTAATTTCACAAAATAGTGTTGAGATTCAAATAGCAGGTGTTAATTCAAGTGAAAAAATTAACATCCACAAGTGATTCATATATAATCGTAGCTCGAATCTTTCCAGATAGATATGATATATGCATTCTCAGATTAGAAAAGAAGTGCAGGCCCAGAATGCGAATCTTACCGGATGAAAGATAGAATGTGCATTGTCAGATTGGGAGGGCGGCGCAGCTGGGATGGGGCCGACATCGCGCCGCCCGGCGAAGGGAGGGTCGTGTTGCCCGCCAGCGCTGGGGCAGGCGTGGCGGCACCGGCGTCGAGGAGGCCCACATCGTGTAGCCGGGCGGGCGGACGTCATGTGGCCGGTGGCGGGCGTCGCTTGGCTACCGATGGGGCAGGGGCAGTCCCGTTTTGACCGCGGTAAGGCTGTCTCCAACAAGGAATGCAAACTCAAAAATGCATCCGCTACAGTGCGGTCCCTGCTCGAATAATACTCTCCAACAGATGAGGCAAACAGCCGGCGTATTGTGGGTATCGCCCAAATCGATTGGCAATATCACACGCCGCCTCTCTCCTCGTGAGGCAAACATTCGGTGGTGGCCGCTCGCCTCCCCCCCGCACTTGCCGGAGGGAGGGAAGGACCAGCGGCGGGACCAGCGGGACCAGCGGCGCCCGTGAGGGGGGCGGCGGCGGCCGTGCCGGCCCTTCCTCCCGCCGCCATGGGGTGCTAGCGTTGGGGCGCCCGTGGACGCCGGCGGCGGCCGTCTTGCCGGGCCCTTCCTCCCTGTTCAGCCATGGGATGCGCTGGGCTGGGGAACGCGACCGGCGGCGGGGCGGACCTTCCTCCTCCCGTCCGCCGGGCGGCGGGCGAGCGGCAGCGGGCGTGGAGGAGCGGAGGCGGAGCCGGCGCGCAGGACCGTCGCTGCCATGCCGCGGCGCAATCACCGCCGGAGAGGAGCGCGCGCGCAAGGACCGTCGAGACGCGGCCAGCGCGCAAGCGCCGTTCGGGTTTCGCTCGCACGCCGCAGTTTTTTTTTTTAACAAGAAGCGTAAATTAAGGATCGGTTGTTGGAGAAGCTTCGTTTTGGGTGACACATGCTTCTATCATGCGGGGACGTATACCATGGAGTGGGTCTTGTTTTTGGGGTTCTTTGTTGGAGATAGCCTAAGACCGACTCCAACAAGGCTCCCCAAACTCATATATGTGTCCCGATACGAGTACCTTTGCCTACCAAAAACAAGGTTCTAACAGCTCACCCAAAACACAGATGCATTTTGCGTAGCAGCCCAAGGAGACGACAAAAGCGTCCTTCTCTCCTCCCTCGACCCATCCTCATCCGGCAGCTGCGGGGCGCTGGCCCCCTCCTCCTCCGGCGTGGGTGCTACCGGCTCGACGCGGGCCCTCGCGACCGGCGTGCGGCGGCCATGGTCGACCCAGCGCTGCCCCAGCGTGGGCCTCGACCGCCACCACCCGTAGGCATCGAGCGCTGGCGCCTGCCTAGCCCTCGCCGCCGAGGGGACTTGGGCGGCAGTTTCCTCCCCGCCCCACCGCCGCCGGACGCGCCCAAGGAGGGGAGCGGGGCGGACTGCGCTGGCGGTACAACACCGCAACGACGACGATGAGGCGGGGAGGGGGCACGGAGCGGGGGGGGGGACGGGAGGTGCTCGTGGGTCCTTCTCCTTTGCCTTTCTTTGTTGGAAAGGGTAGCTTTTGGGTCGCCGAGAAATTTTCCCGGCACCGCCCAAATGCCGGGATGCGTCGCCCTTTAGGTTAGGATTGTTGGAGATAGTCTAAAGTCAAAATGTCAACGGGACCCGATCCCCGATTCCCCGCGGAGACTCCTTCCATTAGAGTCGGGATGGTGGAGAATTCATCCCCACGGGATGGAAACAAAGGACGGTTAGCCCCATCGGGATGGCGGGGACGGATGGTTCCTTGGTCCCCCGACCCCGAGCCCCGTCCCCCCCCGGGTGAGCTCACAGGAGGCGCAAGGGCAAGGCCCATTAGTCCCCCACCACTCCTCTTTCTCTCCCTCCGTCACCCTCTCTCCCGCGAGGCGTGCTCGGCTCGCGTGGAGGCGGACCGGCCTCGGGCGTGGAGGTGGCCGTAGCCACAGATTCGGGCGCCGCGCGAGCAGGTGGCCGGGCGCTGGAGGCGCCGGCCTTTCACACGAGGCCGCCAGCCGCATGACGACGAGGCTCACCTGGCAGCCGGGCGGCGGGCTACCGGAGGAGCCGCACCATCGGTAGCCGGCGCCGATCCGGCGGCCGTGAAACCCTGGGGTCGCAGGCCCAGATCCGAAGCCGCCGGCCTTCGATACACGGCTCCCATGGCGGCGGCGGTGTAACATCCCCTCGCCTCATCGGGCCCCGGTGAATAGCACTAGCCTCGCATCAGAGCGCGGTGGGCCGAGGCCAAATTCGAGTTATCAGCTTCGGGGATGGGTGTTTGCGTGTTATCAGTTTTTCAGCGGCCTTTGTTCATCCGAACGTTTAGTACCATACCGAGAAGTGTGGAGTGACCAAACCAGCTTAAAAACCGCAGCCAAGGACGCCGTAGTAACCTTCGGTTAATCGTTTTTGAACGGCGAGGATGAAAGTTCGCGGGTTGTTACGCAGGTGGGACCACTCCTCGATAGAGTGGGCTTTGGCCGTCTTGCGGGGGACCGGATGTTACATTTGGTATCGAGCCAACTCGAGGTTTCACGGGCCGTGGGGGATCGGATCTTGAAGCATAGTGCGCATGCATATCGCGTGGGCCTAATGACGTGACACGATATGACATGGCATATAGATGCGCCGGCATGAACACATGGACGTGGCCAAGAGAGGAGGATTCCCGGTCGATGTCCCAAATAGGGTAAGCGGTTTGGTATTCGACGGGGGACGTCGAATCCTTAGGGGGTGATTGTAACATCCTCGCCATCGGGCCCCGATGAATAGCACTAGGCCTGCTACTGTAGCGCCCAATTGGGCCAGGCCAAATTCGAGTTATCAGAGCTTCGGGGATGGGTGTTTGCGAAGTTATCAGAAGCCGCGGCACTGTTCATCCGAACGTTTAGTACCATACCGAGAAGTGTGGAGTGACCAAACCAGCTTAAAAACCCCCAGAGCCAAGGGCCGTAGTAACCTTCGGTTAACCGTTTTGAACGGCGGGGACGAAAGTTCGCGGGTTGCTACGCAGGTGGGACCACTCCTCGATAGAGTGGGCTGGGCCGTCGGCGCGGGGATCGGATGTTACAAGCGGCATCCGAGCAGAGCTCCCATGGCAAAGGTGGCGGGGACCCCGACGAGGGGAAATCCCCGCGACGGGGACGGGGTGGGGAGAAGACGCCCCCCGTGACGCTTGCGGGGGGACGGACGGGAATTTCTTCCCCACGGAACGAGGGGATGGGGCAAAGCAACCCCCCACAAGGAATTCCTCATTGCCATCCGGAGTCTAAAAAGACGGCAGCCCCTGGACTGCCCCTCTCCCTCACGTATTGTTTTGGTTTTTGTGTGCTATAAAAGCTAAGTCCACTCTAGAAGAAGCGTGGGGAGACTGGGACAAAGATAGCGCGAACAGACGGCAAGACTGCGCATGTTTCCCGCCAGGAGCTCTTGTTTTAGTTGCTATGAAATTGACTGCAGGAATGCAATCCTACGGAAGATTTCCTGTACTTTTCCTACGAGCCAAAGGGAAGTATGGCTATGTTTAGTTCACTTGAAATTTGGCACTGTAGCTGAAATTTGGCACTGTAGCTGAAATAGGAATTCTCTCATCTAGAGAAAGGAAGGTGATGGGAAGCCAACATCGGCCTGGGAATGGGCATGTCAGGCATTCAGCCCGGCAAAGAGTATAGCGCTGTCTCATTCTCTCTCCATTTCTCTCTTTCTCTCTCCCATATCATGCTTTGCCACATAATGCTTCTTTCCTACGGGGCTTGGATTCAGTCGGCTGCATTAGCCTTACAATACTTGCTCTAAGGCTATCCACACTCGTCATACTATAAATCCATCCTCCAAAAAAAATATTCCGTCTGGTCATTCATATTCTCTCCTTTATATCCAGTACTCCCGCACCTGGCATACTCTATATCAACTACCAGCACGCGGGGCCTAAACGTCGTATTCTATTTCTTTCCCTCTTTTCTCTCTTTTCTTCTCCCCTTCTTTTTCTCTCTCACATGGCATGATATATATGCATGCAAGCAGCAGGTCCACTACCGCGCTATATATAGCGTTTTCTTGGCAGGACAAGCAGATAGCGTACCGCTTCCAGTACGCCGGTGCGGCTGTTTTTATGCTAAAGACATACTAGAGCTGGAGGGCAGCATAATGTTCCTTCTACAGTAGCCGATGCGGACAGTCTAAGAGCATGTCCAAGAGACTAGGCAAAAAGACTAGCCAAATTTACTGTTTTAACTATTCTCTAAAATAGAGTTGATAACAAAATATTAGAGTACTCCAAGAGACTATGTAAAAGATGGCTAGTGAGGTAGGCTCTCCAAGAATAGAGAGAGAGCGGATGTGGAGGGATGAAGAGCTAGCCAATTTGGAGAGTCATGTAGAGAGTCTGTTGGATGATGTATTTTCTTAATAATAGCTAAATTTAGCTTTACAAAACTATTTGGCTAGTCTCTTGGATATGCTCTAAGAACCAAATTGTTAACAATACATCCTCTTCATCATTAGCCAACTTGCACTTAGTGACGGAATCAGGGCGCACCATCAGGGACCTTGGCCTCCCACAGTAGATGTTTATTAATACATTTACAGATATTTGAACTTATAGCATAACAAAGTATCAATTCAGCCATTTTTATTGAAATCTTGTGATTTTTTATTATAAGTAGTGTAAAAGTATTTAAAAAGTTCTTGAAGATGCTCTGAGTTGTTGTCAGCTATTGGCAGGGACGCCAATAATCAAATTTACTCAATTGCATGGGCTGATGTGGAATATGAGAATAAAGACGAATAAAGATTCATGGAATTGGTTTCTTGGGCACCTTCAAAGATATCAACATACCTATTGGGGCTGCAGGCTGGGTTTTTATAATAGACCAACAGAAGGTAAATTTCTGGCTATTTCTGTGCATTTTGTTTGAATAATTATAATAGGTATGTTTGATTATTGGAATCCCCTGCCAATAGCTAACAACAACTCACTTTTGGCATGGACTCCTGGACACGTGGGAATTAATTGATGGAGATGGACGAGATTGACGCCAAAATCGATTGTTTAGGGACTAACTTAGACCTTTTGATTGTTAAGGGACCAAAATCAGCCTCGGCTGATAGTTTGAGGACCAAGATGGCTATTTCGCCTTTAATTTAAGAGTAAATTACACACTATTGTCTTATCCACATCCCTAAACTATGAAATTATTATTTTATATATATTGTATATGATCCCTAAATTATTTTCATACGTCATTCCCGGTCCGAAGCGAAACTACTTATCACAATCCATTAGTTGACTTCACGTGTCGCCGTTCTAGCATGCATGGATGAGACATGGGGTCCGCAGCTCCTAATTGCATGCATAGGTGGAGATCAGTAAACTATTATGTAAGTTTACGCGTTTTAGTATTAAGTGAGAAAAGCTATTTAGTACATGATGGGAAAGGGTCTATAGATTTGAAACATGTTTATGCCCTTACCTACAGAATCATCACTAAGGTACTACTCGCTGAAGAAGACAAACAACACGCTTCGCGCCTGCTAGCACCCACATCTCGGCTTCGTGCTTGACGGCGGCAACAAGGTATTATAATATTACATAACCAAATTTGCTAGCCCGTTTTATCAATTATGATACAATATTTTTCTCTCATAACAAAGCAGCACGGCTTATCAGCCGCAAAAACGATGCAGCGAACAGCAGTTCGATGGCCTATCAGTAGTCGTAGTACTATCCTAGCTTGTTACCTGGATCTGGATCATGGTAGTAGGCACGCATATAATCCAGGATCCAGAGCAGCAGAAACCAGTTAAGTCACTACTAATATCGATCAAGCCGAGCAAACTTGTTCTGTAAAAATTAATAGAAATCGGAAAAAGCTAGCTAGCGATCGAGGATTAGCACTGACCTTGAGGAGTTGATCTAAGGACACCACACCAGCAGGATCAGATCAGCGCACAGAAGGTCCTATCTTCTACTACTAATTATAAACAGCAGCAGCACGGCCGCTAATATAGTGAGCTTCATCGACGACTACCCAAGTCGCCGATGGATTGTCGTGTTCCAGGCCCGCGACAACATGCGGGGCCACCCGGCTTGAAAATAGGAATGCTCATGTCACGCCACGTCCCCAGCTACCAGCTTTCGGACGTCCAAAAATCTGGCTACTGGCGCTGGAGACGCCCTCGCCGGCGGGACAAGTAAGCAGATTGGGACTATCTTTTTCATTAAAAAAGCCTTTTGAACTAAGAAAAGATACAGAGTCTGCGTTCTATAGATCAAGATATCTCTTGTGTCTATATAAATAGCTTAATATTGAAATGGGGAGTATGTTTTTTTTTCTCCATCTAGAAGACCAATTTATCGCCCTCTAGGCATAACATAGTTTTTTTTATGCATAACATAGTCTTTTCATTGATAAGGACAACTGTTCTTGGTGCGGGGTTCTAGGTTTAGAATAAAAAAAAAAACTTCTTTGGTACAGGGAATTTTTTAAAGTTTCTTATGAAAATTGTTTCATGTTCAAGGGAGAACATAAGAAAAAAAATTAAAAAGGAAATATTTAATGTTCATCACAAAAAGATTTACAAATTTAAATAGAAGAATTATATATTCCAATGTCATTAATACAAAATGTTTGTATTACTACAAACAAAAAACCTAAACAGGAATAAATAGAACTAATAAAGAAAACAAAAGAACAATAGAAATAATAAAAGATAGAAAATACTTCTATAAATAAATAAATCATAAAGGGGTGGTAGGAAGAAATGAAAGAGAAAAGAAATTAAAGGACAGAGAAAATAATAAGGAGGCCAATAGAAAACGAGCTAACAGCCCAGTACAATAAAAAATAGAAACTAATTATGAAGCCTTGCATGGACCGATGAAATGAAAGAAATGGCCAAGAAAGGGAAAAAGAAAAATGCTAAGTACAACAAAGTTCAAGATGGTTCATAAGCCGGTTGATTTCGGATAATTCAATATTATTCTGTGAGAGAGAACAAGCCAAAACAAGCTGATTGAAAGGGGTCTGCAGTTGGCTCGGCTGCTGTGCTGGCCAAGGATGACGACAACGTGTTTTTGGGAGCGTTCGCTATGGTGTTGTTAGGCATAATAACAGACTCAGAGCACCTGGAACCCTTGGTATGCGCGAAAGGACTATCGCTAAGCCTCTGATTTGATAATCCAGAGTTTCACACTGGTAAGCGATTATGCCAATCTTGTAAAAAGTATTTAATATAAAATTGGTTTTATCCTCTAAAAATGCTTTATATTTGAAAACAAATTTTGAATATTACAATACACTGTACTTAATTGAGTGGAGCAGCAGAGCTTAAAAAAAATACACTGACTTTACCTTAAAAAAATATTTCATGGCAATGGGTTGCTTCCTGTGCTCAGTCGTCGGTCCCTGAAATACAACCATGAGAAAATCTCGACTCTGTTTGGCACTTGCGTTTTCCAAATGCGCTGCTCGATCAGGTCAGGCGACCCTTAATGGGTATCAAGAGCCATGTATGCATCCCTAGCTATCTTGTTATCTCAACAAGCTGGATCAAGCTGTGAGCCAAGCCGAGTTGGCTCGATGTCCAGCCCCATATGTGCATGCAAGCAACAAACAAGAGCTAAATAGTGCTATGCCTCGCTCTGCATACAAGAACCTACATCAGCTTGACAGGGAAGCCTGTACGAGTCTTCTGTGTACTATAAACATGTTTCCCTTTATTGCTTTATAATATCAGCGACACCAAGCATTCATGATCTTAAGAAATCATATATGTTGAGTACTTCAGGCCATAAAAACGATTCATTATTAAATTACTTGCAACACAAATACAAAAAAAGAACTACCGGTAAGGAAGGGTCCTGTGTCCGTTGTCTTATTGCTGCGGCACCGGAACTAAAAAGCAAATAAACTGATGCATTGATGAGTTAAATAGGAACAAGCTGCGGATGCCTGATAGTATAAACACCAATCGAGTAGAGATGTGAGCCAGATCTACCATGGAACCCCACGATCCTGCTATCTTTATCAGCTCTGAACCTGAAAGGTGTTGGTGTCAAATTTTTATGATATGGATTTCCAAAAGGACCGTAGGTTCTGATATTGGTGACAAAAGTCAGACTCATCACAAGAAATTTCCCAAAAGGACTCCCAAGTGCTCCCGATACTTCTTCCAGGAACTCAGAAGTCTCAAAGCGGATCTGCAAACATTCCAAATAAAGGCTGGAAGAATAAAACTGGCGCCATATTTAATTAACTATAGCAGCGCAACAAAGAGCAAACTATCAAAACTAGACGTGTATGAGTTGCACCGACAGCATGAGAAATAAAGGAAATTAACACACCGTTTCAATGTTGTCCTGATCGTATCCTCTACCCCAGCGACCATTGCTTTGTTTCTTCCCATCTTGGTCAGTGTAGGAAAATGAGAATGCATCGATCAGGCCATAGTAGCTAATAGTTAGGCTCTCCAGACGCCAGGGCTTTTGTTGGATGTCACGAGCTATACCTGCACTTCCACCCGATGGTCTACTTTTCGTGGGACTGGGCAAGATCTGCATCCGAGTGTCAGCAATTAATCATCCAACGCAATGTTACGTCGAGATAGTGTAAAACGGGAACCAAAATAAGAAGGTCACTCTGCAGAAAATAATAATAGAAAAAGGCCGGGGTCTCCCATGCCGGCCTAATAATGGGTTGGGCGGTCATTCAGAAGGCCAACAAAAGAGTCTCGTACTTAAGAGAGGGCGATGCTAAAAATGAGAACACATTTGGGACCAAGGACAGATTGGGACATGCCTTGGATTGCTCTGCGTGTGATGAATGATCGATACATGTGTCGAGAGGTTTGGAGCTTCAGTGGTGCATCCATGTTGCATGTGTGCATGATTATGCTTTAGCTAACCGGAAAGTATTCAGCAAATTATGAATGAGGTGGTTTTGGATGAGACAGATAGAGACACTTGGTCTTACTCGGGTGGATCTGCAAGATTTAAATCAACAGTTGCCTATAGAAGGCTCCTCACTCATCATGTCACTGACCCTTCTTTCAAATGGCTATGGAAATCCTTCTATCAGCCCAAGCACAAAAGTTTTCTTCTAGCTTCTTATAAAAGATAGATTGAGTACCAGGAATATTCTAAGAAGAAAACAGATGACACTACAAGCTTATAATTGTGTAATTTGCCTCTCAAGTATTGAGGAGTCAGTTGAGCACCTTTCCTGGCAGTGTCCTTTTGCTCAGCAGTGCTAGGGTATTCTGAATTTGAATGTTATCCAAGATGGCTCTTCCTTTCAAAACATTCAGGCCATCAAGGACCGGTTGGGAATTCAAGAATGCAAGGAGCTCTTCTTTAAGGAGATCAGACTGGTATCCCTCAGGGTCAAGTCAGACTTATCCGTTTTGTTTGATCAATGGATTCAATCTTTGTAATCGACTCTAAGACCTTTCTGCTCTTTTTCGTTTCTTTTTTTGTTCCCTAAAGTAGGTCTTTGGGCTCTCTCCCAACCGTTCTGTAATTCCTTTGTAATTTCTCTTTAATTTTAATAAAATTCCTGCAGGGGCCTCGACCCCTTCAGTTTCCTCAATTTGAGGATGAGGCATTATGGGTATTGGCTGAGTGGTGAAGTGCAAGCTCGACTCAACATCAACGGACCAAGCAGTGCTATAAGGAAAGCATGAGACTTCGTGCCTATGGACCATGCTACGGTGAAGGGTGAATTAAGACTTTGGCACTGAGGGAAGGGATCATCCTTTCCGAGGAGCCATGGGTGATTTGCATTGCTCACATGGAGAGTGCAATAAGAAATGTTGACAAAAAAGATGATGAAGATGGCGCCAACCAAGCCGAGGAGGAGGGACGATGGCATCGTGGCACTTGGAAGAGGCTAGACACGCTACATCAAGATAATGAAGATGACATCAGGAAGTCAAAGAGGAAGGCAAATATGTCTGGGCCTTTGGCAAAGGTCGAATACACATTGATAGTGGTGAGCCACACCTTGCCTGGTGTGCGGGAGGGTTCGCTAGTTTGGTCCTCAAAACTAGGCGTGTAGAGGATTTTGTAGTTTGAGCCTCAAAACTATTGGTGGGAGATTTGACCGCTTTGGGCCTCAAAATTGGGGTACGAAGTTGTAGGAATGCATATGGCACCATCACAAATCCCGCTTTGAGGGAAAGCAAAGTCATGAAGATGTTAGGACCATCAGATGCACCGAAAAAATATGAATTGCTTGTATTGGCAGTATTTGGGTTGAGTGCTTTATATGTAAGAGAAATTTGAGAGAAATTTGGAGATGGATGGTTGGGGAAGCCATCCCTTGGAGGTGTCTATCTCATTTTGTGTGTGAAAGAAAAGGTTAGAATTGAAGGAAGAGATGGAGATTTTCACAAATATTTTCTAGGGTTTTTTTATGTTTTCCTTTGCATGAGTTCTAGGCACAATTCTTGAGTGCATTGGGATCCTTGGAACTTGTTCATACCATGGCGTCAAGCCTAGCTCTTATCTCCATGTTTCCTCCCTTCTCTCTAAGTGCATGCTTCTTTTGGTGCATTTCATGACAATCTTTGAGTTGGAGTTCTTGAGTGTTACTACTTGTTACCAACTGCTAAATATGAGATCCTGGGAACACATATAGGCTTTTCCTTCAATAGATTTCCAATAAGTACATTCAATCCCCTCTCTTTTCCCTTCCTTGAGAAATCCACGATTTGAGAGAGGAAAGATTAGATAGGATTACCTTCACCATGCCAAGTTTCATAATTTTTAGATGTGATTTGGAGTGGTCTTGGATTTTTGAGCTAGTCCCCTATTTTATGGAGAAGCAGGCCAGCCAAGCCTGTTTTTGTGACATGCTCTTTTGGAGTAGATCTTCTAGAGATTGGTTCATAATGATGTTGGAAAGTTTCGGTTCAAATTTCTTAATTATCTAAAATTGTCTGAAAGACTTTTCCTTCTTCTCCAAAACCTATTCAAACAAAACCATTTAGGTTGGTTTCTTTTAGTAGGTCAAGCCAGGACAGTTTCTAGAGTGTTTTGGTGGCAGGAGGATCGGAGGATGGTTTCTATAGTTTCTATAGGACTGTTTCTGTGTAGTAGGACACACATCTACAAATGATTGGAGGTTGAGAATGGACCATGTGTGGATCGCACTGGGCACAGGAAGAGCAAGAATACAATGGGTGATGGAGACGGCATTGACTAAGTCAATGATAGGGTTGGACCAAGTCACGGGGAGATGCCGCGAGCACTTGGTGGACCGCATAGCTAAGGACATGGAGGTTGGACATGGTTCAAAGATCAATTAGTCATAACCGGTGAGGTGTGCATGAGGGCTCTGTGGTTTGGGCCTCAAAACCATCAGAGTAGGGTTTGTTGGTTTAATTTGGGCCTCAAAACAGGCGTGGACGGCTTAATGGTTTCAGCCTCAAAACCATCAGTGGAAGGTTTGGCCTCAAAACTTGTTTGGGCCTCAAAACTAGGAAGTGATGTAGTGGATACATGCTTTAATCTCGGAGCTTGCATCTAATCGAAGCGAAGTCAAGAAGGCACCAGGTTCGTTTGATCGACTGCTAGAAACTTGGACCATTTTTCCCCTAGGGGTATTTAGGTTGAGTGCTTCATACAAGGGAAATTTGGGAAATGGCCAAGTGCGTATATATAAGGGAGATGGCTAGTTGAGAGACCAAGCCTTTGGGAAGATTTTGGATTAGACTACCGTTTAATTTTGTAGGTTGAAAGCTTTTGGTTAAGGCTAGAAAGGGAGGGAGAGACGAGTGGCTTTTTGATTGAGCATTTTTCCATCAAGCTTTGTGATCTGCTAGGAGTGTCTTGTAATCTCACTTGGTGAAGTAACCCAAAGATCAAATTTGTGCACCACTTGTTCTCCTATCCCAAATCTGAAATTACTCTTTTTAGGTGATTTTTGTGGTCATTTTTGAGAGAATTTCTTGCTGCTGCTTAGGCCGAGTCTTTGGCACATTTTTGGGAGTCTTTGGCTCTTTGGAACATATCTTATCCATGTCTTGTTGCCCATCTTGTAATCTCTTGGTTCCAAGCCCCAAAACTCTCATTTTCAAGTCTCTTTTGGTGATTTTCTTGGAGATCTTTGAGCTGAAGGTTTTAGGTTGTTCTTGGTTAATTTAGGTGCTAGTCCTTGGTAACTTATCTAGTCAGTGGTTTTCACAGATTTCCCACGATCAGCTAGAAATCATCATTTAGAGGATTCTTGACAAAACCCTAACTTGAGATATTGTTTTTGAAATTCTGTTTCAAGCTTTGATGTTTTTGACATGATATCTTGAGGACAGCTTCTTAATGAGTGATCCAAGTTGTGTGCAAATATTTAGAATTTTTGGAGTTTGTTTGAATTGATTTATTTGAATTTTTCTTGGAAAGGATTCAGCTAAAAATAACAAAAATCTTGACAGGCCGGTTTGCAAAACTAGCCAAACCGGTTTTTACGACTTACTCCATCTGAGGTGATTTTTTATGGAGGTGTTATTTATAATGTTTGTGAAGCTCTTAACAAAATTTCATGGTATTTGGAAGTCATTTGATTGAGTTTTGACTTTTCCTTTCCAAGTTGGGCTAAAAACCAACTTTTGAAACCGGCTAGGCCAGTTTTGGTTGAATTTGTTCAGATTTGTTTTTTTTTTATCTCTGATCGCTTTTTGTATCTCTCCAAACAGTTTTTGGGTTCATATGACTATGAGATCTTGGGTAGTACTGCTCAAAGAGGTTCGTGAGTAACATTTTTACATTGCCAACATATTGTTCATCTGGCCGGCGAGAAAAATTTGACTCCCATTTATCCCTCTGGTCACCATTCCAGTCCTCCACTGCTGTATTTGAGACTGCTCTGCTCTGGTTTTTCAATCTCTACTTCATGAACTCCATCATGGAGTAGCTCCACTCTGCAGTCATGGGAGCGGGTGAGCCTATTTCGCACATATTTGGAAAGGTCTAATATGCCCCCACGATGATGTTTGGTGTATGCCCCTCAATGATGTTCGATATATTTGTGTAATGGGGTGACAGTGGTGGATAATTTACCTTGTCTCCATGAGAAAGTATAAAAGTCTAAATCCTGGAGTACCCCTTGAGGTGCTCCATACAAAAACATGGAGTTGACTCCAACTCCACTTTTTCTGGGGTGGAGTTTTAAGAGCTGAAGGTGGTTGGGTGTGCGTTCATTGTGAAAAATTCGACTGCAATTTTTTTGTTGCAAAGTTGCCGTAACGGCCCTCCCGACCGAGCGAAGTTTTTCACAAAGTTGCTCCCACTGAAACCGAAACAACCGAAACGCGTTAAACATGAGTTTTAGGTCAAATGGGGTGGATTGATACGTTCATTGTGAAAAAATACAACTGCAACTTTTGTTCCAGAAGTGGCCGTAACAACCCTCCCGGCGAGCAAGTTTTGCACGGTTGTTCGCGCGCTGTTGCTCCCACCGAAACCGAAACTATGGAAACGCACCAAACATGAGTTTTGGGTCAAACGGGGTGGATTGCGTGCATTCATCGAAAAATTCAAATGCAACTTTATTGTTCCGAAGTGGCCGAACGGTTCTCGCCGAGCCAGCGAAGTTTTCGCCGCGATTGTTTCGACCAAAACGGAAGCTAAAAACACACCAAACATGAGTTTTGGGTCAAACGGGTGGATTGGGTGTGTTCATTGCGAACAATTCAATTGCAACTTTTTTTGTTCTAGAAGTGGCCGAGAATGGCCCTCAGAAACACCGAAAATTTGCATGTTTTTAAAATAGGCAAACCGATTTAATTTTGCAATTATCTCGATGCATTGAATATAGTGAAATAATAATTTTTGTGGAATTAAAATTTCGTCATAAGGCTAGATACATGAATGTGCACTCATGCTTTGGAGCATTATTATTTTTGTGATGTTTGATTTTTTGCTGAAATTGAAATTTGTTTCTGTTGATGGTAGATAAAGTCTAAATTTAATTGTTAAATATATCATCAATCAAGAGATCAATGCTACTAAAAGATTGTTATTACTAATGGATTTCACGAGCTTTGTTGCATACCCAGTTTTGCAGGAAAAATCCGTAAAAAGAGTAGAAAAAGGGAGAAAATGAGAAATGTAAGAAAAGGACCGAAACAAAGGCATTAATATAAATTCGAGGGGACCTAAAGGACAAAAGAAGACAACTCGAAGAAGATGGGGCCCACATGCTGACAGGTAGGGACGGGCGTCCTGAGGACCCAGGACGGTCGTCCGTGCCACGTGGCGCCACATGTCCATCTTCTAGAATCTTCTCACAACCGACCTTGAGATCAAATCTAGGCCGCCCAATTAAGTCGGTTTGATCCGACGGCTGAGATTCATCCCCCGAGGCTATACAATAAGAGGCAGAGCTACCCCAAAACCCTAATTTATTATTAGAATTCATAGTTCAGATTAGATACATTGTAATTAGGGTTTCCGTGAGATTAGAGGATTAGAGAGCTCTAATTCTTTAAAGATTAGAGTTTAGACAATCTATTAGAGATTCAAGTAAGAGTTCGAGCTTTGCTCGTGATTTCAGATCTGTCAATCCCGGAGATTCGGTAATAAATTTATTTGAGTTCTTATTATGATTATGCTTTATTTTATTATATTACTCTTTGTTATGTTCTTAGTATATTCTAGTTTGATATTTGATGTAGTTCTAGTTATTGATTATTATATGCATGAGATCGTGGACAACTTAGCTTTATTCTCGAGGGAGTTAAGTCATAAGTCGTATGTAAGCATGGTGCCTAGATATGAGTTATTTGCGGATGCCATCTATATCTTTGGGTCAGGGGTAGTTTGTGAGGGTGACAAACCGATTGAGTCTTCTATAATCCTCCCCCCGTATATAAAAAAAACGGTAGAGACGTGGTCGTGTCGGAAGTTAATTTATTTCATTATAAATCCTCCTTAGTTGATGTTCCTTATGCTATATAATTATGATTTAACTATGCTATAGATGAGAATATTTAACCTGCTATGCTTAAGACTTAATGATTGGTTGTTATTTAGAAGTCTTTTACTCATAGAGTAGTTATGATTATCTTTACCACATTAGTTGAGTCTCTACATCTTTCTATCTTTGGAATATCATTATCTTAGCTATCTTAGTTATCATTACTATTATCCTTGTTAGTTACATTTACTTTAGTTATTATTAATATTATTATTATTATTATCATTTACCATTTATCTTTTTATTATTTATTTATCCTTTATTATTTATTTACCCCCTGCTAAAGTATTGGAATGATTGATTTATTATTAGTAGATACAACATTGATTAATTATGAGTCATATAAATGTTTGCCTCACAGTCCTTCCTTTGGGAAAAAAAATAAATTACGATACTGGAATATTCTAGGTGAAATGCTATAATGGTATAGAGTTAATTTTCAGAATTATATCTGTGGCGCTTTTGGATATCAATTTATGCATATGATTATATTTGCTTAGTAAGTGTTGAATTATTTTATACCAAGTATTTCTAGCACCACTAGTGGGGATAGATTCTATATCTATTTCTGGCGCCATTTTTCTTCTTTTGTTTCTGGCCCGAGTGGCATTGTCTTTGGCCGCTCGGTCCCTTCCTTCTCATCTTGGGCTGCAGTGGCTTTGGCCCAGTCTGGCTTGATGGTCACGCGAGAGCAGCACGCCGCCTTTCTCCTCTATGGTTCACTGACGCCGGGTCCCGCATTGTCAGCCTCGCCATCCTCATCGAGTCAGACTCGAACCCGACTCCACATCGAAGCCACGGTGCGATTCCGCGAACCTGGGGATCCTTTCCCGATATCCGCTCGCCCGTACTCTATAAAGAGGCAGCCGCACCCCGCGCCGCCTTCTTTTTCCGATCTAATCGCACCAGCTGCATTCCGCTGGTGCTTTGCCGCAACCGAAGCCCTATTTCCGCCGCCGGGTGCAATTCGCCGAAACCATCATCTCGTCGTCGCTGTAAGTTCACCGCAGTGCCTCGCATCGTTCTTGCGAAGCCTTCGAATATTTCTCCATTAAATTTTTCTGTTTTGCTCATCCTGGAACGTTGGACTTTGCAGCGTCGCCCTTGTCCACCATATTGAGCCGCACGTCGTCCATCGCCCGTTCTGGACCTCTTCATTGCCCTAGGTGAGGTCGCCTTGATCCTATCTATCGTTTGGTACCGGTCCCGTGGAGTTTCATGGCCTATAGGGCCGATTTCGCATTTTCCGGCAAGCTCCTACGCCGGTGTTAATGGCCGCCACCGCGGGCAGCATCGTCTCCGGCCGGCCATCACCCTGAACCCACTGGATCTAATCCTTGCCGTTGAACCAAGATCCAACGGCCACCATTGGTGGATACCCTTTCGGCCCCGCACTTTTGCATATAGGCACTTACATTTATTTGATGATTCCAGCGCTGTCCTTGGCGCGTTCCTCAGTTACGCTTCGCCCTTTGGAAAGCGTAGTTCCTGATATACCAGTTCAAATTACGCTATTCATTATTTACAGTTTTGCCATTATATTCAAATATTTATATCTTCCTCATTTTAAATCCGAATTAGTCTATTCAACTTGCGTTAGATTCATAATTTCATAATCTACATGTTAATATCACTGTTAGTTAGGTTTTCAACTTTTGAATTTCGAGTTCATATTTAGTTTATTATTTTATTACTAATAATCTTGTAAAATCCATAACTTCGCCGCTTTAAGTCCGATTTCGGTGATTTTTTCGTTGATGTGCTCGTAGCGAAGTGTAGATTAGTTTTATACCCTTTTCAAACTGTTTTGGTTCTGTTGGTGTATTGTTATCTTACTATGTCTTTGTTTTCTTCGCGGTATGAATGCTCTGATGATTCGCGTGATGTTGCTTGGTGATCGAAGTTTAGCCGGGTGAGCAATTTACGGACGACCAAGAGTTCTACTTTGAGCAAGACCAGCAGCACCAGCAGGAGTTTGAGAACCAAGGCAAGTATAGCTTGGGACATCCTTGTTGCCTATTCACCATAAATAATATATATCATAAGCATGTGTCCACTTGATGACCGTAGAGATTATAATTTAGCTATAGATATCCCTGTTTCCTTGTCACCTTTGGGGTTTGCATTGGGTAGTAAATGCTAGCGCTTATTGTAACCATGATCGTGTAACTTGATTAATGTTTATGCATTGAGCGTTGAAAATGACGTTTAACAACATGGGAAATTGTCCGTGATGTAGATCCGTGTATTACAAAGATGTGACTATATAAGGGTTACATGGTTCGACTTTAGTTCCTTAAAGACCATTTTTCTAGCGGGTTGGAGGAAGTGCCGAATTGGGTATAGAACCGCTTCGGCCCCGAAGATATGTGTATAGGCCGCGGTAATGTGCCATATTGGAAGGGGGTTCTATGTCTGACGACTTAGCGCCCCAGCTTGTTAGACGAACCTTTGGGGGGCTTCATAGTGGTTTTCGGTGTTCAGGGTGTCATGAACCTGTTTATTTGGAAACCACGACTCATAGTAAAAGTGTACACCTGCAAGCAGAGTTTAATAAATCGGTATACTAGCCTTGCCCAAGGACACAGCAGCCTCGAACTTATACATTAAGGATGATGACTTGTGCTTGTTAATTGTTCATGATTTATCGCTTATGCTCTACATTACTATTACTATGTTATAATGATCATGGGTTATGGGAATTGTTACTACCTTGTTGCTATTAATGCTAAGAACTTGATTACCACATAAAAGCTAAATGCAAGAAAACGATTAATGTCGACTTTTTGAGCCTCATGAACCCCTTTGCTATTCTTGTTGAGTACGACATGTACTTACGCTTGTTATATTTCGTTATTTAGATAAAAATCCCGGATGGGTACGGATCAAGGCCGGGATGATGATTACTATGAGGATTACCGTGATGAGTATTAGGCTTGGTGTCAACTAGTCAACCAGTCCCCGTGTTGGAGCTTCGCTGCTTGAGAGTTATTCTAGTTACTATTATTATTGTTTGAGACTTTGTAATGAATTATTAGTCGCTATGTAATAAGCACTGTGATGGTACTTTTATATATTTGTCGGCTTATGTGTGTGACATTCCAGGGCGCACATAAGATTTTATACATCCTCTTTTGTTCTTCAAATTGGGTGTTACAGGCCCTCCCGATCGAGCGGCTTTTGACGCTTGTTCCGACCAAAACCGAAACTGCTAAAACGCACCAAACATGAGTTTTAGGTCAAACGGGGTGGATTGGGTACGTTCGTTGCGAACAATTCAACTGCAACTTTTTTGCTCCAGAAGTAGCCAGAACGGCCTTCCCGAGCCAGCGAGTTTCGCACACTTGCTCCCACCGAAACCGAAATTGCCGAAACGCACCAAACATGAGTTTTGGGTCAAATGGGGTGGATTGGGTGCGTTCGTTGCGAAAAATTCAACTGCAACTTTTTGTTCCAAAAGTGGCCTGAGCGAGCGAGTTTCACATAGTTGTGCCGACTGATACCGAAACTGCGGAAATGCACCAAACATGAGTTTTAGGTCAAACGGGGTGAATTGGGTGCGTTCGCTTGTAAAAATTCAACAAAGAACTTTTTGTTCCGGATGTGTCCGTAACGGCCCTCTCAACCGAGCGTGTTTCGCGTAGTTTCTCCCACCGAAACTGAAACTACCGAAACACACCAAACATGAGTTTTAGGTCAAACAGGCAAGACAAAACTTGAGCAGAACTACTTAAATCTGGAGTAGAGCAAATCCAAATACCCCTTAACATCCCATAGATATAAAGTTGGGAGGTGGACCAAATAGTGGTTGCAATATATGTAAATAGCGTTAGAGTTCTTACCTGTCCTGGCATTGGGAGGGGCCGAGGTATCTTCGTTATATTGCTGGGGCACGGGGTCTAAAAGCAAATTAAACACCTCCGTTAACTAAAATTTTGACACGTTGCATGCATCATAGTGTTGTAATTCATACCTTGTATACTCCAAGTGAATAGAGGAATTGTCCAGATCTACCATGGAATCCCACTATGCTACTGTCCTCTGCAGCCCTGAAGCTGAAAGGGGTTGATGTCACATTTTGATGATACGGATTTCCGAAAGGTCCGTAGGTTCTGATGTTGGTGACGAACGTAAGTGACATCATAAGAATTTTGTCAAAATGACTCCCATATGCTCCAGATACCTCTTCCACAAATTCCGATGGCTCAAAAAGGATCTTTAAAGGCATAAATAAACGATTAGAAGACCAATTAGTTATAGAACGGCATAACAAAACTCCAAAAACTAGATTATGTACTGCATGCGTGCATACAAACACACCGTTTTGGTTTTCGCGTCACTGTTTCCTTTGTCTGCTTGGCCCCAAGGGCCAACGGTTTGTTGTTTTCCAGCTTTGTCAACGTACGAAAATGAGAACGCATTGACTAATCCTAAGTAGGTAATTGTCAGACTCTCCAAACGCCATGGCTTTTCCTCTATGTCTCGAGCAGTACCTGCTTTTCCACCAACTATTCCACTCTTAATGATGTGACTGGATAAGCTCTGCATGGATGTAATTTGTAGATGTGCGTCAGCAATTTTTCATCCAACATCGACATAGATCGAGTACAAAGTGGACCCAGTGAAAAATTAAAGCTACAATGGTTTATTAGTCCATGAACAAAGACGTGAGTATGCGGACAATTAAGTTCAATATCAAAAGATAAGCCATACTGATAATACTATATCCATCCCATTAGTAGACTTATAATAATAATGACACCCAACATAGAAACTATTTAACTATAAGTATGTAGACGCTACACATACAAACCATATGCCCAATAAATTGTTTCTTTAAAATAAATATCTGTGCCTTTGATTTGCATATGAAACTCTGCATAGAGTGGTGGTTTCGTTCCTCAACCTAAACCTTTAAAGATGACATGGCACTTTTGGAAACTGCTTAACGAAACACCCACTAATAATGGCCAAAACATTTCTTCATCTCTCTATTCCTGAATTCTAATGTCAAATCACCATTTTGCTTAGTTAAGACTCTAATTAATAACCATATAAATCATAGCTTCTGAGTTTGGACTACCCTTTGTCTCAAAAAAAAAAAAAAAAAAAAACAAAAGAGAGAAAAAGAGTTTGGACTGCCCTAAGATTACTTTTAGTCAATTACTTTATTCTCATTTAGCAATCGCGACTTGTCAATTTTCATTGCCGCAAGTTCCCAACAAACAGGCCCAGCTGGTTTGACCCGGGACTGATATGATCATGGGCACTATATATCTAGTGAAATATACCACTGGTAGTTTGGGCCATATATATCTTCTCATTTCTGCATACTTGCCGATATACCTGATCCATGAGAAGTTGCAGAAACCTTTTTTCAGTCTCCTTCAGCATATGCACGATCTCTGCTATTGTAGGCCTATTGTTTCTTTCACCATCAACGCATTTCATTGCTATTGTAATACAAATATCCACTTGGTCAGATTCTGTTGATGCGCACAGTGAAGCGGTTGCCTTTATCTGTTTTGTCCAATCTGTATTTACCTGTACATTCAGAACATAAAAGTGGAATTGGAAATTGAGGGAGATTACAGTACTACGCAAACGAAAACTATTCTTGGAATCAAAGGATTGTTTCCCATACCTGATCAATAAATTTTTTTACATCACCCATTTCACAAAATGCGTCATAACCCGTAGGTCCAGCCATTACCTCTATCATTGTAACCCCTAAACTGAAAACGTCAATCTCCGGCGACATCATTTTTCTATCTTCATACTCTGGCGCCATGTATTTCCTGCATGCAAGAGAAATATTCAGAACACAGTCTGGACCTGAAAAAACATGTCAAGTCA
Source organism: Hyparrhenia diplandra (assembly GCA_015847255.1). Taxonomy (NCBI): domain Eukaryota; kingdom Viridiplantae; phylum Streptophyta; class Magnoliopsida; order Poales; family Poaceae; genus Hyparrhenia; species Hyparrhenia diplandra. The sequence continues at coordinate 258,186 of JADLZK010012693.1, forward strand.
GGCAGTTCACTCACGTCGTTCCTGTAACACTTTCTCTTTGTGTGACATGGGTACTTGCTCCCTGCTGGAAGAGCCTTGACAATCCAAAGTCTGCAATTTTGGCAACCATATTGTGGTCTAGCAATATATTGGCAGGTTTCAAATCCAGGTGAAGAATTGGCGTTCCACATCCTTCATGGAGGAAATATAAGCCCTCACAGACCCCTTAATTATATTGAAAAGTGTGTGCCAGTCACGATCACAAGATCCATTGTAACAAGCTAGTAGAAAATTGAGAACAATATTGAAGAATTATTTTAATTAATTTTTGTTGCCAGAAAACAATAGAATTAAGTTGAAGTGTATTTACCTGTTAGATACTTGTCTAGGCTTCCACCCTGCATGTATTCTAAGCACATAGCTCTGTATGTGCGCTGAGAGAAACTTGGTTCGCCATTGTATTCAACATGTTCGTTATGCATTTCATAACAATAACCAATTGACTTTTATAATATGTGGATGGTTGATACTCAAAAGATTAAGAAACTCATTCTGAAATTGACTCTCGTCAGCTCCAATTATCTCGTGAAGCATTTTCACTGCAAATTCTTCCCCATTGTAAACTCCCTGTTAATTAGATAAGATATGCTTAATAATTAATACATGATGTTGTGGCATGCTTAATGGTTCCTGTATAGGTTGTTTCGTCCTTGCTGATGCATACCATGTATGGATGGCAGAGAAGATTAACAGACCGAGAGAATGTGTATGCAGAAAAACGTCCATGAGATTTTCCTAAGGGGAAGCATTCTAGTGGAATGATATTTTCCTACATCTTGCTCTGATTTCATGGTGAAATTTCTACCTACAATACGAATCTCTCAAAGTTTAGCTGTTTTAATTTTTGTAGGTCTCACCTGGTCAATGTGCATGGGAGGACCATGAATAAGATGGCAGTAATAATAATAAAAACCTTCACTAACAGTTCAACTCAGGTGACTTTTTTCTGATCTCTGCTTGCTGCAGAAAGGATTGAATCCTAGTGTCAACCATTTTACTTTTTCATTGAAAACCGTTTCTTATTAAACTTTATTCTAACGACACTAGTAATGACCACAACTCTGGCAATTATTGCAAAATCATTGCAACATGCAAAAAAAAAATGGTGAAATTTTGACACTATTGCGGCAACGCTCTTTGTTGTGGCAAAAGTTCAATTTACTAGTAGCGCATGGGGTACAATGGAGAGCAAACAATAAATAAACAGCCCCACATGTCGCCATGGGAAGAGGAAATGGACTGAGAAACAATTTTCGCTTTAGTTAGTTTTGTCAAAATCCTAATATCTTGTCGTAGTTGTTTCAACTTTGTCTTCTAGGATCTTCTATGAGATCCATGACTACGTCTTCATTGTTGATATAATGCAAGCTTGTGTCATAAATGCAATATCCTTTCAAAGATTCGAGGCTGCTCCACATAACTAGGGTATCAGATTCTTATACACAAACATATTATTTGATAAAGCTATCATATGCCCTTTATTATTAATACTCTTATCCGTATCCCCTTTTCGTCTTCTTGTCCCTTGTTGATATACTCTCTCTCCGTATAGGAAAAAGAAGTCGTTTTTGAACAAGGTTTGAGTCAAACATTGAGAATATAAATCATGAATAAATTTTAAGTCGTTGAGTTTGGAAATGTAAAAATTATATCAATAGATTTGTCTTGAAAATTACTTTCATAAAAATATACATATATAACTTTCCAATAAAGAGAAGTCAAAGTTATGCTTTGGAGACCGTGTCGCTGTCCTAAACGCCTTTTTTTCAGTATACAGAAGGAGTATTCTGATGTTTAGTACAGATGACCTCCATGTAATCTATTAGTGCACTGTAGGGATAATCTGGAAAATCTCTAATAATGTAGTTATTTCTGAATATGGTCCCTTATGTAATTGATGGATAAGTGGTCCATGGGACAGATTGGAGTTGCTTCTGCACCCTACGTAACTCTAGGTCCGTGACAACTAGAAATGCATCCGCATTCTATTATTAATGGGTGTTAGCTAGACTTTATAGAAATTGCAACTACATTTTCAATCTGTCCGTGACATTATGTCCTAGCAATCCCAACTCACAATGTACGGTTAAAAGTGTTTGTTGTAAATATTTTTATTTATTAAAAAAGCTATTTTGCTTACCTTGTATACTGTTCCAAATGTACCACTACCAAGTTTTTGTTTCTCAGAGAAATGTTTTGTAATACTTCTCAAAAATTCCAGTGGCATGCTTTGGACTGCACTCTCTGTCTCCTTAAGGATCTTGATAACTTGGCTTATTGTTGGTCTTTTTGACCGATCAAGTTTCACGCAGTCAAGACCTATCTGAATGCATCTTTTTATTTGCTGGTAATCAATTTCTAGTGATGTATATCTCAGTGATTTTTGCAGCCTATTTCTCCAATTTTGTAATACCTGCAAAATCACAAAAAAAAATATGGAATTACTACAGAGCAAAAAAAGAGTAACACCATCTCTAAAGAACGTTGTACATAATTTTCTTACAAGCTCAAGAAATTCTTGGGAAGATATTCCTCCGATCTCATCCGGATAGTCCCTCTCTCCCGTTACTATCTCTATGATTATTACCCCCAAACTGAATATGTCCAACTTTGTTGAGATTATGCCTCTGTTTATGTATTCTGGCGGCATGTAACCCCTACATTGCAACATGGGTGTATTAACTTTGAAGCCTTGAACGGTATAAACGTAAAGAATATTCATTTTAGCAATCTCCAAAACAAACGAGCTACGAAGATCCATTTGACTCACAATGTTCCATAACGACTTATTGTGGATTTAGTTTTTCCTCAATCAAGAGTCTTGAAAAGCCAAAGTCTGCAATTTTAGGCACCATATTGTTATCGAGCAATATGTTTTCGTGTTTTAGATCCATGTGAACAATGGGAGCATTAAGTTGGCCTTCTTCGTGGAGATAATGTAAACCATAACAAATACCCTCGATTATTTTGTACCGTGTCTCCCAAGTAAGTCCGTAAGATTCATCTCGCATTTGTAAGAAAGCATTATGAAAGTGCTATATGATATGAAACTAGGCAAACTCAAACCAAATATGTTATAGTCTCAAATAAAAAAGGAAATGAAAATGATATACGTATTGAATTGTAATACCTTTAAGATCTTTGGCGAAGGTTTCCATTAGGCATGTACTCCAAGCAAAGCAACCTTTCTAACTTCTCGGCACAAATGTGTTTCCCATTGTATTCAACATATGTATTCGTGTTTTGAACACCCAGCCCACAAGTAGCACTATATTTGGGTGTTTAAGCCTCTTTAGATGATATGCTTCATTCTCAAATTGTTTATCCGAACTCAGCAAACAACATTGATGAATTAAGTTTCTTCACAAAGAACCGTTTCACCATTTGGTAGCACACCCTGTTTAAACTCTCTTATTGAGAGAGGCATGAGTCTATGCATAGTGCGGTGACATATATTTGACAGGTCCAAAATATATGATTTAATCTTACCTTATATACCATGCCAAAACCACCTTCACCAAGTAGCCTATCAGCAGAGAAGTTGTTTGTGATGTTTCTCAAATATTCTAGGGTTACACTGCGTGGTCCTAAACTTCCACTTTCTGTCTCCTGAAGCATCTTGATAACTTGGCTTATTGTTGGTCTTTTCGATCGATCAAGTTTCATGCAGTCTAGACCAATCTGAATGCATCTTCTTATTTGCTCATAGCCAATTTCTAGTGATGTATCCCTCAATGATTTTTGCAGTCTATTTCTCCAATTATTTAAAACCTACAAAATCTCAAAAAAAATATAGAATTATTACAGGAAAAAAGAGTAACATCATCTCTCTAAAGAAAGTTGAACATAATTGTCTTAAACTGTAAAAAAAACATAATTGTCTTACATGCTCGGGGAAATTCTTGGGAAGATATTCCTCCGATCTCATCCGGATAGTCCCTCTGTCCCGTTACTATCTCTATGATTACTACCCCCAAACTGAATATGTCCAACTTTGTTGAGATTATGCCTCTGTTTATGTATTCTCGGCGGCATGTAACCCCCCTGCATTGCAACATGGGTGTATTAACTTTGAAGCCTTGAACGATATAAATTGTAAAGAATATTCATTTTAGCAATTTCCAAAACAACGAACTATGAAGATCCATTTTGACTCACAATGTTCCACAATGACTTATTGTGGATTTAGTTTTTCCTCACTCGAAGAGTCTTGAAAAGCCAAAGTCCGCAATTTTAGGCACCATATTGTTATCGAGCAATATGTTTTCAGGTTTCAGATCCATGTGAACAATGGAGGCATTAAGTTGGCTTTCTTCGTGGAGATAATGTAAACCATAACAAATACCCTCGATTATTTTGTACCGTGTCTCCCAAGTAAGTCCTCGAAGATTCATCTCGCATTTGAAAGAAAACATTATGAAAGTGCTATATGATATGAAACTGGGCATACTCAAACCAAATATGCTATATGGTCTCAAATAAAAAAGGAAATGAACATGATATCTGTATTGAATTGTAATACCTTTTAAGATCTTGTAAGGTTTCCATTAGGCATGTACTCCAAGCAAAGCAACCTTTTCGACTTCTCGGCACAAATGTGTTTCCCATTGTATTCAACATATGTATTCTGTGTTTCAGAACACCAGCCCACAAGTAGCAATATATTTGGGTGTTTAAGCCTCTTTAGATGAGATGCTTCATTCTCAAATTGTTTATCCGTAATTCCAGGCAGCAGCATTGATGAATTAAGTTTCTTCACAGCAACTGGTTCACCATTTGGTAGCACTCCCTGTTTAAAATCTCTTATTGAGAGAGGCATGAGTCTATGCATAGTCTGGCGACATATATTTGACAGGTTGAAACTAGCTATGTGATTTAATCTTACCTTATATACTGTGCCAAAACTACCTTCACCAAGTTTTTCAGAGAAGTCGTTTGTGATTTTTTTCAAATATTCTAGGGTTACACTGCATGGTCCTGAACTTCCATGTTGTGACATGCTCTCCAGAGTGTCAGAGCTGCTAAACTCACTGTCCATTTCCTTTTAAGCAAAATCCTGACTGTACACGTACAATCAGTTTCACATGATAACTAACATCTGTTTCTCTTCCCCCCGGTGTGCAGGGTGCCTTCACCGAGTCGCGACTTGTTTATGAATGATTTCACCAAACCAAGAAAGCTAGACGAAATTAAATAAGTTGTGTCAAAATACACGACCGACCACAGAGACAAACTGTTAGGTGTTGTTTATTGCACTTGTCCTGATAAATAGTTACACAGAGTATAAAGGCTTGGGATTGCATCTCCTCTATAAAATCACTACCTATCTTTTGTGTGTACGAATACCACAAAAAGAAGCTACGCAACTTCAGTTATATATGTACTGCTCCAAGTATATATAATTCTCTGAAGAAGATGATCCACACCTTAATCTCCTAGCACCGTGGTTCCTTTAATTTCTTCAACTGAGTTTAGTTCTTGTGGTTGATGGTAACGCAATCAGTAATCACATATGTCTAGCTAGCTATAGTTGCTCAGGTCAACTGCTCGATCAAGCGCACATGCATGCCTTATATGTACTGCACTCTCGACCGGCTGAATCCCAAGCATACATACATACCATCATCCAAATTAATAAGGGCTTAATTACCTAGCTAGGTAAAATTTACTGCTTTGCATTGGGTGAAAATAACAGACTAACAATATAATCTCTGTCTTATATTAATCATTAATTACTCCTACCGCTGGAAGACCAAACCGATCCCTCCCAAGTCCCACCACCTGGATCTGGATCATGGCGCATGGCCACTAGTAGGCAGTCCTAGATTCAGATCCACCAGCAGTAGAAACCAGTTCATATATAGGCAGTTAATTAGAGACGAGTTACTAATTTGGACCAGATGTATGCAGATTGATTGATATGCCTTGGAAAATAATCAAATACTTTCAATCTGGAGAACAACAATTATTTTGTTTTGAAAAAATGATAGACAGATCAATAATTTGGAGACCTGCAGCACGTTGACTAGCTGATAAGCGCTAACCACGAGTCCCGGCCCTAAGGATGGCAACGGGTCGGGTTCGGATCGGGTGGAGTCTCCGTGCACCCAAAACCGAAACCCGAAGTTGAAACCCGAACCCGAACCGAAACCGATTCGGGTGAAAATCCATCACCAAAACCAGCCCCACGGATACCCGAAACCCGAATGGATACCCGAAACCCGCGGATATATATACACATTTTCATGAGTCAAATTTGAATAAATTTAATAATCTAAGTACACAGTTATTATTAACATATTATAAAACATGAGTTTTAATTCCAAATAATTTATTTCGGATACCATTGGATATCCACGGGTGAAAAACTAAACCCGAAACCAAACCCGAACCCGAACTTGAAAACCGTGGGCGAAAAACCAGCATCAAACCCAAACCCGAAAATCAAAACCCGCGGATTCCGCCCGAACCCGATCCGCTGCCATCTTTACGGTCCGGAAATTTGTCTGGGTCAATACAGAAAACATAAGGAAGAACGAAGAAGATTAACTAGCGAGAAGTAGCACTGACCTGGAGAGCGAGGATGGTAGCGCTTTCATGAGGAGATGAATGAATGACACACAGAGTATGCAGATGGAGAGGGTGTAGATATATTAGTGAGTACAAGCTCCAGGCAGAAGAAGGATTTTAAATAAATAAATACAGAGAAGTTGGTAAGTCATTCTCACATGCTCCCAATTTTAATAAGCACCTAGCCTTGTTGTCAAAAAAAAAGCACCTAGCCCTGAATATTTATTGTTTTTTTTTATGACTAAACAGGAGGAATAGTCATGGTTTTTTGTTGGTCCAGACCAACACGTGGAAGCGTGTTTACACGGGTTTTTCTTTGATCGAGGTTGCGGGCGACCAAGGGGAATGACGACGACGACGACGACGACGACGAGGACGACGACGACGACGACGACCTAGTGCCTAAGCGCAGCGCAGTCCCGGCCTTGCGGCAAAAAAAAAAAAAAAAAAAAACAAGTTCAGAGCTCTAAACGAGAGGGAAGTCATGAAGCGACTCGATCTCTCCGGGGGCATGGAATTGCCCGATCAAGCTTCCTTCGAAGAGTTCCAGAAGCTGCTCCCCAGCGAAGAAGGAAGGCATGAGCCTGCTGTTCCCAGGCAGGAAACGTCGCAGCGTTTCTGCCGTCTGTGCTGCATAGCATAGGACGATGCGGAAGCCCCACCTGTCAGTACTACCGTAAGCTGATGATTAATTCAGACATCCTGACGTGGAACGTCCGCGGTATCAACTTACGTAACTATTGTTTTTGTGGCCTGTTTGTTTGCCTCGGCAGCATTGGCTCGTTCATATGAACTCAACCAAGACAGGAAGAGGCACAGTCTCCCGTGCTTGTTGCACCCACTGTGCATGATTCGCCCGTGCATAGTTGTGGGTCACCGCACACGGATGGGCCAGCGTCGGCGATTGAGTCCTTCATCGACGCTTTCAAGCGTCCACTCGAGCAGCCACTTATTGCGTCCCCACCTAGGCTGCGCGTCACCAAGGACCCCAAAGCTGTTGATGATGGCGATGACGATTTCATCCCCAAGCGCAGCGCTCGCCTTGCCGCTAAGAGCAAGTTCAGAGAGCAGAGGCCGGAAGCCCAGGCAAGAAAGGTGCTCATGAAAAAGCTTGAGATTGAGGTCGAGGCGAGAAGCCCGATGAGGCGTCCTTTGAGGAGTTTCAGCAGGCTATCGCCACGATGGCGCTCGATGTAAGATGGGCAGCCATGGGTTTTCTCTATGGGGGGGTTACCATGGTCCGGCGATGGACGTCGAATAGGGCAAGCATCTCTCGCTTTGCCTTGTTGTATCGCGGTCGCAATTTATAGTGCCGTATAGTCCTTAAAAGGTGTTGTAGTTGTTGTAGCTAGGCTCTTGCTCTAGTTTGCTTGTCGACAACTCTGTCTGATTCTGCACGCTAGCGTCCTGCCAACGGGCGTGGAACAGATGTAAGTTGTCGATGTTGTTGTACCGGCCTTTTTTTGGCTTTTTTCCTCTTAATGAAAAACGGGTGAAGATCCGATCTCGAAAACAAAAAAGACAGGAAGAGGCCGGTCTATTTATTTATTTATTTTTGGGCAAAAGGCCGGTCTAGTAGGTACAACTTGCTACCTTTGTTTCTATTACCATATAGAGGCAGGCTAGGTATAGATCTTATTTTATTTGACTGGACAACTAGATGTGGTCACCTTGGTCTCTAGCATGTGGAAGAGTTACCGAACACTTGTCATTGGGGCATTGCATTCAACACTTGTCATAGGGGCATTGCATCGAACACTTGTGACAAGGGGAACATCGCACGAGTGTGGGTGGGGAGCGACTGCAGCGGAACCGGCCTCCGACGCCGGTAGCCGTGGTGTGGTGGATAGTGAAGGCGGCGTACCGTGCGATCGAGTGCGCGCGGCGAGGCATGCAGGAGTAGACGAAGGCGTTGAAGAAGATCGGATGCTGAAGAAGCAGCCCACCACACCAGGGGAGTACGTAGACATGCCGGACGCCATCCTGCCCCGCGGAGCAACCTTTGCCTTCCCGAGAGAGCCGCTCGCCTTTGCACCAGGGGGAGCACCCCACCGGGTCTGGCGGGCTCCTCTAGCCGTTGCGCTCCTCGTCTTCACGTTGCGACCGCGGCTGGGTCCAGGCTCCTCACATCATCGCCGAACCGCGCACACTCCTCCAGCGACGGCCCATGTACCGAATCTCCGGCCGGCCAGCCCCACATGCCGCCAAGAGCCCTCATCTTGTAGCCATAGCTGCGAGCGGATGGCGAGATGTCGGAGGTGCGCCAGCGTTGGCGTCGTGAGGGGCAGCGGTGGTGAGAGAAAGGATCAAAGGAATCGGGAGGTTTAACGTATCAAAGAAAGACTTGCTGGCTGAGAGAGCCAGGCCCGTGTGAAATGAAGCCCATTTTAGTTTCTCGGGCCGCAGGCTCCACGGTGCTTTTAAGCACTGTGCGCATCCCAGGCTCCGGCACAGTCCAGACAAACAAACAAGCCCAGCCCTGTATCACTAAGATAAATTGAAGGGGGGTTACATCAACCGCAAGTCAATCATCAAGGATAATCATATAGCTAGCTAAACCAGCATACATGCATGCATTTAGTAGCTAGCTACTTAGTTTCCAGCGATGGGTGGATACAGCTGCACCTCCTTTTGGAGTAGCCAAGACTAGTAGACTGCTTGTGTCCGATCCAACAAGTTCTCCATGAAAATTACCTACATGCCTGATGATGAGAATCTCTTATTATTAGCTTTATTAGACATCATATCATTTTTGACACAAGCATAGCACCAAACAAGAATCCTTCAACCCCCCGCCAATATTGGTTCTTGGTGTGAGTAGGAAAATTGTAATTATTTGCCTCTCCCTCTGTTTCAAATTATAAAGTTTTTAAGATACACTGGTTTTGTAATGTACATAGTTATAGTGTATATCTAAGTGCATAACAAAAACTAAAAAACAGGGAGTACATAGATATATAGGTAGTACTTGACTTTTTTTTATTTAGACTCTATGGAGTTTTGTATAATGTTATAGCAAAACAAAATTCATCAAACACTCCCGGTTCAAAAGAATTTATGCAAACACTTGTATCAGTGATGTCTTACCGTGTGTAGATGTCATAACACTGTGTTCTGTTTCGTTGAGCAAACTTGTGATATCCCCAATGTTAGGCCTTTCCTTTCGGTCATGACGGACACAACCTAACGCTATTTCAATGCATCTCTTCACTTGGTGGCATTCATATTTCTGTGATGTACAACCTGGTGTTGCCTGTAGCCTCTTTCTCCAGTTTTCCTGTACCTATAAGATCGATCCACATAAAGTTAGTGTATCATTTAGTACCAAATGTGTCAGCGTAACAGAATACATGCATTTTACTCAAAGTTCTACTTTAATCTTACATGATCGATAAATTCTTGGGGAGGCATGTCAGCTGCCTTGCTGTAGCCTTCAGGCCCAGCAATTATCTCTATCATTACAACGCCCAGGCTGAATATGTCAAACTTGTTGCTGACATAGTTATGCTTAATGTGTTCAGGAGGACAGTATCTACTGCAAGATATACATAAAAAATTGAGGATGTGAGTGTTAAAAATTGATTTAGTTTATTTCAAAAATTGAGTTCAAAGAGGCATGTATTAAGTTACATTGTTCCCAAAAATCTTGATGCGACTTGAGTATGGTTGTTGCCAACAAGCTCTGATAAACCAAAATCGGCAAGTTTTGCCACCATATTCTTGTCAAGTAATATATTGCCAGGTTTTAAATCTAAATGATACATAGGACTTTCCAATCCCTCGTGAAGGTATTTCAAACCCTCATAAATCCCCTTAATAATTTTGTAGCGTGCCTGCCAATCCAGCCCATGGAATTCATCTACATACACAAGCAAACAGCGGGAGATGGACAAAATGTAATGCTAAGCAAAATTGCTAATATTATGTATAGGACCATCATCTTACCTTGAAGGTGCCCTTGTAGACTTCCATTATGCATGTACTCAAAACAGAGAGCTCTATAGATGTTATCAGCAAATACATGCCTTCCCTCATACTCTACAAGTTCACGCTTTATTTCATAGCAGTACCCAAGTAGCTGTATAACATTAGGATGCTTCAGTCTCATAATGTTCTCAAGCTCCTTCCTGAAATCCTCTTCGTAGTCCGGTTGTTGCGTTCGATGAAGCAGTTTCACGGCAATCTCTTTGCCAATTTGCATACCCTAATCAACATTCCTTATTACATTTGTCATGATAGAATTATATATTTGCAAAATACAAGCTAGTTCACATGAGTCTGTTGAATTATTATTACTAGAAGATTATTTTTTTCTCATCCAAACATGTTATGCTATCTTTCGTGCCCTTTATCTGTCCGTGGATTTGTCCTAATTGTAAATAGTTTTTATTACAAATTTAGAATATATACACTTGCCTTGTAAACTGTTCCAAAAGTCCCACTGCCAACTTCACGTTTCTTAGAGAAACCCTTTGTGATTTTTTTCAACATTTCTAGTGGCATGACCTCTGGTGCCACTCGAGACCTCTCACGTATCTGCAAGTAGTAATGACCACTTACCATGTGTGAGAACGAATGAGAATTCAGAAGTATGGAGTAATACATAGTCTTGCGCTTCCATTGGCTTGTACGTATAAATGGTTATTACATATACCTGTTTGTTGTCGACATCAGTACTCTGTGTGGAACCGGACCCGCTGCTGTAGGAGTCCTCTAACTGCAGCAAAAGAGACAAATGGTTTATAGGATGAGGAGACCTTAAAAAAGAAAATGGAATTGAATTGTATACCATTTATTTATATTTTATATTTAAAAAAAGAAATAGTAGCAGTACCTTAGCATCTGCACACCGACCAAATCTTTTAAGAATGAGCTTGGGACGGTTGGGATGGTGCTGAATGACTCGCCTCAGTGTTGCTTCCGCCTCCTCTACGTCCATCATCTTAGCTTCCCAACAGATAATTGCAACATGGGCTTTCTCAAGCAAACAGAGGTATCTCAATCTATAGAAGTCGAGGAAGTCAAAGTTGGCATCATTGAAGGCCCACACGTGGACACCAAGCATAATAGATTGAAGGCGCGGCATAGCACCTGGCTGGTACATCAGCCAGTTATTCATTTTCAAGTACTAAAATTTGGGGAATGCGCCCGGAGCAATGACATAATGACAGGGCTCTTCACTGCCCTGTCCATCAGAAATAAGCACTAGTTCTTCAATTTTCTGCAATCTGCTTAGAGACTCTACCAAGGCTTCCTTCCATTTGTTACCCAAGTCTTCTGTGTAAATATGGATCACACTTAGATTTGTCAGCTTGCTCAGCTCTTCAGCAAAGTTTGGGAATTTACTAACTGTCCTCAACCGCAGCTCTTCCAATGATGTTAGGTTTCCCATCCCTTCTGGCAATTCTAGCATTGCGTTAGAACATTGCAGGTACTTCAGATGTCTAGTAAAGTCCATTGGCAGAAAGTAATCTTCAATCCATAAATTTCATAACCTTGAAGCTTCAGAAAATCAGGTGCCCAAAGATATTCAACTGTAAGGAGACGTAAATTCACAAGACACTGGCATGATGTCATCATACTCATAAGTTTGCACTTAGTGCCTATGTTACACGAGTACAGGTACGCACGGATACACACTTTCTCAAAAGAAAACCCACTAAAATGGTGTATCCAAGTATCCGTATCCATGTATCCGACGAGTATCGGATACGGATACGTCACCTCCCTTGGAGTATCCGTGTAACATAGCTTAGTGCCATTAAATGACCTCACTTTTGCTTTCCACGTTCTAAACATATTTTTTTCTTCTCTTGTCATGGAACAAATCAAATCAAGCACCATGTCGTGAACACAACAAGCAAATATGATTGTGTCCTCATCTACTATCGGCTGGATCATGCTTCTATTCATAAGCTCATTCAAGTAACCCTCTCCAACCTCTCGTCATGGAACAAATCAAATCAAGCACCATGTCGTGAACACAACAAGCAAATATGTTTGTGTCCTCATCTACTATTGGCTGGATCATGCTTCTATTCATAAGCTCATTCAAGTAACCCTCTCCAACCTTAAATAATGATTTCCCTGGTTCTTCATGAACAAAACCTTCGCCTACCCACTTCCATATCAATGTGTCTTTCTCAATTATATAGTCTTCTGAAATGTACCTAAATACCGTAAGCAGGTCTTTAGATGGCTTGGTAGTTCATAGTAACTAAACTGGATTATCCTTCTTGTGTTATCTTCATCCAAAAATCCAATAGAGTTGTGCACCTTAGACCATTCCTCTTGTGGTTTACCAGCCAATAAACTAGCTGTTATGATTATAGCCAATGGTACACCACCACATTTCTGTAAAATATATCTACTGTAATGCTCATGCAATGGATCAAAACTAATTTTTCCTTTACAACCAAATAATGTGCCATAGAATAGTTCCTTGGAGCCAGCAACAGAAAATGGCATTAGCTCAAAAACTTCACCACTCGTTTCTGCAATATGGCGACAACGAGAAGTTGTAATTATTCTACTTCCACAACCAATTTCCACCAAAGCACATTTAATTACTTCCCATGATGGTATATCCCATATATCATCAATAACAATTAAGAACCTATTCACATGAAAAAGCAAGGGGCACAAATTAGTAAACCGATGTATAGTTCTACGGAAAAACATAACCATGATAACCATCTCACAAGCAATTCAAAATGGCAATTGTCAAAGACAAGTTATCTGATAAGTATTATTTGTAACATATGGGCTACCATGGTTAGATCATGTTCCAAGAAGAAATAAACACTAGGAATTATGTTTGTTTAGGACTAAGTGGGTGTTCAAGAAATAGACACTGGAATTTATGTTGGTCTAGGATGGAGTAACACCCCATGTCAAGTTGTGGTGGTATATATTGTACACCAACAAAGGAAAAAAGAAAGAAAACACTAACAAGTACTAGGATACTACTAAATGCACAATATATATTCTGAGTAAAAAAAAAACCCTCCGTTTTTTGAATGAAGTAAACACTGTCACAAAAAAATGAGGGTGAAAAGCATCTGGTGGCTAATCCATACCGCTTGCTTTGAAGAAAATGTCGGAGTTCATCAATGAGCTGCCATTCTTTCAGTATGCTCATGTTAAGATCCCTGTACACTTCGTTGCCAAAGTCTATGAGAATGTTCCTCAAGACTTTATTCAAGTCAGGCTGTCGACCAACAGAAACAAAAGCACTACAACAGAAATCCCCTTTAATATTGTCATAGACTGCCTTTGCAAGAGTCGTCTTGCCCAATCCTCCAAACCCCACAATAGAAACTATCTTCAGTTGCTGAGATGAAGACATCCTGGATTGGAGCTCTGCTCCTAACTTGTGAATGCCAACAAGGGGTCTTGTTTCTGTGTACATATCACCAAGACGAGGGTAAACAGTACTTGTTGTAGCCAGAAAATCACCAGCACGTGAGACAGCCAGATTTTCGACTTCTTCCATCGTCTCCCTGTCCACTATTGTCCTTAGCTGTGTCTCCCTGTCCATTATCGCCAGCACGCGAGGCAGCCTGATGTTCTGTGTTATTTGAAAAACAAGAAATAGGTAAAGATGGATGATACAAAACAAAACAAAAAGACTATTTACCTGAAAACTACAACAAGAACATGTGTTTTCTTTTCTAAACAAATAGTACACAACAAGCGAAAACAAGGCGCCATAGAGATGAAGGCGCCATAGAGATAGATCAGACTGCTAGTTAGTTATGAAAGCCAATTACCAAAATTCCATGAAAAATAATATGGTGGCATTTCATAAAAGTCAACTGCAGTTAAGTAAAAGGTATTGTAACCACAGCTATAGACAGGGTTGGGGTGAAAATAACAGCCTAATCTCTGTCTTTACTGCTCAAATACCAAACTCCTATGCCACCTGGATCTGGAATCTGGACAGTAGGAGTTCAAATCAAACCACAGCTAAACAGGTAGGAGTAGATTCGGATAACGGCACAGTGATAGCAAATCCAAGCCCAGAGCAGCAGAAACCAGTCAAAATAAGGGATGTATAGATTAGCCCAAGTTAATACGGTTGATCCGAGCAGATTCATATAGATACAGGCGCTAAACATGGTATCCCTTGGAATCAGACAATTTTGTGAGTAACAATTGATTGGGGAATAAAAAGATTAGCAGGAAAAAAAAAAAAACTAAAAAGAAGATAAACTGGCGACAGTGAGCACTGACCTCGGGAGAGGCTAGCTTTCAGAAGTTAAGGGACGGGCAGAGTAGATGGAGGGCGTAGGTGGAGTATCTATGAGGAGGAGCTCCACCTCCAGGCGGACCCTGGTCAGTGATCTATGAAGACGACTCGCGGTCATCTATCGCAAGTCGCCGAGTCTCCGTCTTTACATGCTTTTTGGACAGCGTGTGGACCCCGGCTTGTTCGTTCCGCGTGTACAGTAATTTTTTTAATAAAATGGACCAAACAGAGTGGACTTGCAAAACTGGAAAAACAAGATGCTCACGTCATCTTATATGGAATATAACTTTCCGATAAAAGAACCATAGCTTGTATTTATATTTAATATAAGACCATTTTCTTTGTCATGAAGGCATACCGTAGTCTTTTCATTGATGATTGATATATGGAAAATTGTTTTTTGGTGCGGGAGACAAGTGTATGATGAAAATGTTCTTAGGTATAGGGGAAATGGAAAATGTTGAACTTCTTGAGAAAATTGTTTCATGTTCAAGATCAAACATGCTAACTTGATGGAAAATTATTCTAAGGTCCAAGAGTAATTTTTATTTAAAAAAATCATTCGATGCTAATGAAAAAATTGTTACAAACTTCAAGAGAAAAAAAAAAAGGAATAGGAAAAAAATATACAAAGAGTACTAATAATGAAATCATCAGAAGAAATAAGAGAAATGGAAGTAATAAAAATAGAAAATACTCCTACAATAAATAAGTAAATAAAATGGGTAGTAGGATAAAATTAAAGAACAAAGAAAATAAGAATGAACCCAGCCCAGTACAAAACTAGAAACTAAGGAACCCTTGCCTGGGCCAACGAAAAGAAAGAAATGGCCCGAAAAGGAAAAGAGGAAAATGCCCAGAAAAAACAAGCAGCAGAAAACAGCCCAGTAGGAATAAGGCCGGCAGACATAAATTGGCTTTTCTCGATCTGAGTTGTTGATGCTTTTTTTTTTCTTGATTGACTTGAAAATCTTGAAATAAATGTAGCCATAGTTTAAGGAAGCATATTAAAATCCCTGCCTAAACTCGGAGTACGCTGATCGAATGCACGTTTCGTTGTTTCATTCAGTCCATCCGGTCCTCCTCCCCCATCAAATCCTTTCCCATATACTCATCTTCCATAGTTTTACTGCGCCCTGTGGAATTTATTCCACGACTATGGACGGACGGACAGAGAAGATGTTCATCTTCCCTGGCGCTACGAATCAGAACAGAGGGACCAGGGGCTGCAGTTTTACTGCGCTCTGATCTTATTATTCCTTTCTTATTCTTATCCTGCAAGGAGAAATATGGTTTGGGAGGGGAAGAGAGATACTGCAGCTGTTTCTTCTGTTGCTTGACGAATGGAATTCTGAGAGGTCAGTGCCTATTCGGCTACAGGGAAAAGTAAAGGGAGTCCATAGTTACATGATGAGAGGAATAACAAACGAGACAATCCATACATGTTTTCGATCATCTCGATAACAACAAGTTTGAAAAGGCTGTAATTATTCGTTCCAACAAGAATGGACTTCTTCCATGCACTCTTGTTTTCTCCATTTAGCCTCCATGGAATTTCTGAACAATGTTTTGGCCAAACAAGATTCAACAAATGTCAAGGTTGAAAAGAAAACGGGAACATTTGTGTTGGCATTTTCTTACCTTGTGTAGAGATGTCATAACAATGTGTAAGCTCTCCTTTTCTGAGGCAACATTCCTGGCCAATTCTCAGTATTATATTCTGTTTCATTCAGCCAGCTTGTGATATCCCCGATGTTAGGCCTTTGCTTTCAGTCAGGATGGATACAATCTAATGCTATTTCAATGCACCTCTTCATTTGATAGCATTCATGTTTTTGTAACGTACAACCTGGTATTACCTGTACCCTTTTTCTCCAGTTTTCTTGTACCTACAATATCGATCCCAAAATATAGTGTATCACTTAGTATCAAAATGAGTTGGACATTACAAAATATACCTGAGATTTGCATATTTATAATATATATCCAGAGATCTTGGTATAAGGAACTCGACTTACATGATAGATAAATTCTTGGGAAGGCATTTCAGCTGTCTTGTGGTGGCCTTCAGAGCCAGCAATTGTCTTTATCATCACAACACCCAAGCTGAATATGTCAAACTTGTTGGAAACATAATTCTGCTCAATGAATTCTGGAGGGCAATATCCACTGCATGACATCATAAATTGCAGATGTAATAGTGTTAAAACTCACAATTAGTTTATTCTAAAAGCAGAGTTCAGAGATGCGTAAAGTTACTTTGTTCCTAAAGGGCGTAACGTGGCTCGAGTCTGGTCATCATAAACAAGCTTCGATAAAACCAAAATCTGCAATTTTTGGCGCCATATCCATGTCGAGTAATATATTGCCAGGTTTTAGATCTAAATGATACATAGGACTTTCCAGTCCCTCATGAAGATATTTCAGACCCTCACAAGTCCCCTTTATAATTTTGTAGCGTGCCTGCCAATCCAGTCCATGGAATTCATCTATAGAAGCAAACAGATGGAGAGTTTTTAGAAAATGGAAAATATCCGTCCTGCAAACAGAAGGAGATAAAGTAAATATAATATTAGCAACATTGCCAAGATATAGGTCCTTTATATTACCGTCAAGGTGTTCTTGCAAACTTCCATTGTGCATAAACTCAAAGCAGAGAGCTCTATAGATTTCGTCAGCAAGAACAAACTTCCCTTCTTCGTATTCGACAAATTCACGTTTTGTTTCATAGCAGTAGCCAAGTAGCTCTACAATATTAGGATGGTTGAGTCTCCTAAGGTTCTCAAACTCCTTCCTGAATTCTTCCTCTTCACAGTCAAGTCGTTGTGGTGTTGAATGAAGCAATTTCACGGCAATCGCTTTGCCATTATTTTGCACACCCTAATAACATCCCTTATGAGTTGTAATATAGAAATATATATTTCACTATTATTGGGCATTTGAATTGATAGAAAATGCAACTAGATTTTCAGTCTATCCTTGAAGTCCTAGCAGTTCCAATATTAGTTAAAATGGTCTGTTTATTGATTAAAGCATACTCCTATTATGTACTAAATCCATTCTAAATTATAGTTTGTTTGACTTTTTTAACCCCAAGTTTGACCACTCATCTTATTCAAAAATTTATGTAAAATATCGCTTACGTTGTTATGCCATGCTTTATTAATAAAAGGTTCTTCAGAATGACTAAAATTTAACTATGTTTACATAATTTTTTGAATAAAACATGTGGTTAAACTTGGGGTTGAAAAAGTCAAACGAATTACAATTTGGAATGGAGGGAGTAGTAGAATTGTAGTTGGACATAGACATGGAAAAAAAATTTGCCTTGTATACTGTTCCAAATGTCCCGCTACCAAGCTTTCGCCTATTGGAGAAATCCTCTGTGATCTTACTTAATAATTCTAATGGCATGACTTCTGGTGCCACTCGAAAATGGTGTAACTTGTCAACATACCCAAGGTCAAGGAAACCAATCTGCAACGAATGACAACTTATCATGCATGTGAAATGGGAAGGATAGAATACCACTACCTCCAGTCAAAATTACTTACACGTTTGACTTTGCACGGTTTTCGATATGTATCTTTCACCACTATTTTCTTCTGGAATATCTTCTTGAAGTCCTTCAAATATAAGAGGTTTTGTAAATATTTTGAATACAAATCAACACATGTAACTTACACATTTTCAAACTATATAATGTTTACATTTTTAAAAATTTGACCAAATCTTGTCCTAAACAAGAAGTTTTTGCGGCCAGAGGGGAGTGTAAGTGTGGTACCTTGTCATCTTCACACCGACCAAATCTTCCAAGAACAAGTGTGGGACGGTTGGGATGGCTGTGGACTATGCGCTTCAGTGCCGCCTCTGCCTCCTCTACATCCTCCATCTTGCATCCCCAGCAATCGATTTGAACATGGACTTTCTCAAGCAAATGGAGGTAACTCAATTTAGAGAAATGGTCGAAGTCAAAGTTGGAATCCTTGAGGGCGCGCACATGGATGTGGAGCTCAACAGATTTAAGGCAAGACATAGCACCAGGTTGAAACATCAACCAGGTTTTCGTTCTGAGGTGCCGCAGTTTGGGGAATGCAAAAGGAGCAATAACATGGCTACCGGGTTCATCACTGCATGGTTCATCACATAAAAGCTCTAGTTCTTGGATTTTCTGTAATTTGCTTAGAGACTCCACTAAGGCCACCATCCATTTGCCATAGGAGCTTTCTGTGTTAATAATACTGAGCAACCTTAGATCTGTCATCTTTCTCAGATCCTTAGCGAAATTTAAGGAATTACTGTCAAGTGTCCCCAATCGCAGCTCTTCCAATGATGTTAGGTTTCCCATCCCTTCTGGCAATTCTAGTATTAACCCAAAACACTGCAAGCACTTCAGTTGTCTTAGCATGGTAACACTTTGTGGCAGTGCTGTTATGTAGGTATCCGTCAAGACTAGTGTCTGTAAATATGTTAAGTTACCAATTTCCATCGGCAGATTACAGATATTCCTCCCACAAAGTCCAAGGTATCTCAAGTGAAGTAACCCCGCAAGATTCTTCAGACCATCAGAACTGTCGTCTGCAGTTAGTATCTCACAACCTTCTAAAGAAAGGACACGTAAAACCTGAAAACTTGGGAGTAGAAATATCATACTGTTAATACGGCTCCAGGTGACATTAAATGACCTCACTTTTGGTTTGCACGTTCTTGTCAGATCATGCTTCTCCAGGACTCTATTTTGGACGGCTATTATACGAGCATAACTTTGATCTTGATCATGATCATACCTTTCTAATACAGTGACAAACTTTTCTTGTTTTGCCATGGAATGAATCAAATCAAGCACCATGTTGTGAACACGGCAACCACCCATGTTTGTGTCTTCATTTTCTACTGGCTCGATCATGCTTCTACTGATAAGCTCATGCAAGTACCTCTCTCCGACCTGAAATAATGATTTCCCTTGTTCTTCATGCACAAAACCTTCAGCTACCCATCTCCACACCAACATGTCTTTCTCAATCACATGATCTTCAGGAAATATGCTTAAGTACAATAAGCAGGTCTTTAGATGGCTTGGTAGGTCATAATAACCAAACTGGATTATCTTTCTTGTGTTCTCAATAGCTATATTATCTTCGTGGCCAAATCCAGTAGAGTTGTATAACTTAGTCCATTCTTTTTGGGGTTTACCGGCCAACAAACTAGCTACTGTAATTATAGCTAATGGTATACCACCAAACTTCTGTAGAATATATTCGGTGAACTGCTCGTCCAGTGGATCAAAAGTAATTGTGCCTCTTTGACTAAATAATGTGGCATAGAATAGTTCCTTGGAGTCATCAACAGAAAGTGGCATTAGCTCAAAAACTTCACCACTCATTTCTGCGATATCGAGTCTACGAGAAGTTGTGATTATTCTACTTCCACAGCCGCTATCCACCAAAGCACATTTAATTACTTCCCATGACGATATGTCCCGTATATCATCAATAACAATTAAGAACCTGTTCGCATGACAAAACAAGAGCCATGAATTAGTAAAACTATCTAGACTTCTGTGGAAAAACATAAGCATGATAGACCCAAAAGAAGACATGCTTCATGATGGACTTGCTAAAATAATTTGATGTGTAGAAGATGGTAGTGCATTTTTAAAAAAAAAAAAAAAAAAAAATTGTCAATGGTAGACAATCTTGACTCATGACAAAAACAAAAATGATCACCATTTACAAATGGTGGGAGTACATAGGATACTTCTAATTATGTGCATTTGTATACGCAAACTAAAAAAAAACTAAATAATATGGATACTTTAAACAACCAATTCAAAAAAAAAAGGCCGTGGGGAAGGCATTGAGTGGCTATCCATACCTCTTGTTTTTAAGAAAATGTCGGAGCTCGTCGATTAGCTGTCTTTCATTCGTTCTGGTCATGCTAAGAACTATATACCTTTCCTTGTCAATTTCTGTGAGAATGTCCCACAAGGTTTTCTTCATGTCAGGTTGTAGGCCAATAGAAACAAAACTGCTGCAATGGAAGTCGCCTTTAATATTTTCATATACTGCTTTTGCAAGAGTGGTCTTGCCCATGCCTCCAGCACCCCAAATAGAAACTTTCTTCAATCTATGAGATGATGAAGATATCCTAGATATGAGCTGATCTCGCAGCTTTTGGGTGCCAATAAGACGTCGTCTCGCTCCTTTGTACACATCATCAAGGCATGGGCCGTCAGTACTACTAGTTGTAGCCACAAAATCGCGAGCATGCAAGGCTGCCAGATTTTTTACTTGGATATTGATGTCTTCCAACGTCTTCCTGAAGCTGTCATTGTTGCTGATTGGCTCCAGGCCCTTGTCGAAGCGTAGCAGTAAGTCGTCGATGATATCCTCTATGTCATATGACAGCTCTCTCAGCTCATAGGCACGATACTTATTGCCCTGTGGATCAAGCTGGTCCTGCTGCTGCGGCCATGACATATTGCATAGGTCTTGTATTCTCCTCAGCTGTCTCTCAAGAGACTCTAAGTCTTCCTTTGTAGTAGTCCTTGTCTGAAGATTGCGCTCCTGCTCCAGGAACTTGCCCAGCTTGTGGAGCAGGCCTTCCACGGCCCCCGTCATGAGATCCATGGCGGCTTGGTGGTCGATTCCTTTTCCTTCCATAGCGGCAGCTCATGCAGCAGATAGCTGCTAGCTGAGAAGATCTGCAATTGATATCTGTCTTTGAAACTGCAATTGATATCTTTCTTTGAAACAGTCCTGGCATGCAGATTATAGTCACTAGTTAGCGTAATTAAAGCAAAGTGTATGTATATACTATTTGTAAGTGAAATTTGTGCTTCTTGTACTGCTACAGGGCAGCCTTCTAACTAATGATGATGAAAGACAAACACCAAAGTTCATGAAAACAATACAGTGGGATTCTGTAAAAAACTAAAATTCATTTAAAACAAGGTATTAATATTACGTAACCAAAATTTGTCTTGTATTTGTAGTTCGGTGTCCTATTATTACTACTATCCTTTGTTACCTTTGTTACCTGGATCTAGATTTTTTTTAGAAAGGCGGCAAAAACTTTGCTGAATTTTTATTAGACAAAAGTACCTGGATCTGGATCGTGAGCTTGATTAATAATAATAGCACACGATCTAAGATCCAGAGTAGCAGAAACCAGTTAAGTTACTAGTAATATCGATCGAGCCGAGCAAACTTGTCTTGTAAAAGTTAATAGAAATCGGAAAATAACTAGCGATCGAGGATTAGCACTGACCTTGAGAGGAGTTGAGGAACACCACACCAGCAGTACGCAGAGAAGGTCCTATCTTGTACGTAATAAGCAGCAGCAGCAGCAGCACGGGCGCTCGCTAATCATCGAGCTTGATCGACGAGACGACCCGGCCAAGTCGCCGATGGCCGTTGGAATGTCGTATTCTAGGCATTTATGTTTGTGTGTGACACGACAGCATGTGGAAATAAAATAGGATGCTCATGTCACGCCACGTACGCCCCCTTGTGTAAGCTAAGCTAGCTAGGTCCAATAATCTGGCTACAAGCCTCCGAGTCTCTGTATTGCAGCCTTTTTGGACCCTGCATGTCTTCTTCATTCCGCGATAAGTAAGCACACTTTGTCCACTTCTTCGCCGAGTACCTCAGGCACTCGAGGCACACAGCAAAGGGACTAAAACACTCGCCAAAAAAGCTTTGCTTTGCTGAGTGTTGCCCGCTGCAAAGCCCTCTCAGCTATAAGCCAATGACGGTAAAGGCCACTTTGTCAAGTGATTTTTATCCGGTACTCGATAAAAACTTTCCCGGTAGCTAAGCTAGAAAGCACTCGGCAAAGAAAAGGAGACATGAATGGAGGGTTGACGGTGACGGGAGGCCTTTGCGGAGCGTTCTAATAGCGCAACATTGGCCGCTTTGTCGAGTGCCTTGGGCTAGACACTCGGCAAAATGCACCTCCTTTGCCGAGTGCCAGGCCCCAGCACTCGGTAAGCCATATGCGAACACATGGTTGATTTAGATCAAATGTGTTTAGTTGTGTGATTCAGTGATTGTCAACGGTCAACATTTTACTTCTATTTTCCTTTATACTTTATGCTTCGGCTATGTTCACCGGCACACGTGGAGTATGCCGAAGACGTATGTCTTGGTTCATGTTGTACATGTTTGGAGCTCGGAGATGGTAGCTGATGGCGAGGTGAAGGGGCCAAGAAGGACGTGCCGAGCCGACGGACCGCGGAGGTGAAGGACGGACGTGAGGCTTTGACCGAGGGACCGAATCGCTGGGTGGCTAGCCATGGTGGCTGACATCTAGCACATCGATGAATGCAAGAGGACGTGGTGGGACCGTGTCGATCGGGTCAAGACGGCGGACGTTCAAGTCGAGCGGGCGGCTCAGGATGACTTAGCGGGCCGGGCGGTCAAGACAGCAATGACACAAGTCGAGGATGTTTGGTGGTTTGCCCCTGAAACCCACCGGCGGCCGGTTTCCGGGTTTGGGCCTCAAAACCCAGGGTGGATGTTCCAATGGACGGAAGGACGACACGTGGTGGCATCTGGGAGATTGCGTGGAGCAATGCTACAGATGAGGAGGTGTGATGGCCGTCGGATCAGAAGATATCCAAGTCCGACCATTATGTCACTAGCTAAGTGGTTTCGGCAATTGTATCAGTAGGGGTAGGATGGTTATTCGGATCAAGATCATAAATAGAGAGGGCAGCCCTTCATCTCAGTTGCCTCCCCAGTTTTCAGTTCATTCTTAGGGTTTCCCAGTCTGTATTTGCTCTGAGTGGGAGAGGTCCGGATAACTATTTTGTGATCTCGTGTTTGTAGGAAGCACACCCTTAGTGTGTGCATGCCCCTCCGGGCTTTTGGGGTCAATCGATTCACTTGTGTGTTGTGATTTGTGTTCTTGCTTGCAATTTTCGTCACTCTTTTCTCCACCCCTCTCTTGATCTCGATTTCTTCGTTTCTTGATGGTTTGATCTCATTTTTCTTGCACCAACTCAATCTATGACGTGAGAGGAGTGATTCCACAAGAGGAAATCGATTAAAACCTCACGTGATTGTAGATCGGGCAAGTTTTGTGTTCGTGTTCGTGTTCTTCGAGTTTGGAGTAAGATCTGAAAATCCGATTGATTGGCTTGGTCAAATGTGAAATTTCTTTGGGGAATTTTGTTACCTACATGCCTAAATCATCCGGCTAAAAACTTGTGACTTGAGATTGTGATTTGATCGAGTTTTGGTCGGTTTTGGGGATGAGGCGATTTTGAGTTCGTGGTTGTTCTTGATGTTCTGATGAGGTCCGACAGCCCAAGTCCTAATCCCGACAGTCCGGACATCGTGTTTGTCCCGAGGGTATTTTTCGGTGTCCGAGTCATCAAGTCCGGACAGTCCGAGCTCGGTGTGTAGCGTGCCCGAAGCTGGCCGCGAAATTTCGATTTTCGGATTTTGTACATCGGAATGTCCGACCTCAAAGCGCCGGACTGTCCGGCATTCAAATTTTTTTTGTCCGCTGGACTGTCCGGCCTCAAAGCGCGGACTGTCCCGCAGGTCATTTTTTCAAGCACATGTCCGTAACCACATTTTTGGAGTGTTTTTATTTGTTTTGAACTCGGACAGCCCGCCCTTGATCCCGGACTGTCCGCAGTTCATTTTTCAGCAGCTGCATGCGACATCAAGTTCTGTTGGTCTTCTTCTTTGTGTCGCCGGATTGTCCGCCCTTCCCCCGCACTATCCGAGCCTATCTTTGATTTGAGCTATCCTGTGCTGATTTCTTGTGGTTGCTTGTTCGATTGCACGGAGGTTGTTCGGTTGATCATTTGTGCACCTAGGACATCTCCTAGAGCATCCACCTAGTTACCTAGGTCGTGATCTTCCGTGTGCTTGAGTGTTTTGCTTTGAGAGGACGTGAGATCTACAAGTTCGATAATTCGAAAGAATTTTTCAAGGCTTACCCCCGAAAAATCGACTGTTAAAACTTAAACGCCTTTGTCGGTACAAAAGAGCGGCCGCAATCGCCGGCGTAAAAGTCACGGCGACCGCCGCGTGAAACGTGACATGCGGAGGCGCGAGACGCAGAGAAATGACTTCTCTCGGTCGGGAAGGCGGCCTTTGCGCGTGTCGCGCGACAGCGCCGCCACGTGTGGATCAAAAACGAGAACACCACCAAAGTAAATCCACGAGCTGGAGTTTGGTGTTCAACGTTTCCTTTTGTTTCACGCAACCAAATACTTCACGGACAACTAGCCAAATATGGCGTAAAACCCAAGCAACAAGATAGATCGGGACCAAACCCTATCTCACAAGACAAAATATGCAAGAATGTAAAGAACACAAGTGACACAAGGATTTAACCCGTGGTTCACCGTCGCCCACAATTTGGGTTACCTCCACGTTGTTGAGGTTGCCACACAAGGCTTAGCTTGCCCACCCGGCTTGCTTTTTTCCTTCGTTCACAAGTCTAGGGAGTTAACCCTAGAGATGTGGGGTAATGTATTGTTGTTTGTGTGAGGTTGCAAACCTCCCAAGGATGCCACACGAAGGGGGCAAGCTCAAGGGCGACGCTTAGCCGTCTAGGAGCAAGCTCCAAGAGTAAAGAACCCTAGGGTTCCGGCCAAACGTGAACCAAATGCTCTTTTGAGTGGGGGAAGTAGTAGATCCGGTCTCCAATCGAAGTTTGCTGCCTTTTCCCTCAAAAATCCCTGGTGGGAAGTGAGAGATTGAGTGGGGAGCTCAAGAAGCTTCAATGGAGGTGAGAGAGAGAGCAAGTGGTGCTCCTGGCTGTTCTGTCGCGAGGAAGAAGAAGGAGTGAGCCAGGTGACCGTTGTGGGAGGGGTAGAATAGGTATTTATACCCCACAGTCCCCAACGGTCGGGTTTAAGTGTGGCATTGCCAAGATCGACCGCCGCTGCTTGCGCGAGGGCCCCGGCAACAAAAGGTGAGAATCATGTTGAAATCGGGCCGATCGGGCTTGGAGTTGTGTTTTTGTGTCGATTTGAGATTTAGAGCACTTGGTCCACAGGTACCGAAAATCCTAGGATCCCTCTTGATAGTATGGCATTTCCTAAACTCAAGATTCAAAATATGAAATAATTTAAACTCCTTGATCCGGAAACACCACCATCTAGCTCATCGGATGCCTTTGGATCGTACATCAACTCCACATTTTATTCCTCGCATGTCATCTTCGTAAATCTCATTAGTCCCCTAATTCGGTGGTCATCAACGCTAAAACCCACTTAGAGCTTGATTGCACTTACGGTAACATCTGGCCGCTTTGTCGAGTGCCTTGGGCTAGACACTCGGCAAAAGGCACTTCCATTGCCGAGTGTCGGGCCCCTAGCACTCGGTAAGTCATCTGCGAACACATGGTTGATTTAGATCAAATGTGTTTTATGTGATTGAGTGATTTTCAATAGTCAATATTTTACTTCTATTTTCCTTTATACTTTATGCTTCGGCTATGTTCACCGGCACACATGGATTGTGTCGAAGACGTATCTCTTGGTTCGTGTTGTGCAGGGTGTGGAGCTCGGAGATGGTAGCCGACGGGCAGGTGAAGGGGCCAAGAAGGGCGTGTCGGGCCGACGGACCGCGGAGGTGAAGGACGGACATGACGCTTGGACCGAGGGACCGAATCGCTAGGTGGCTAGCCATGGTGGGCGACATCGGGGACATCGGCGAATGCAAGAGGGCGTGGGGATGACTTGGCGGGTCGGGCGGTCAAGGCGGCGATGATACGTGTCAAGGATTTTTGGTGGTTTGCCCCGAAAACCATCTGGCGGTCGATTTCGGGTTTGGGCCTCAAAACCCGGGGCGGATGTTCCGGTGGATGGAAGGATGACGCGTGGCGGCATCCGGGAGATTGCGTGGAGCAATGCTACAGATGATGAGGTGTGGTCCCCGTCGAATCAAAAGGTATCAAAGTCCGACCATTATGTCTCTGGCTAAGTGGTTTCGGCAATTGTATCAGTAGAGGTAGGATGGTCATTCGGACCAAGACTGTAAATAGAGAGGGTAGCCCTCCATCTCAGGTGTTCATTCTTAGAGTTTTCCGGTCTGTAGTTGCTCTGAGTGGGAAAGGTCTAGACAACTATTTTGTGATCTGTGTTCGTAGAAAGCACACCCCTTAGTGTGTGCATGCCCTCTGGGCTTTTGGGGTTAGATCGATTCACTTGTGTATTGTGATTTGTGTTCTTGCTTTGCAATTTTCGTCACTCTTTTCTCCACCCGTCTCTTGATCTCAATTTCTTCATTTCTTGATGGTTTGATCTCGTTTCTCTTGCACCAACACAATCTATGACGTGAGAGGAGTGATTCCACCGGAGGAAATCAATTGAAACCCGATGAGTTGTAGATCGGGCAAGTTTTGTGCTTGTGTTCGTGTTCTTCGAGTTTAGAGCGAGATCTGAAAATTCGATTGATTGGCTTGGTCAAACGTGAAATTTCTTTGGGGATTTGGTCACCTACATGCCTAAATCACCGGCTAAAAACTTGTGACTTGAGATAGAGATTTGATCGAGTTTTTGGTCGATTTTGGGGATGAGGCGATTTTGAGTTCGTGGCTGTTCTTGATGTTCCAGCGAGGTGCGGACAGTCCGGGTCCTAACCTCGGACAATCCGGACATCGTGTTTGTCCCGAGGGTATTTTTTGGTGTGTGGAGTCATCAAGTCGGACAGTCCGCCCCCAAGAGGCGAACAATCGAGCTCGATCAGAAGCGTGTCCAGGAAAGTTCGGTTTTTGAATTTGTACATCGACTGTCCGGCCTCAAAGCGCGGACTGTCCGGCGTTCAAATTTTTTGTACCGAGGACTGTCCGGCCTCGAGTGCGGACTGTCCGCAGGTCATTGTTTCAGCACATGTCCGTAACCCGTTTTTGAGTCTGTTTTTGTTTGTGTTGAACTCCGGACAGTCCGCCCTTGAGCCCGATCAGGCGCGCAGTTCATTTTTCAGCAGCGCACAGTAAAGATCAAGTTTCTGTTGGCCTTCTTCTTTGTGTTGCCGGACTGTACGCCCCTTGCCCCGGCTGTCCGAAGCCTGTGCTGATTTCTGCAGGTTGCTTGTTCAATTGCTTGGAGGTTGTTCCGGTTGATCCGCTGTGCTCCTAGGACATCTCCTAGAGCATCCACCTAGTTACCTAGGTCATAATCTTCCGTGTGCTTGAGGGGACGTGAGAGCTGCAAGTTTGATAATTCGAAAGAATTTTTCAAGGCACCTATTCAAACACCCCCCCCCCTTCTAGTCGCATTGTCGGTCCTTCACCATCACCCTTTACTGAGTGTCTTTACCATGTTGGGGCTATCTTTTTCATTAGGAAAAAAAATTGAACTGAGAAAAAATATAGGCTCTTTGTTCTATGGATCGATCTAGATATACATAGCTTAAAAATTAAACCCATGTATTGTCTAAAATGGAGGGAGCATGCTTTTTCCACCTCTATAAGAACATTGTATGGGACTTGCTATTGCACAAGCGCCTGTTTTCCAAAAAAAAAAAAAAAAACGATATTTGCTAGACGAGAGGGCATCGCCTTTTACGCCTCCTTGCATCGGCCAAAGAACGAACAACATATTATGCCCTTTTTTTTTCGAAAGCGGGACTTCACCCGTACTTCATTAAGAGAAAGGCCAAAGAAAGGCCGGTAACGGATACAAGGGGAGACGTGAGTAACCCTCGGGTTACCCACGAAATCCTTGACACAAACAAAAAAGCAAGAAACGAAAGGGGAGGGATGGGGCGGACCCTCCAACTAACAACCCCGATACCTGAACCTAATACAACGAGATAACAACACCGGGTAGGTAGCGGCGAGGGGGAACAGCGGCAAAGCATCCGCTAGGAACAACCACGGCGACAAAGCATCCGCCGGAGAGAGGGCGACCGCTTGGACGGTGAACCCCCGAAGGACGGCCGCGACCTCGGCGGTCGGTCGATTACGGGCGTAAACGCGAGCTCGTATGACGCGACCTCGGCAAAGCGGAAACGCAGCTCAAACGACCGTGACCTCGGTGGCACTTATACGCCCGGAACGAGGCTCGTGAAGGGACGGAGGCGGCACCCGTCGAAACGATGGCGACCGGGGAGCACCTCGGCGGCGGCAAAGCATCCGGGAACGAACCTCGGCGGCAAAGCATCCGCCGGGAAAGCAACATGGCGGCAAAGCATCCGCCCAACAACAAGAGCACCTCGGCGGCAAAGCATCCGCCCGAACGACAAGACCTCACTAGACATACCGAGTGAGAGTAAAATGAAGCGCAAAAGGATCGGTGAGACGAGCAAACCGACCAAGAAGGGGAACGGGCGTAGGGGCCGGAGGAGTCTTGAAACGTTGCCGCCGGGAAGGAGATCGACGTCCTCGGACGCCGACAACGCAAAGGGAGCCCCAAGGTCTTTCGACCCCAGCCCGGCAAAAGACGGACCGCCGGCCCGACAAGCGGCGTGAACCCTTCCACCATCCGGCCGGTGAGAGGCCCGGCGTATTTGCGGCGCCACCATGAAGCCTAAGCGCCGCGGCCGCACCACCTCGGCCCCACCACCACGGCGGCGCCACCCAGAAACGAGCGAGCGGAAGAAGGATCGGGTAGCCGACCCTCGCAATGCCGTTTGCGTGGATGAAAGACGGCCCCCAAGGAGGTGCCCGGCGCGGCGTCCGTCACCGTCGTATGCTGGCGAGGCCCGGGCGAGCTTCGCTCCTCCACAAGAGAAGCACCGGCGACGTCAAGGCCCGAGGGGCTGCGGCCCTGAGGACCCCAAGGCCGAGGGGGGAGGAGAGGGGACTGCCGGCGAGGAAGCCGGGCCCGAGCCCGGGGCCGGCCCGCCCGTCGGCCCGTGGCGGAGGAAGGCGATGCGCCGCCGGAGGCGTCGCGAAGAGGGGGGTGGAGGGCGGTGCCGGCCGCTAGATCGGGGGCCGGGCGTCGGATCCGGCCGGCAACCACCGTCCCCGAGCCGGCCACCGCGACCACCGAAGCGAGCCAGCGCCGCCGCCGGGCGGATTTGGCGGATCGGGCGGCGGGGGGGGTTGCGACGCCCAAAGGTCGGATCCGGCCGTGGGGGCGCGGATCCGCCAAAGCTGTGCCCTACGGCCGGGCGAGCTCGTCGGGCGGGAAGGAGCCGGAGGGCGGAGCGGGAGGGGTGGGGGTGGAGGAGAGGGTGGAACTCGCGGCGCCGCCCCTTGTTGAGGGACCCGGCCGGCGGCCGCGCGCCGCGGCGAGCACGGGCGGCGACGGCGGCGGAAGGGGCCCGGCGAGGGAGCTTGGACGAGGTGATGGAGCGCCCCGAAGTCGCCACAGGAGCGGGCGCTCGGGGCCGGGCGAACAGGTGGTACATATATTATGCCCTTCACTCGCCGCCAGAGCTCTCAGCCGACTGAAGTGAAGGAAATTAATGTGCCATTTTATCGCATAACCTAGTCTTTTCATTGTTGATAAAGACAAGTGTTCCTTTTTGTGAATAATAAGGACAATTGTTCTTGTGCGGGTTCTAGGTTTAGAATAAAAACGTTCTTCGGTATAGGGAAATGTTAGAGTTCTTTTAAAAAAATTGTTTCACGTTCAAGGGAAAACATTAGAAAAACCAAAATACTATTTAACGTTCATGATAAAGGAGCTATTGCAAATTTAAACAGATGAATTATATATTCTAACTTCACAACACAAAAGGTTTGTATTATTACAAGCAAAAAAAAACAGGAATAAATAGAACTGATAAAAAAACAGAAGAAGAAATACGGGAAATAAAAATAATAAAAAGATAGAAAATACTCCTACAAATAAATAAATAAATCATAAAATGGGTGGTAGGAAGAAAGGAAAAGAGAAAAAAAAAAGTTAAAGAACAGAAAATAAGGAGGCCAATAGAGAACGCGCTAACAAAAATAGCAACTAGTGAAGCCTTGCATGCATGGGCCAACGAAATGAAAAGAAATGGGAACGGAAAATGTCCAGTAAACAATGTTAACGACGCAGCCTGTTCTGTTCTTGGGAGCGTCCGTCAGCTGTGGTGTTGTCAAGCATAACAGACTCACAGCAGCTGGAAGCCTTAGCATGCCATGACATGCTCAATGTGCAGAGTGTAAATTAAATGTCGGATCTGATGATGAGATCACCGGAGACTTGTTTGAAAACAAGGTGGTGGATGTCGTCAAACTGCCAATTGTTTATGTCGCACGAGATCAATTTATTACACACTGAAATCAAGTTAGCAGTTAGCACGGGTGAGTTGTGTGTTTGCACGCCACATCGATCATCGGCACATCGTCTATGCTTATGTACTTTTGCAAGAAAGAAAAAATACATTGTTGTGCTTCATGAATAAATACATTGTTGTGCTTCATGAATAAACATATGCTTTGGACCCCCATCAACTCGTCCATTTCGGCATTGGCACGTGGCTAAAAACGGGCAAACTAAACTTGGCTTTTGAACAACAACTTGCAAGAATTACATTTACGTTTCTTATAGAAAATTGCACACACCTTGACGCACAAGCACCCTCCTCCTTTTTGGAATTTGTATTGAGTTCTCCCTGAAAATTAATCGCCCACGTACATGATGAGTGTATACCTTAGCTTTTTCGAAAATTGTATTATTTTTTTTTTTGACACAACCATGGAGAATACCCAAAAAGGGCCTTCACCCCCGCTACAGGATTGGTTCATGGCATCAGTAAAAAAAAAACCGTGATTATAGTTGTTTCGAACAAGTTTTATTTTTATTTTTTTGAAAAAGAACCGACTTCCTTGTGCCCTTAATTTAATTTTCAGCATTTACCCTCCATGGAATTTTTTTAAATCATGTTATGGCCAAATAAAGCTCATCAAAGGCTCCCAAGTAAAAAAAAACACACACTACTGTAGAAACCGACTTTTATCGGTTTTTGGCTAAACTGAACGGTGATAGGACCAACCAATACAGAAATTTGGGACATCGCGGTCCATTCATATCATGGCCAGTTTTAGCCAGGTTCGTAGTGAACCGGCAGTGATATGTTGCACAATAAACTTCATAACTTTCTCATATGTTGTTTGATGAAGACAAAAATTATACAAAAGTTGTAGTGCTCGACGTGATCTACAACTTTGTCGTTCAAACTTTTTGATTTGACATCATTTAGATGTCCAAATATACACTATGAGATTTTAGTTAAGGATCCCAGATGGAGAAGCAACTAAAACAAAATTTGTAGATGTTATGCAACTTTATAGTTCACAACGTTTTTATTTGAAGTCGTAATGATGTCTCCCTATTTGATTCACATGATTTTGTAGAAGTTAATGCCAAAGAAATCCATATGTTCTATACTCATGGTAGTTAAAAATCTTGGATGAACAAGCGACCCAAACAAAGTTGTTGTTTAAAAAGTTACTCCCTCCGTCTCAAAATAATTATACATCTCGCTTTTAAGAAGTCAAACTCTTTTAATTTTGACAAAGTATATAGAAAATAGTATGGACACTTAGATCCCCAAATAAATTTATTACGAAAGTATGTTTCAATATCAATCTAATGATACTCGTTACACATAGTAAACATGATTATTTGTTTTTATATATGTGGTCAAAGTTAGAGGGGTTTGACTTATCCAAAAACCAGGCGTGCAAATATTTTAAGACGGAGGGAGTATGCAACTTTTAGTTGACAACTTTTCATTGAAATCAGCTATCTCGACTAAAATTATGGTCCAATTTCCTTACATTTGAAATTCAAATTCTTCAGGTGACCTTAGATGTAAAAATGATCAAAACCAAAGTTATATATCTTGTTGTCAAAAAAAAAAAAAAAGTTATAAATCTCGAAAAGTTATAAAATTTTGTAATTAAAAACTTTTCATTTGAAATTCATTTAGGATCCCATGTACACACTTTAAAAGCAGAGTAAGATAAAATGGGAAGGATAAATATCCCAAAAGGACACAAGCATGCATCTTATAGGTGGAGTGGTTAGGGGTTCGAGCGTCAATGGCCCCCGAAGCATATGTTTTTCACGCGAAATATCATGTGATTTGTGACTTGTGATGCACGACCGTGTGGCTAACTAGTTTATTACAAAAAAAAATTCCTATTTTTCAGTCTGTTTTTCTTGGGTTTTCTGAAACCACATCATCACTCTCGGCTCTAGAACAAGGCAGCACTGATGAGCGCCCTCACTGCCACTTTGGCTGTGCCAGTTCAGAAACCGGCACTGATGTTGAAATATGTACTTATGAGAATAACATTTGTGTCGTCAATGCCTTACCTTGTGTAGATGTCATAAAATTGTCATGTCTTCTTTTGTATTTTCTTCAACCACCTTGTGATATCTGAAATGTTAGGCCTCTGGTTTCTGTCAGCACTGACACAACTTAACGCTATTTCAGCGCATCTCTTCACTTGATGGCATTTCATTGCACGGCGTTTTGTTGCTTTTAGCCTTTTTCTCCAGTTGTCTTGTACCTACGAGATTGATCCACAAAAAGTGTATCATATTGATCAAAATGTGTCAGGCATAACAAAATATCACTTTGTATATATATTGAGAGATCATCATCATATAAGGGACTTATATTATCTTACATGACCGATAAATTCTTTGGAAGGCATTTCATATGCCTTGCTGTAGCCTTCAGACCCGGCAATTATCTCTATGATTACAACACCCAAGCTGAATATGTCAAACTTGTTGGAGACATACCCATGCTCAATGTATTCAGGAGGACAGTATCTCTGCATGACATCAGAAATTGTAGAGGCAAAAGTGTATGTTAACAAGAACAAAATTTAGTTGATTTTGAAAATTAAGTTCAGAGAGGCATTAAGTTACTTTGTTCCCAAAAAGCTTGATGTGTCTTGAGTCTTGTTGTTGTAGACAAGCTTTGATAAACCAAAATCGGCAATTTTGGCACCATATTCTTGTCGAGTAGTATATTTCCAGGTTTTAGATCTAAATGGTACATAGGAGTTTCCAATCCCCATGAAGGTATTTCAAACCATCGCAAGTCCCCTTAATAATTTTGTAGCATGTCGGCCAGTCTAGCCTGTGGACTTTATCTACAGAAAAAAAGAAGGGAGGTGGACAAAAATGTAATGATAAGCAGCTTGCCAAAATATATATTATATATAAGACCACCATCTCACCATCAATGTGCCGTTGTAGACTTCCATTGCCCATATACTCAAAGCAGAGAGATCTATGGCTTTCATCAGCAAGAACATACCTTCCTTCGTGCTCTCACGCATACACGCTTTATTTCATAGCAAGTAGCCAAGTAGCTGTACAATATTAGGATGGTTGAGTCTTCTAAGGTTCTCGAACTCCTTCATGAATTCCTCTTCATAGTTGAGTCTTTGTGACATTGAATGAAGCAGTTTCACGGCAACTTCTTTGTCATTTAGGACACCCTAATCAACACCACAACATTTGGCATTGATGGCATTATTTTTTTTGATAATGGTAGATTAAACAACCAGCTTCTTTTTCTTCAAGAAGAAATCATGCCACTAGTTCAATACAGAAGAACAAACATGACAGCTGACGAAAAAAATCCAAGGCGGCATAAATCCAGTTTTACAATGTCAGGATGTTTGAGTCTCCTAAGGTTCTCGATTTCTTCATAAATTGTCTTCAAAGCCAACTCGTTGTGACTTCGAACAAAGCAGTTTGATGGCAATAATCTCTTTGCCACTTTGCACACCCATATCAACATTTGACATTGGTGGCGCGAAAGGTCCTCTAGCCTATTGGTTAGAGCACCCAGCAGACTTGGGTTCGACTCCTCGCGGCAGTGAATTTAAACAGCTCTGCATTATTAAAAAAATAAAAAAAATAGGCTAGGGTTTCTCTTGCTGACTTTGGTCAAAAAAAACATTTGACATTGGTGGTGTTATTGTAGCAGTAGTAATTAGCAAAATCGAAGTTCACTTGGGTCTGTTTAATATGACCAAAATTAAAATTTTCCTCACTGCAAACATACTCCCTCCGTTCCAAATTTTACACTCCAAACATGTAAAAGTGTTTGTTGTAAATACTATTTATATTGATTATTAAAGAGTAGTCATGGTTTATATTACTTGCCTTGTACACTGTTCCAAATGTCCCACTACCAAGTCTTTGTTCCTCAGAGAAATCATTTGTAATTTCTCTCAATAATTCCAGTGGCATGACCTGGGGTGCCAATTGAGAACCGTGTAAACCACCGCTGAAGTGTATCTGCAGGCAATCGCCACTTATCTGCCAAGCCCAAGCAAATGGGTGTGAATGACAAGGGTAGAAAACAAAGAAAACAACACTAGTTCTAGCAACTAGCAAGCAGAGTAGCAGTACCTGCTTATCGTCATCTACACACTGACCAATTCTTCTAAGAAAAAGCTTGGGATGATTGGGATGGCTTTCCAGCACACGCCTAAGTGCTGCCTCCGCCTCCTCTACTTCCTCCATCTTGGCTTTTCGGCAGTTGATTCCAACATGAGCTTTCTCAAGCAAACGGAGGTAATTCAATTTATAAAAGTCGTGGAAGTCAAAGTTGGCATCCTTGAGAGGCCGCACATGAACGTCAAGCTCAACAGATTTAAGCCGCGGCATAGCACCCGGTTGTAAAACCGGCCAGGTATCCATTTTCATGTAGCGCAATTTGGGAAATGAACCAGGAGCAGCAATGACATGATGCTGGGGCTCCTTAATACTGCCCCCTCGTCCCAAATAACAAATTTGCATTTCTCCACTCATAAGAAGCTTTAGTACTTCGATTTTCTTCAATTTGCTTAGAGACTGCACTAATAAGGCTGCTTCCTGCTGTTTTTCACACGAAATGTACCGTGTGCCAACGTGGAGCACCCTTAGCTCTGTCAGCTTGCTCAGCTCTTCAGTGAAGTTTGGGGAAATGTGAACTTTACCCAACCACAGCTCTTCCAATGATGTTAGGTTTCCCATCCGTTTTGGTGACTTGAGTCTTCTTGAAGCAAAACATCGCAAGCACTTGAGTTGTCTAAGCTGAGTAACACCATGTGGCAATGCCCCTATGCCAGTATCCGTCAAATCTAGTGTTTGTAAGTATCTTAAACCGCCAATGTCAATCTTCAAAAGACCCCGAATATCCGTTCCACCAAGCCCAAGGTATCTCAGGTGAATTAACCCCGCGATAAGATTCTTCAGGCCATCAGAACAATCTGCAGTTAACTTGCAACCTTCTAATGAAAGGACACGTAAAACCTGAAAAGTCGTTGTATGCAGCATCGTCATATTGCTAATACTACAGTCAGTGCCATTACATGACCGTATTCTTGCCAGGACGTGTGGTTTGTCCAGGACTCTATTATGGATGGCCATTATACGAGCATTGTTACTTTGATATTGATCTTCATCATAACAATCCGCTGATGCATTGACAAAGTTTTCTTCTTTCGCCACAAGATTTAATCCAGTCCAGCATCATGCCTTCAACACCGCAAACACATATGTTGGTGTCGGCATTTTTCTTTGCCGGGGACGAGCATGCTTCTACTAACAAGCTCATACAAGTACCTCTCTCCGATCTTAAATAATGATTCCTCTTGCTCTCCGTCATCATGCACAAAACCTTCAGCTATCCATCTCCACACCAGTCTGTCTTTCTCAATCACATGGCCATCAGGAAATATGCTCAGATACAACAGGCAAGTCTTCGATGGCTTGGCAGGTCATAGTAACTAAACTGGATCATCTTTCTTGTGTTGTTCTCAGCACCCATATCATCTTCCTGTGCAAATCCAATAGAGTTGTACACCTCAGTCCATTCCTCTTGTGGTTTACTAGCCAACAAACTAGCTATCATAATTGTAGCTAATGGTACGCCAGCACATTTCTGTAGAATATATTCAATGGTTTGCTCATCCAATGGGTCAAAATTAACTGTGCCTTTTACGACCACATAATGTGGCATAGAATAGTTCCTTAGAGCTGTCAATAGAAAGTGGCATAAGCTTGAGAACTTCACCACTCGACTTTGCGGTGCTGAGTACACGAGAAGTGGTGATTATTCTACTTCCACAACCATTATCCACCAAAGCACATTTTAGTACTTTCCATGATGGTATGTCCCTTATATCATCAATAATAATCAGGAACCTATTCACATATAAAAAAGCAAGAGACACGAATTAGTTCAGTACTATCTAGACTTCTACTTACAAAAAAAAAAAACCATGATAACCAAAAGACAAAAGTCTCTACACATCACTACACACGCTTATTGATTGCGGATAGACGGGGTGTCCGGATGTGTTGATTTCTGGACTAGAGATGACAATCGTGCCTGTGGGTTTCGCACGCCTAGATAGGGATCAGAAAGAACAAAACAGATTGCAGCTAAACCTCCTTCTGATTCGCTGAATCGCAACAAAGGCTCCGGGGGCTACTGGCGAATACATAGGCCCCGGGTACCCGACTAGGAATCAATCTGTAAACTGATCAGGTATGTATTGTAACCCAACCCCCGAACCAATAAGGGTCAGGGGGCCCCTGATCGTCATCTGACCATGATCTTGACATATCTCCTCTACTCGATACGAAACCAACACTCGGCGTACGAGCGATACAATATCCTCATACACTAGACATAGAGCACCCTGCCTGAAATAGTATGGCCTCATGTCTTGTGTGTTACCCCTCTAACTACTGCACATTATACATTAGATTACTTGCTAGTGGTAAAAAAAATACCAACAAAAACATCTATATGAAAATATTAGTGACTTAACAGTTAAGTGCACTTGATAATAACAGCAATAGAACTTTGTTTTTTCTAGAAGTTGCACTGATTAAGGGTCAGTTTAAACAACATGCTGAGTCAAGCTTTGGCAATGATCTGAGTATTGGACGTCTAAGGTCAAACCCTGGTAAATCGTGGCACACCAAACGAGGGTAAGAGCCAAAGTGTGGGAAAGTGTAGCAAGATGTGACATAATGTGGCAATAAACCAAGTAGGGTCCTAAAAATTGTTACTGCCTTCCTTCAAAAATTAGGATGTTTTAGTTTTGTCCAAAGTCTAACATTGATTAAGTTTTTTGGAAAATACATTAACATCTATAATACCAAATAAATGGACAATGAATACATATTCAGGGGGATTTAAACAAAATAAATTGATCTTATAAATGTTGGTCATTTTTCTATAAACTTGATGAAAATTAAACTAGAAAATGTTGAGTCATGACAAAATTACATTTTGAAACTGTAGGGTACATGGGATAGTACTAGTAACTATGTGCACTTACATATGCGAATTAAAAAAAAAACTCAAATAATATGTGTATGCTTTGAATGAACAACAATTGTTAGAAAAATTGGGCACCAAAGGTATCGGTGCTTAATTCATATATACCTCTTGTTTTTAAGGAATTGTCGGATTTCACCGATGAGCTGCCCTTCATCCAGCCTAGTCATGTTAAGATCGCTGTACCTTTCCTTGTCAAGGTGTATGAGAATGTCCCTCAAGGCTCTCTTCATGTCAGTATGTCGGCCAACATAAACAAAGGCACTACAACTGAACTCCCCTTTAATACTGTCATAGACTGCTTGTGCAAGACTGGTCTTGCCCATTCCTCCAGGCGCCCAAATAGAAACTATCTTCAATCGCTGAGATGATGAGGACATCCTGGATATGACCTCAGATCTTAACTTGTGGATACCAACAAGCTGTCTCACTTGTATGAACCTGTCCTCAAGACATGGATCAACGACAGTGCCAGTCGTAGGTTTCGCCACAAAATCAGCATGCCAGGCAGCCAGATTTTTGACTCGGGCCTTGACGTCTTCCAAGGTCTCCCTAAAGTTGTCTTGTTTGGCCATAGGATCCCAGGCATCGTCGATGGACAAGAGTAACTTGTCGACGATATCCTCTATGTCATATGACAGCTCTCTCAGCTCGTAGGCACAATGCTTATTGTCTTGTGGGTGAAGCTGGTCCTGCTGCTCTCGGGGCATCTTGCACAGGGCAGTGTCCATTCTCTTCAGATGTATCTCAAGAGACTCTATGTCTTGCTTCATACTACTTGTTTGCAGATTGTGCTCCTGGTTGAGGAACTCGCCCAGCTTGGGGAGCAGTCGTCCAATGGCCCTTGCTGCAGTTATGAGATCCACATTGGACTGGTGGTCGATTCCTTTTTCTTCCATATTGGCAGCTCATGCAGCTAGCGAGCTGATGTGATTTGGCAGTGTGCGACTAGAATCGATGTCCTGCCATGTAGCGATGCAGATATGATACTTAGCGTAAGTAAAGCAGCAATAGATCGATGCTCCTTTTATTTGGACATGTCTCATACCTGGGACCGCCGTCCGTTCCATTCTTCAGCTGAATTTCCTTCTTGTGGTTGATCACAACGCTGCAAATCGATCACTTGTCTAGCTAGTTGCTCAGGTCAACTGCTCGATCTACTGCACATTAGCCAGGTTCCAAATTAATTAGCTAGGTCGAAATGCTGCTTTGCATTGGGTGAAAATAACAGCTTAACATAATAATATAATCTCTCTCTGCCAACGGCTCCACGGACCAGATGGTCAGGAGGTCCGGTGGAGCGCTCGTTCACCTACTGCAGGTAAAAAAAAATTCTCTCGCCTGTCTCACGTTCCTAAAGCATAGGTAAATGGACAGACCCTTTCACCGGGTAGCAGGCCCTGTGTGCGGGTGGGGCATGGGGTTCGGGGTGAGAGTCCTCTACTTAAACGCAATAGCTCGGGGGTGTCTTCCCCCGCAGCCCGAGTTCTTTATAATATATATAATCTCTCTCTCTCATGTTAAGTAGCGTGCTCAGAGACCTGGATCTGGATCATGGTGGCATGGCGCACTCGTAGGCAGTCCTAGATCCAGATTCCCAAGCAGCAGAAACCAGTTGATCGATGTATAGAAAGTTAATTAGACGTACAAAAGCTACTAATTTGGATCCGATGCAAGCAGATTGATATGCCTTGGAACGAATCAAATGTCTTCAATCTTAGCTTGAGTGTATCAATTAATTGTTTGGGCGCAAAAATTTATCTGGGCAAAATACATAAAACATAAGAAGAACGAAGAAGATTAAGTAGCGACCGAGAAGTAGCACTGACCTGGACCTGGGGAGGCTACTAATATCGACTGAGCCGAGCAAACTTGCCTTGTAAAAATTGAAATAACTGGCGATCGAGGATTAGCACTGACCTTCTGGAGTTGAGGGACATATCAGGAAGGATAGAATGCAAACGCGGAGAAGGCCCGGTCGCTAATCATGGAGCTTGACGGACGAGACGACCCAAGTCGCCGATGACCGACGGAGTGTTGTATTCCAGGCATAGGTGGTGGGACCCACGTCCCCAGCTACCAGCTTTTTTTATTTATTTTTTTGACAACAATCAGCAACCAGCTTTCGGACGTACAAAAATCTGGCTAGTGGGTGGAGTGGACGGGGCCGTCTTTTTTTTTTGCTTTTTAACTTTTTTTTTTGAAAGATTCTCACAAAAATAACCTTTTTTTTTTTCCGTGCATAATATGGACCTTTTCTTGGCGCCATAAGTCACGGCGTCAAGCTATAATGTCTCAGCGCCACCACCTATGACGCCGAGGTTCACGGCGAACCAATTTTAAGCGGTGGCATCGCAAATTTTACATTTTTTTTTGGCGCCATGATCCACGGCGCCGAGGGGAAATGCAAAATTGCATTTTTTTTCCTTCTTTTTGCCGCGTTTCATGCAACAAGTAGAAAGTTTCGAACATTCTATTGATAGGCTGTTGTGGTTCAGCTGGATAGGGTGCGCGGGGCTAGTCTCGGAGTCCTGGGTTTGAACCCCATACCAGCCAGTTCTTTTTTTTTTTTTGGGTTTTTTGTTTCCTTTTTTTTTTTTTTTTTATCGTTTTTATCGCAATGTAAAAAAAAAAAAAAAAAGACAAATGGTCATACTTTTTATATATTACCTAAATTATATATTACAATTGTATATATTACCTAAATTATACTCCATCCGTCCCAAAATAAACACAATTTTTGACTTTTACAAACCGTGTTTGGCCGTTCGTCTTATTTAACTTTCTTCTAAAAATATTATCACTTTTGTTATGACTTACTACATCACAAATGATATTATAATAACATTTAATTTGTTTTATAATTTAAATAAAAATTTTGAATAAGACAAGTGGTTAAACATAGTTTCTAAAAGTCAAAGAATTGCGTTTATTTTGGGATGCAGGGAGTATATATTACCTAATAAGACCATTCGTCTCTTTTTTTATAAGCAATCAGCAATGTAACAATAATTGTGCAATTACAATTTTTTTTTGAAAATCATAATACCCTTACGGTATTAAGGTATTTTAGAAATTTTATTAAATTTAAAGAAAATTGATTTAGAATGAGATGTAACATACGCACGAGAACACATGTTTGTACTCCACACTTTCTATATACTTAAAAAAGAGTTGTAAAAAAGAAAATAAAAATTTATAATTAATAGTGTACAAAGTAATATTTATTATATTTATTTATTACTGTAATTGCTAATAAAGTAACGACAATTGTTACATTGCTTGTTAAAAACAAAAAAAAAAAGGAAAGAAAAACCAAAAATAAAGGAGAAAAGGTGGCTGGAATGGGGTTTGAACCCAAGTCTCCCAGACCACAAAAGCGCGCGCTAACCAGTTGATCCGTATCTATAGGATGTTCGGAAACGTTCTACTTGTTGCATGAAATGCGCTAAAAGAGAAGGAAAAAATGCAATTTTTTTCATTTCTCCCCTCGGCGCCGTGGATCATGGCGCCGAGGAGAAAAATGTAAAATTTACGATGCCACGCTGTTTAAAATCAATTCCCACCCGTGAACCTCCCGCCATAGGTGGTGGCGCCGAGATGTTATAGCTTGGCGCCGTGACCCATGGCGCCGAGAAAAGGGTCCATATTGGCGCACGGAAAAAAAAAAAAAAGGGTGTTTTTTTAGAATCTTTCAAAAAAGGGTCAAAAAGCAAAAAGAGGTGGACAGGGGCAGATTCCCAAAACTTCCTTACCGTGTGTTTGATTGAGGGTTGGGTGGGTTGGGTTGAATCCAACCCAGTTTTTGGGTTAGGTTAAACTCATCTCATTGTTTGGTTGCACCTCGATTTTGGGATGGAGTCAATTCATCTCATGTTTGGTTGAAGGAAGTGGGAATATGGGTTTGATGGCAAGATAACAACGTTAAATTAGGCCATTTTACATCAAGACCCCTAGAGTTTATTGAAATCCACCAAAGCCGGATCTAATATTCCTTCTCTCTAGTAATTTTACCTAAGCAACCCTAAGAGTGAAATAAAATTATGTCTAAGCCCTCTTCTTCTTCATCCCTCGCCAGATCCGGTGGAGGGCCGCTATGACTTCCGCGTCGGTGGAGGAAGGTTCATAGATCGATCCCCGCGTGCCCCGCGCCGCTCACCCGGCCGTCGTGCGTCCACGAGGAAGGATGGGTTCGCGGCGTCCCACGCAGCACGCGCGCCGCCGCCGCTCTCGCGTGCCTCGCCGGGCGCGGCCCCCCGGGCTGGATCCGCCTCCCGCTGCGGCGCTTCCACACCCGCAATGTTGCGCGCCCGCTCGAGCTCGCCGGACCGCGCGTGCCCCCGCCGAAGGACCCGTGCATGGCCCCGCCGCCGGACTGCTTTCGGCCCGCGCCCGACCTGGGCCGGGTTCACGCCGAGCGAAGGGGAGCGAGCTGAGACGACGAACGCAGAGAAAACGGACGGACGCGACGAGCAACGGAACCCAGCTGGGTTCGCTCTCGTCCGCCAGATTTTGGAGGACGGGTCTAACCCGCGATCCGAGAGGAATATTCCACCCCCGAGCCAACCCAACCCTTCCATCTTCCAACCAAACAGCAGCGCTGGATGGGCCCGCTCCAACCCGGCTCGCCCCGTTCTCCCACCAAACACACGGTTATAGTATATGTGCTTCTCTGGTCTAAGTTTAGATGTTAGGCCAAATGTTCTAGCTTTCCGGCCCAGCATGGAGAGAAGACAAGCCTGAAAACGCAGCTTTCTAGCCCACGTTTCTGTGTTGCAGCTCGTGAACAGCGTCCATTTGACCCCGA
The DNA here is from genome assembly GCA_015847255.1 of Hyparrhenia diplandra. Lineage (NCBI taxonomy): Eukaryota > Viridiplantae > Streptophyta > Magnoliopsida > Poales > Poaceae > Hyparrhenia > Hyparrhenia diplandra. Next base: position 301,075 of record JADLZK010012693.1, read on the forward strand.
CCCAGCATGTCAGTAGGGCTACGCGGCAGCGTGGGTATGCAGCAGCTTGCGCGGCTGCTTGCACGTCGCAATCAGGCTGCATGATTAATTGATTTAATTAGGCCATTTTTTGTCAAGTCGCACAAATGAAAAAAGTATTCTAGACATTAAAATCCTTTTTCTCCTGCTCCCATGCCAATTACACAAACATTAGCTAGGTATTTAATCACTTCCATATTTCCATGTATTACGTTGTGGATTTAAAATAGAATTGTGATACTGTACATCATCTAAAATTACATTTTCACGAGCTAATTTTGTCATTTATCAGTATTAGATCCAGTGTGAGCGGTATTTTGATCCGGTGTGAGCGGTACACATGCCTTCGGTGGCCCTAGGCTAAAATTGACGAGTTCCGCCACTGAGAGTGGACTAAGCAAGTCTTTGAGTCGAGTCTCTATCTCTATTGCAGCCTTCTTGGACCTCGACAACCCGCTTTGTTCGTTTAGGACAAGTAAGCAGACTAGACAATCTTTTTCATAGAAAAACAAAAAATTTTGAACAGAGAAAATATAGACTCTTCGTTCTATGGATCTAGATATCCATCATCTTTAGATAGTACATACATAGTCCTCTCTGAGTAGTTTATAAAAATTAAATGTCACAAACCTGTTAGATTGGGCCGGTTGCGACACGCCACCAACGAGCTTGGGCGAGGACGGCGGCGAGAGGGCGGCGGCCGGGGCGGCGGCGCTGGCCTGGGGGCACCGGTGGCGGCGGCGGTAGGGGAGGAGGGAGAGGCGGCGGCGCCGCCGGGCGGTGGGCCCGGCGGGCGCCGACGTAGGGCGGCGTGGCGGCGGGCGGCAGCAAGGCGGCGGGCGGCGCGGCGGCGGTTGGGGCATAGAGAGATAGGCACGAACTATTCTTTATTGCTTTTTCCCCAAAGAGATTACATACCCCTGTTTATATAGCCCGGCTAGTGGGACTTGTAATCTAAGCAATCTCTATAAGATTTCCTTATATGATTGGAATACCTTTTACAAGCAATATTTATTTATTTCCTAATAAGGGTCTTCCTTATATGATTGGAATATCCCCTTTTACACAATAAAAGTCCTAAGATAATCCTAACTTGATGACGGCAGAGTTGGAGGCGGAGAAGGCGGAGGCGGAGGCGGCGCAGGGGGCGCCGCCCCGCCGCACGCGCGCGCCTGCCCCCTCGTGGGCTAGTCGCGGCGCTTTGGGCCCTCCTAGCCCGCCCGGGCTGGCCCAATTCCGGCATATGACATTTCCCCACCGTTCGACGAGGCGGCGCGGCGTCCAAGTGCCGCCCAACCCACCGTAGGCGTGAAGGCGATGCCGACGGGGGCCACGACGCCGGGTCCGTAGGCGAGGATGAGGGGACCCGACTTGTCGTTGTCATCGTTGCAGATGTTGGCGTCGTCGTCGCGGCGAGAAGTCGAAGCGCGTGCAGGCCGAAGTAGACTTTGAACTTATAGCTCGGATGGAGGCCGCATGAAGGGACGATCCATCCATGCTCGCCGCATGACGTAGGCACCGAGGATGCCGGAGAGCTCGATCGTCTGGTGCGTAGCTAGAGGAGCCTAGAAGGTGTACGTCGTCGGCACATGTACCTTCGCATGGATGTGCCTGCAAAACACATGTCGGAGCGACGAAGGGGGCGACGAGGAGAATCGCAGGAGACGGTTGTAGAGCGGTCGCCGGGCCATCTTGACGGGCGCCCGACCGGGGAGCCGGGCTGATGGCGGCGTCGGCGATGACGTTGTCGGCGCGGAGGAAGATGTTGCCGTTGTTGTCGAAGAGGACGACCGTGACATCCTCGAGCTGATGTTCGGGCGTGCCTATAGGAGAAGCACGCTCGCCGGGAATGCCTGATCTTCACGTGGCCGGTTTCGGAGGTGGAAGCCCACTGCGACGCCATGCAGTGGGGCACCCTCCTCCAGCAGGAAGTCGTGCAGGAGGTCCGATGCTGCGGGGATGTAGTAGCGGTGGAAGTACCTCACGATGCCGTAGTAGAGGCTCCACTCGTGCGTGTTGGTACTCCTTAACATCACTACAACCAATAGGTGGAGTTAATCTCACCTGAGGCCATATGAGCCAGAGGCACTCAGTGTTTCTCCATCTCATAGCTTTACCATAGGCTAGGTTGTTGTAACAGAACCTCCTAAATTACAGGGCCCACATGCACTTATCATCGTCATTAAGACCTCGATCATTATGCACGAGTTCCCAATAATCTAGAAAGTGCTATTAATCTTCCGAACAGGATCTCATTAACAAGTCACCCAAAGTATTACAACACTTTATTCAAATACATCGAGTACAGCGGAAGGATTACATAACCATAAGTTTACAAACCATTTGTTCAAATACTCAAACTTAAGTATCATTATTACAAGCCCGATATTATCGGAGTAACATTATACATATAAACACCGATAACCCCGCCCCGAGGGTTCAACTCTACTCGCCCTCTTCTTCCCGGGTACACCGTCATGCGGCGGGGACCAAAACAAGCCCGCTCATGACCAACTCCCCGCAACAAGGGTCAAAGAACCCCGAGTGCGGGAGTACTCAACAAGACTTACCCGACTAAAGAAAATAGGAGAAGACTCGGGAATCTTTGGTCTTAGGAGTCAAGGTAAGGCTATAGCAAGAATCAAGAACACTTTTGCGTAAAAGCTTACTAAAAGTGTATCCTTACTTTCAATATTTTTAATTCAGATTAGTAGCTCTTATACTCTAGATTATCCTATTCTAGAGCAACCATTTTCTCTTGTTTCAACTCTCTTTTCTCCAAAAACATAGTCCATCATTAACTACGATGAAGGTCGTGGAATCGGGTCTCCTTCTCCAGAAGCAACGGCGATTCATGAATCGATTCAAAACCCAAATTGGGATCCCTAACCACACGACATATGTAGCACCAACTTGCATATATCAACCTTTTCTCGATTTGTCCAAAACGGAACGAGGCCTGCGCCACCCGAGAGCACGGTACTCCACCTCCCTACCCCGTCCTAATGACGTTTAACCAAGTAGGGTGGGTACACGCTACCCCCGCCATCTCTCCACTCCCCGGTGCGTGGTTGCCATTCCCGATTTGGCTCCACCGAGATCCGACTTACGAGTATGTGGCTAGTTAGTTTTCGTCGACCTAGGGTGACCCGCCAGCAGGCGTGCCATTGACCCAAACGGCCTCAGCGCAACTTGCGTTCAAAAGTTCCGATTTCACTCGGGCCAAACAACGGGACGGTCCTTAAACGACCAACACGGGACAAGCACGGCTAGGTATCCCCCGGCTTTCAATCTACGCCCCCGTCCGATCTCAAATTCATCACTACATCTCTTTCTTTTCCGAAAAACAGTACCATCTTCTTAATTAAATCATTTTGATGAAAAAGCTTATCTAATTAAGCGGGGGCTAAGCATCACTAAACATTTTTGAAATGAAACAAGGTTATCAAGGATGGTATTGGAATAAACAAGGATGGTAATGCAAAAGAATTAGGTTATTATTCAACTCCTAATTACTTAATGCAACATAGCATAGACATAAGTGATATAAAACTTTTAAAACATCAAGGAAGGGTTTAATGTAACCGGGCTTGCCTTCGTTGACGATCCGGAACTCGGGGTCAACACCACAACTATAGAAATCCTCTTCAACGAACAACCTTCTTCAAAGAATCGGCTCGGCTTTAACAATCTCGGTCTCGTTCACTACACGAAATAATGTATGCCTCAACATGATGCCATATAATTAAACATGATGCTTGCGGGTGCATGAAATGATAAACATAGGAAAGTAACTTTATTTCACGATAAAGTTGCAACCTAACAAAACCAACTTGTTGAACTACTCTAAAGATATCATCACCATTGCCTAAGGAGTTCTCAAGGACCATCTTATTATGATACAATCTAAGATTCACAAAACAACCCCGAAGTCACACAAAACTTAATTTATTTGACTCAAAACAAAATATAAACCACATAAAATAATAGGGCATGAAATAATAAATATTTTAACTTTCTTTAAACAAGCTCAAAAATTTTGTACAAGTAGGTCATGTCATAAAACAGTACCAAAAATAATTTTCATGATTTTTGGATAAATAAAATAATTATTAAAAATCAAGGAAGATGCATTTTTCAATTAAAATTTGTATTTTTAAATCATGCAAAAACTACTCAAAATCAAAGTTTCAAATTTTTCATGGATTCATATACTCATAAGAAGCTTCTACAAAAAATTTCAGAATTTAAGGAGCTATTTTCAAATTTCTATGAATTTTGAAAGAATCAGCACTATTCACATTTAACTAAAATCGAAAAACACTTTTTAAACCGTAAACAGGCCACTTTGGGCGATTCCAGCCCAAAACAACCCATGATCCGCATCAGTGCGGCCCAGCCGCCGCTTCTGATGCTTGGCCGCCCGTCGGCCGGCCCAGCCGGCCGCGGCGGCGGCGCCGGCGGTTGATCGGCGAGCTTCGGCCGGCGGTGAGGTCTCCGGCGACGCGGCTTGGTTCTACGTGATCCCCTCGACCTCGCGGATCTCATGGCACCCGTAAAACCGAGACCTAGGGCACGGGGTGGCGACCATACCGACGGCCATGGCGGCACGGCGGCGCGGGCGACGACGGCAACGGCCAACGGGGCTTTCCGTCGACGGCGAGGACACCGGCGACTCGCACCATCGGGCGAACCCGAGCCCCGCTAATTGAGCCTAAACGACTTCTACGCGGACGCGGCTACGCCGCGGGCGGAGCGGCAACGCTGAGCTCGTCGGCGCCCCGGCGTCCGGCGACTACTGATGCGAATAAGAATGGAAAACGATCGACACGAGCATGACCACAAGCTCACCCCGACGACGATGCGCACGATGGTTTGGATGGAGACGAGGCGGAGGGTGGTGGGCGACGGTGTCGGGCGGCGGCGGCGCGCCCCGGTGGCAACGATGACGTTCCGACGTGTCCGTGCGTGGTCGTCGAAACGGACGAGCGCGCATCATGACCACATCATCAAGGCGGCTAGATGGCAAGATGGTTTGGCACGAGACTCACCAAATCGGCCGACGACGGGCGAGGCAACTTCGCGGCGCGCCCCGCCGGCCGTGGAGAAGACGACGGCGCTACGGCGAACCGGTCGACGAACCACGACGCGAGTTGGCTCAAACGGCGTGCAACAAAGTTGCGAACACGATGGCAAAGTTAATTGGATGGATTGGAGCTTGAGGACGACGGCAATGGAAAGGGGGCGGAGACGGTTTCCGGCGGCGATGGAGGAGAAAGAAAAGTCGACGACGGCGTCGGCTTAGCGCTTTATAGGGCAAAGGATAGATGGACGGGTGGTCGGGCGACGCAGTGGCCGCAGCCTAGCCGGTGACGGCGAGGACGGCCAAAGACGCGAGAACGGCCACGCGGCGACGCCGGCGACACGCCGGTATGGAGGAAGAAATGGGGTAATCCCCTCGCTCACCGTAGCACTCTCAACCCTAATTTTCTGAATTTCATCAAATTCTCCCCAAATTTGAACTGAACTTGAAAAATTCCAAAAAGTGACTTAGGCTAATTTTTCAAGATCTACAATTTTCATAATTGGAAGATTTTCAAATTCAGCCTCTAAATATGACTTTTTGAAATGCAGTTCAAAATTTTGAAATTTGAATTCAAAATTACTTTTAAATTCATGTAACAACTTGAAAAACTTTGTACATGACTTTTGTTCATCTCAACAAGATCTACAAACTAGCTTTTGGAAGTTTTCGCAAATTTTGCTTAGATTTTGAATTATGGTTTTTAAATCAAAAGGGGACAAAACCCTAATTTTGGTATTTTCAAAATTACTCTAAATTTTTGAACTAAACTTTGAAAACTCAAAATACCAACTTTGTTCAACTTTAAAAACTCTACAAATTTGCTTTAATAACCATACCCAAATTCCTTATAAATTTTGAATAAAAGAAAAAGGGGGTAAAAGAAAGAATGGAATTTAGGGTTTTTGAGTTCAATTCAAATTTGAATTTGATTCAAATTTCAGATTCCCAACCTATACTATCCAGCCCTCATCCAACAACACACTTAGGATCAAAACATAAATTTAAAATTTAAATCACTCTAAAATTCTTAAGCTCAAACATTTCTCTAAAAATATAAACTCATTTTAATTCAATGCATTTCAAATTTTCTAATTATGCATGCTTTATGATAAACATGATGACATGGCAAGATTTTAGTTGATTAACACCAGGGGTGTTACAGCCTTTCCTCCTAAAAAGAAATCTCGTCCCGAGATTTAAAGCTCTGGGGTTATAATAACGGCAAAGGAAATGTGTCAAGCAAACACATCTCAAACTAGTTCATAAAACAGGTAGGGTTTTATCTAATATATGTTACAAGAATTTAAAGAGACAAGCTATAACTTAGGGAGGGATTATAACCTAGATAGAAGCAAGAAATTTCGGGAAGTGCTCTTGCAAATATTCCTCGACTCCCATGTAGCTTCTTCTTAGGAATGTTGGTTCCATTGGATCTTATACCATTTGGTTGTTCTTCTACGAGTGACACGATCTTTCTGGTCGAGAACTTGAACAGGGTATTCTGAATAGACTAGATCAGGTTCAAGTGCAACTCCTTCAATATCAACCACTTGATCAGGCACTCGAAGACATTTCTTCAACCGGGATACATGGAACACATTATGCACAACCGAAAGGTGTTTCGTAATTCCAAACGATATGCTACTTTTCCACATCTTTCCGTAACGGAATGGTCCAATATATCGAGGTGCTAACTTTCCTTTGATTCCAAATCTTTTTACTCCCTTCATAGGTGATACTTTTAAATACACATAATCTCCCACTTCAAAAGTCAAAGATCGACGCCTTTTATATCGCATAACTTTTTTACGTGAGACTCGAGCTACTTTCATATTTTCTTGTATGACACGAACCTTCTCTTTCGCATCCTTAACCAAATCCACACCAAAGAACCATCTTTCTCCGTGTTCGGACCAATGCGGAGGAGTTCTACATCTGCGCGACCATATAAGGCTTCAAAAGGTGCCATCTTGATACTTTCTTGATAACTGTTGTTGTAGGAGAATTACGCTAGAGGTAAACATTCATCCCATTTTTCTTGATAAGTGAGAACACAGGCTCGTAACATATCCTCTAGAATTTGATTAACCCTCTCGGTTTGTCCATCATGCGTGGGTGATAAGCTGAACTAGGATTGAGCTTGGTTCCCAAAGATTTTTGTAATTGTTTCCAAAATTTATTCATAAATATTGAACTTCTATACGAAACAATATTCTTTGGTGCACCATGCAAACTGAATATCCGAGCAATATATATCTCAAAGATAAGTTTTTGCGAGAATAATCTTCTCTTCTTGCGAGAAAATGTGCTATTTTAGTAAGACGATCCACAATAACCCAAATGGAATTGAAACCCCTTGATGTCCTGGGTAAACCAACAATAAAGTCCATGGTAATTTCCTCCCATTTCCAAGACGTAAGGCAATGGATTTAATTGTCCTGCAGCTTTCATGTGTATCTTTGCCTTTACTCGTCGACATGTATCACATTTAGCTACATAACGAGCAACTTCTATCTTCATCTTAGTCCACCGGAATCTACGTTTCAAGTCCCGATACATCTTGGTGCTTCACGGGTGAATAGAATACCTAGTCAAGTGTGCTTTATCCGGGATCTGGCCGACGTAACTTCGGGAACCTTTGGTACTACCGGGCGATTCTTGAACCATAACACATCCGCTTCATCAATTATGAAACAAGATGGTTTTCCACTTCTAACTTTCTCTTTGATATGTATTATACCTTTATTTTCTCTCCGGCGTAATAATCGATCTCGGATATTTGATTCCACCGTGATCTTTGGATAGAGTCCCCTGTTCAATGATTTCCAAATTTAACTTTTCCATTTCTTGACATAAAGTTTTGTCCATTAAACTTACTTCAAGACAATTACATTGAGACTTCCGACCGAGTGCATCGACAACCACATTTGCTTTTACGGGATGGTAATGCACTTCGAATCATAATCCTTAATCAACTCCAACCATCTTCTTTGTCTCATATTCAGTCGGTGGGTGAAGATATATTTTAAACTCTTGTGATCGGTATAGATATGACGGGTGTTGCCCAAAGCAAATAATGACGCCAAATCTTGTGCATGGACAAGCTGCCGCTAATTCTAAATCATGAGTTGGATAATGTTCTTCATGACGTTTAAGTTATGCGGAGGCATAAGCAATAACCCTTCTTTGTTGCATCAAGTACACAACCAAGGCCAATACGGAAGCATCACAATAAACATCGAAGCGGCTTCTCGATATATGGGTTGAGCCAATGCGGTGCGATAGTTAATGCCTTCTTGAGAATTTTAAAAGCTTTCTCACACTCGGGTGACCGGACAAACTTGGTTTGATTCTTCAACAATTGGTGATAGGCTTTGCTACCTTTGAAAAGTCCGGAATAAACCGGCGGTAATAACCCGCCATTCCAAGAAAAGCTGCGGACTTGATGCACAAGTGGTTGGGGGCTTCAGTTAAGAATATCCTTGACTTTACTTGGATCAATTTGAAACTCCATCCGCTAACAATACATGGCCCAAGAATTGTATTTTCTCTAACCGGAACTCACACTTACTAAACTTGGCATACAAATGATGATCTCTTAGGCGTTTGAGAACAATTCGAAGGTGCTCGGCATGTTCTTCTTTGTTCTTAGAATATATCAATATATCATCAATGAATACCACTACAAACTTGTCAAGTTCTGACATGAATACCGTATTCATCAAATACATGAAATGAGCTGGGGCATTGGTTAATCCAAAAGACATCACCAAATACTCATATAAACCATATCTAGTAGTAAAGGCAGTCTTTGGAATATCTATAGGTCTGATCTTAATCTGATGATACCCTGATCTTAAATCAATCTTTGAGAAAACTTTGGCTCCAGCAAGTTGATCAAAAAGTAGATCAATGCGGGGCAAAGGATACTTATTTTTAATCGTCACTTCATTCGGTGGACGATAATCAACACACATTCTCAAAGTGTGATCTTTCTTTTTTCACGAATATAGCGGGGCACCCCAAGGTGATGAACTGGGTCGAATAAAACCTTTGTCCAATAACTCTTGCAACTGGGTTTTCAATTCTGCTAATTCTTGAGGTGGCATTCTATATGCTCTCACGGATATTGGGGCGGTTCTGGTTTTAGATCTATTCGAACTCCACATCTCTATCGGCGGTAAAACCGGGTAAATCTTACGAAACACATCCGGGAATTCACAAACTACTTTGGAATATCCTTTATCTCCTTAACGGATGTAGCACGGATTCTCTCAACAGTCCTCTTAGGAATGGGAAGTTGAATCGAAGTTGAGAATTGCTATCGGGTATATTTACCCCGATTGTTCTATTCAAAACATCGATGACATGACCCCATCTTTGATACATCCAATTCATACCCGGGATCACATCTATATCTTGATCCTTTAGAATTATCATATTAGTGGAAAAATCATGCCCACCTAATCTTATAGGTACTTGTTGTACCATTTCTTTAGTACTCATACGTCCCAAAGCGATTTGTATAAAGAAATTATCTTTTGTTTCCCCAATTGGTATTTCATGCTTGATGACAAAAGTTCTATTGATGAATGTATGAGATGCTCGAGAATCAAACAATGTAGCTGCGGGATGATTGGCAACGAGGAAACATACCCATCATGGCGGGTTCTCCTGCGGGTATTTCATCAACATTCGTATAAAACACCCGCCCGGTCTTCTTCTCAACTTTACCCTTCGAACATTCGGTCCCTTTGTTGTTCTTGTTACGTGGTCGCGACTTCCCGATGCTATCGATAATTGGGATTATACCTCCGAGGATTGGGGCATTCTCGGGAATAGTGTCGAGCTTGCCCGCGGTTAAAGCAGATAGGACTACCTTGACCTTGTGGAAGCGAGGGTTTTGAATGACAAGAGCATTCGGGTGACGGGGGTAAGGAAGAGCGGTAGCGAGGCGACAAAAGGCTGCGCCTAGGCCGGAACGGTGGTGGGCGATAGAGAGGGCGATAGGGGGAGGGCGATAATGATTCACAGGATGATAAATCACCCCTCGACGCTTCTTATTCCCTCCGGAAAATCCGAAGATACATTTTTCTTCTTATTCTTGATCTCCTTGTGTTGACGATATTTTTCTTCAAAGATGAAGTGCCATATTTACCACCTCATGATAGGTATCGTGGCACGTGTAGACATCATTGTCTAAAGCTTCATATTTAAAACCACGCAAGAACCACTCCTTTCTCTTCGCATCGTACTAACATGCTCTGGAGCATACTGAGAAAGATGATTAAACCGCCAACATATTCCATAACCGACCGATCCCCTTGTTTCGGATCAATAAATTCCGTTAACTTCTTGGCCATCACACCTTGGTATATAATGTGCACGGAAAGCTTCTCGGAACTCGGCCAAGTCACTTGGTGTCCAAATTGGCCGCATGGCAAGAAAAGTTGCCCACCAAGCTCCTGCAAGCACCCCTAAACTGTTGAGCTGCAAAATGGGGCTTCTGATAGGTGGTGAATTCCATAAGCTCAAACTTTTGCTCCATAGTACGGAGGCGGTCATCGATCTCCAAAGGTTCATTTGCTCTTGAAAAGATTGGGGGCTTAGTGTCGGTGAAATACGGATATGAATTTTTCTTCTTATCATTTCGGCGACCATTGTTATCTTGATTACTATTCGACTATTATGTGCCACTTCTCGCATTAAACGACTATTTTTGTTAGTGGCTTGGACCAAAGCAGCTATGGCATCGGTCGTTAACAGAACCTCGTGGTGGACCGAAAGGAACAGCCCTTGAACGCTAGCATTGGTGAGGCATCTATTACAAACAAACCGACTTTATTCATTAATTTACATATAACTTTCTAAAAGTTAAAGCAACACACCAAACCGGTTCCTTATTTATTATACAATCTCGTACTAGACGGGACCATCCAACCCACTAAGTTTTTCATACTAAAACTATGTTACATATATAACAACATCCTCACAACCGCTCAACCATCATTCTCATTGTCCCGGTAGTGCTCTACCTCCTCTCGGTTCTTCTTCTTCACCATCACTAGGTGGTGCTATCTCTTCATTTCCCTGCTTCTTCCTCATTCTCATTTTCAACAACACCTCCTTCATCCTCAACCTCTCCATACCGATGGTTCGATGGATGGCTTCATGTAAATTGGCATTGTAAGCTTCCAACCCTTGCACTGAGCTTCTAGGGCATGAATACATTTGAATGGCTAGTATCATGTCCCGCCTTTCAAACTCCCTTTCGTGAAGTATATTGAATACAACTTGACGACATTCTTCATAGTCCAAATCACGTCGTTCCACTTCACCTTGCAAATCACCAATCTGCAAAGTAGCATCCTCATTGGCTCCAGTAACTTCGTCAACTCTTTTGAGCCTTCCTACTTCAGCTTGAAGATCAACAATCTGTGAAGTGCCTTCTGCTCTAGCTCTATTTGCTTCTGCCAATTCTCTAGTAAGCCTTTGTATTTCAGCTGATAAATTAGGCCTACTATTGCTGCTGCTAGCACCATCATGCCTTGGAGCAAGTTGGTGTCGAGGAACTCCTTTGGGTCTGGTCTTCTTTGTTGGGGTCTGTTTAGTACGAGCCATCCTATAGAAAGGAAAGATTGGATTAAAGGATGGATCAAAGGGATTATCAGGTTAGCAAGCATAGGATTGATATACTTAACCCAAACCATAATTAAGGGGAAAGTGATTAACAATTTGATTAAGCATGATGCATGAATCGAACTTACGAAACTATGCTTAAACGAAACTTATTATATAGGGCAATATGATATGTTACTCCACTACAAAACATTTAAATTATAAGAAAAGATTTACAAATTGATTCAAGATGATTTATAAGCAATTTGGACCAAATTAAGAGTTTAAATTAATTTGACTCAAATCATTTTGAAGTTTTGTAAAATAATACTACAGTAACTGTTAATGATCATGCTCTGGTACCAACTGTAACAGAACCTCCTAAATTACAGGGCCCACATGCACTTATCATCGTCATTAAGACCTCTGATCATTATGCACGAGTTCCCAATAATCTAGAAAGTGCTATTAATCTTCCGAACAGGATCTCATTAACAAGTCACTCCAGTATTACAACACTTTATTCAAATACATCAGAGTACAGCGGAAGGATTACATAACCATAAGTTTACAAACCATTTGTTCAAATACTCAAACTTAAGTATCATTATTACAAGCCTGATATTATCGGAGTAACATTATACATATAAACACTGATAACCCTGCCCGAGGGTTCAACTCTACTCGTCCTCTTCTTCCTGGTACACCGTCATGCAGCAGGGACCAAAACAAGCCTGCTCATGACCAACTCCTGCAACAAGGGTCAAAGAACCCTGAGTACGGGAGTACTCAACAAGACTTACCCGACTAAAGAAAATAGGAGAAGACTCGGGAATCTTTGGTCTTAGGAGTCAAGGTAAGGCTATAGCAAGAATCAAGAACACTTTTTGCGAAAAGCTTACTAAAAGTGTATCCTTACTTTCAATATTTTTAATTCAGATTAGTAGCTCTTATACTCTAGATTATCCTATTCTAGAGCAACCATTTTCTCTTGTTTCAACTCTCTTTTCTCCAAAAACATAGTCCATCATTAACTACGATGAAGGTCGGGGAATCGGGTCTCCTTCTCCGAGAAGCAACGGCGATTCATGAATCGATTCAAAACCCAGCTGGGGATCCCTAACCACACGACATATGTAGCACCAACTTGCATATATCAACCTTTTCTCAGATTTGTCCAAAACGGGAACGAGGCTGCGCCACCCGAGAGCACGATACTCCACCTCCCTACCCCCGTCCTAATGACGGTTTGACCAAGTAGGGTGGGTACACGCTACTCCCGCCATCTCTCCACTCCCAGTGCGTGGTTGCCATTCCCGATTTGGCTCCACCGAGATCCGACTTACCGCAGTATGTGGCTAGTTAGTTTCGTCGACCTAGGGTGACCGCCAGTGACGTGCCATTGACCCAAACGGCCTCGGGGCGCAACTTGCGTTCAAAAAGTTCGATTTCACTCGGGCCAAACAGCGGGGACGGTCCTTAAGCGACCAACACGGGACAAGCACGGCTAGGTATCCCGCCGGCTTTCAATCTACGTCCCCGTCCGATCTCAAATTCATCACTACATCTCTTTCTTTTTCGAAAAACAGTACCATCTTCTTAATTAAATCATTTTGATGAAAAAGCTTATCTAATTAAGCGGGGCTAAGCACCACTAAACATTTTTGAAATGAAACAAGGTTATCAAGGATGGTATTGGAATAAACAAGGATGGTAATGCGGCAATTAGGTTATTATTCAACTCCTAATTACTTAATGCAACATAGCATAGACATAAGTGATATAAAACTTTTAAAACATCAAGGAAGGGTTTAATGTAACCGGGGCTTGCCTTCGTTGACGATCTGGAACTCGGGGTCAACACCACAACTATAGAAATCCTCTTCAACGAGAACAACCTTCTTCAAAGAATCGGCTCGGCTTTAACAATCTCGGTCTCGTTTCACACGAAATAATGTATGCCTCAACATGATGCCATATAATTAAACATGATGCTTGCGGGTGTATGAAATGATAAACATAGGAAAGTAACTTTATTTCACGATAAAGTTGCAACCTAACAAAACCAACTTGTTGAACTACTCTAAAGATATCATCACCATTGCCTAAGGAGTTCTCAAGGACCATCTTATTATGATACAATCTAAGATTCACAAAACAACCCCGAAGTCACACAAAACTTAATTTATTTGACTCAAAACAAAATATAAACCACATAAAATAATAGGGCATGAAATAATAAATATTTTAACTTTCTTTAAACAAGCTCAAAAAAATTTTGTACAAGTAGGTCATGTCATAAAACAGTACCAAAATAATTTTCATGATTTTTGGATAAATAAAATAATTATTAAAAATCAAGGAAGATGCATTTTTCAATTAAAATTTGTATTTTTAAATCATGCAAAAACTACTCAAAATCAAAGTTTCAAATTTTTCATGGATTCATATACTCATAAGAAGCTTCTACAAAAAATTTCAGAATTTAAGGAGCTATTTTCAAATTTCTATGAATTTTGAAAGAATCAGCACTATTCACATTTAACTAAAATCGAAAACACTTTTTAAACCAGAAACAGCCACTGGGCGATTCATTAAAAACAACCCATGATCCGGCCTTTGTGCGGCCCAGCTGCTGCCGCTAAGATGCAAAGGCCGGCCCGTCGGCCAGCCCGCCATGACCGCGGCGGCCCGGTATTGTTGATTGGCGCGAGCTTCGCCGGCGGTGAGGTCTCCGGCGACGCGCTTGGTTCTACGTGATCCCTCGACCTCGCGGATCTCATGGCACCCTTAAACCGAGACCTAGGGCACGGCGGCGACCATACCGACGGCCATGGCGGCACGGCGGCGCCGGGCGGACGACGCAAGAACGGCCAACGGGGCTTTCCCCGCCGACGGCGAGGGACACCGGCGACTCCGGCACCATCGGGCGAACCGAGCCCTCGCTTAATTGAGCCTAAAACGACCCCCACGTGACGCGGCTACGCGCAAGTGAGGAGCGGTAACGCGGAGCTCGTCGGCGTCCGGCGTTCCGGTGACTACGGTGCGAAGAATGGAAAACGATCGACACGAGCATGACCACAAGCTCACCCCGACGGCGATCGCGCACGATGGTTTTGGACGGAGACGAACTGCGGGGTGGTGACGACGGTGTCGGCTGGCGGGCGGCGGCGCTCCCCGGTGGCAACGATGATCGTTCCGACGTGTCTGGTGCGTGGCTGTCGAAACGGACGGCGCGATCATGACCACATCATCAAAGGCGGCTAGATGGCAAGATGGTTTGGCACGAGACTCACCAAATCGGCGGACGACGAGGAGGCAACTTCGCTGGCGGCGCTGCCGGCCGTGGGAAGACGCGGCGCGCTGGCGAGCCAGTCGACGAACCACGACGCGAGTTGGCTCAAACGGCGTGCAACAAAGTTGCGAACACGATGGCAAAGTTAATTGGATGGATTGGAGCTTGAGGGGCGGCGGCAATGGAAAGGGGCGGAGGCGGTTTTCGGCGATGGAGGAGAAAGAAAAAGTCGGCGGCGTCGGCTTAGCGTTTATAGGGCAAAGGATAGATGGACGGGTGGCTGGCGACGTTGCGAAGCCGGCCGGCTAAGCTGGTGACGTGCGAGGACGGCCAAAGACGCGAGAACGACCGGCGGCGACGCGGCGACACCCGGTATGGAGGAAAAACAGGGTAATCCACATTCCTTTGTAGCACTCTCAACCCTAATTTTCTGAATTTCATCAAATTCTCCCCAAATTTGAACTGAACTTGAAAAATTCAAAAAGTGACTTAGGCTAATTTTTTCAAGATCTACAATTTTCATAATTGGAAGATTTTCAAATTCAGCCTCTAAATATGACTTTTTGAAATGCAGTTCAAAATTTTGAAATTTGAATTCAAAATTACTTTTAAATTCATGTAACAACTTGAAAAACTTTGTACATGACTTTTGTTCATCTCAACAAGATCTACAAACTAGCTTTTGGAAGTTTTCGCAAATTTTGCTTAGATTTTGAATTATGGTTTTAAATCAAAAGGGACAAAACCCTAATTTTGGTATTTTTCAAAATTACTCTAAATTTTTGAACTAAACTTTGAAAACTCAAAATACCAACTTTGTTCAACTTTAAAAAAACTCTACAAATTTGCTTTAATAACCATACCCAAATTCCTTATAAATTTTGAATAAAAGAAAAGGGGTAAAAAAGAAAGAATGGAATTTAGGGTTTTTGGAGTTCAATTCAAATTTGAATTTGATTCAAATTTCAGATTCCCAACCTATACTATCCAGCCCTCATCCAACAACACACTTAGGATCAAAACATAAATTTAAAATTTAAATCACTCTAAAATTCTTAAGCTCAAACATTTCTCTAAAAATATAAACTCATTTTAATTCAATGCATTTCAAATTTTCTAATTATGCATGCTTTATGATAAACATGATGACATGGCAAGATTTTAGTTGATTAACACCAGGGGTGTTATAGTTGTCATCCCCAGCAGTAATGCTAGAAATGTTCTATGTGCTACATGTGATTGTGCTTTGATTTGCAATCTTCTCTAAAACAAATATATGTATACTATTAAATTATCCATAAGCGCCACGAGATAAAATAACACTTGTCACATTTCACGGGGGAGGGATCCAGGTTTATCATTTATAATTCTACCATAGAGAGGAATATGAGGATGGCTGATACGATTATGAGCTAGCATACTTATGAGAGATTCGGTCACTTAAACTACTTTAGCGAGGGGTTAAGCCAATAATGATATGATAAGTGATAAACAAAGGCAAAGCTAACACACAGAGATTTAGGAATAGACTACTCACTACTCAAACTAACATGGACTTACGTTAAGAGACGGAATTCTTATGTAGTATTAAATCTACTAAGTCAAACATCTACCCTAGGTCATATACCATCATGTACGGCATAACAACCATGAATCTATGCATCCCGAAGATTTATGAGGAGAACCAAGAACAAAACAAGATAATCCTCTAAACCATGCTCAACTAGTCTTATAACCGAGGGATGGACTCCAAAGGACTCAACAGAATATCACACCCGCGATCTACCACACGCCCCAGTTATAAGATGCATCCATGAGATAGATCATATCTAAGCACCATGCTTACATAATTATTTCTATCACCTAACCCTCTCGAGATTCGAATTAGGCGCTCTACGAATAGATACATGAACTCACAATTAATCATGACCATATCAAATATACTACTAGAATAAACTAAGAACATAGCAAACCAACACTTAATATTGAAATAGAATAAAGTCATGGATACAAGATAATACCGTAATGACTTGACGATCAAGAATCACGGGTTGGCAACACCCAGCTCTATTTTAATCGACTTGCTAATCTAACTAGAGGAACTAGAACTAGAAGAACTAGAACTAGACAAGTAGCTACCCTAATCTCTGGTGGAGAGGCTCTCTTCTACTTCTGCCGGCTTGATAATGAATTACAACTGAATTAGGGTTTCACCCAGGGGTCAGGGGGTCTTGTTATATAGCCCTAGGCGATGAAGCGAGCGACCCTTGGATCAAACCGACCTTGAATGACTGACTAGATTGCTCCTCATAGGCGGTTTGGAACCGACATAGTTGGGGGAGGCGACACGTGGGCCCGGCGGCGGCCTTTGCCCGCCTCCCTCGGCCGCCCGGGCTCCTGCCCGGTGGGTCCCGACCTCTTCGCGGTGTCTCCGGTATCTTCTGGAATGTTCTTGCGTGGGTTTCAAGTTGATATACGTTACGGATACGTCTTTGTGTCGTAGGGCTTCAAATCTCCGGGCTTTTCCCTGTTTAATCCCTAAAAAATATATAATTCATCAAAACTCGTGGAAATTGTTAGTATAAGCCCTATATCTATGTGGATATTTATTTTATGCCCTTATTTCATGTTTAGTTGACATATAAAAGTATTCAATAAGAGATGTCAACATGCAGTCGCCTGAAGCTCGATGGCGTTGGCGATGATCCCAAGCTCCTTGTTCGATGTGGTACCCAGTGCGGCTCGATGAGGAGGTCGTGTGTGACATCGGCTTCGTCGATCGCCTCCATGGCAGCGGCCAGACGCTACCGCCCCGGCACCCGGTCGGCCAGGGCCATGTCGATGTCGCTGTCGATGTCGGCGACGTCATGGAAGTGCCCGGCGCGGTAGGCTTTATGCGTGCGCAGCTGTAGGCGCCGACCGTCGTCGTAGCGGCGGGCGAGGTCGATGGCCTCCTCCATCGAAGCGAGGCTCGAACCACTCGGCGTCGTGACGAAGCGTGTCGCGTAGTCCGCCGACGAAGAGGCCGATGCGGTGACGCTGCCTTCAAGATCCATGCGAATCGCATAGCTCGAAGGCGGTGATGTAGTCATCCGCCTTGCCCTCCCGAGCAAAGGCGGAAACTCCCCGCAGCAGTCGGTGATGATGGGGGTCCGAAGTCACGCCGCGGTAGTGGGTGAACGCCCCACTCGACCAAGGGCCTCCTCCGGGACAACCTCGCTGGAACCAGACTGCAGCAGCACCTGTTAGATGGAAGGCAGCATACCGAGCGTAGGGGAAGTCGGGGTCGATGTCGCCCTTCAGCTCGAACAAAGCAGCTCCATCTTGCAAATCCAGAGGTCGGGTTGTCGCCGCCATATTCGGGACCTCCCGCACGCGTGACGTAGGGGGGGGGTAGGTCCGTGACCTGGGGCCGGGGCGACGCCAGGCACCGGGCGGGGGCCGCGGGTGACGCCGTCGCCGCCGGAGAATCCTACGCGGTCGCAGTGTGTCGGTGGAGAGGAGGAGGCAGCCGGTGCTGTGAAAAGTCGTTGATGACGATGTCGGTGACGGCCGGTGCGCCCTAGACAACGTCGTCATCCCTTCCAGCTGGAGGATGGCGTGGTCGGGCGCCATCGACGGTGTTGCAAAAAGGGTGGTGGCGGGTAGCGCCCGGGCGGCCCCATGCGGGCCGCGGTGGTCGCCATTGGCTGGTCCCCTTCCAAGACGGGCCGCCGTGGTCATCGAAATAAGGGAGGTAGGGGAATCCTCGGGGTGGTGCGCGACGCACTCCACGCGACAAAGACGCGTCGATCTCGCCGAAGCGCCGGCCGATCTTGGCGCAGCTTGTCGCCGAGGACCTCCTTCAAGGCCTTGGTGAACGCTTGCATCTTGGAAGCCATCGGTGGTGGGAATCGCCCTAGTCTCCGGATGCCACCTGCCACAAACCGGTTAGATTGGGCCGGGCGGCATACACGCCACCAACGAGCTTGGGGCGAGGACGGCGGTGAGGGCGGCGGTGCCGGGCCTGGGGGCTGGTGGTGGTGGCGGTAGGGGGGAGGTGGGAGAGGCGCGGGCGCTGGCGAAGGCCGGCGCGGGCGGCGGTGGCGTAGGGGCGGCGTGGCGGCGGTGGCGGTGTGGAGCTGGCGGCGGCTGCGGTTGGGGAAAAGAGAGATAGGCACGAACTATTCTTTATTGCTTGTTCCCCAAAGAGATTACATACCCCTATTTATATAGCCCAGCTAGTGGGACTTGTAATCTAAGCAATCTCTATAAGGTTTCCTTATATGATTGGAATACCTTTTACAAGCAATATTTATTTATTTCCTAATAGGGGTCTTCCTTATATGATTGGAATATCCCCTTTTACACACCAAAAGTCCTAAGAAAATCCTAACTTGATGACAAAGCAGAGTTGGAGGCGGAGAAGGCGGAGGCGGCGCGCGCCTGTCCCCTCGTGGGCCGCTTCGGCCGCTTTGGGCCCTCTTAGCCCGCCCGGGCTGGCCCAATTCCGGCACATGACATTAAATGTTCATGAAAAAAGAATTTGTTTTGTTTGAAAACAAAACATTTTTTTTAGTAGCTTATAAAAGATTAAAACGACGTGTAGTTTGAAATGGCAAAGGTTTTAGTGACAAATGACTTGGTTGGATGAAAATGATTTCAATTCGGGAACCTCTTCTGTCTTGCTAAATAGAAACCCTAGAAAAGTCTTTCACTGAAGGAGAGGGGTCAGACAGGGTGACCCTCTCTCCCCTCTCCTCTTTGTTCTTGCGGCTGATGATCTCTTGCAATCCATCATCAATAAGGCCAAAGACCAGAGGCTCTTGAATTTGCTTATTCATATGTAGTACACCACTAATTTCCCCATGATTCAATATGGAGACGATACCCTCATCATTATGGAAGGATGTGCATGGCAATTGTTCTTAAAAGCTCTCCTCAACTCTTTTGCATCATCAACAGGTCTCGATGTGAACTTTGCTAAATCCATGATGAATTATGAATTATGGTAAACCCAATAACATCAATCAAGAAAGAATTCAGCACCTTGCTTCTACTTTTGCTGCTCCATTGGTAGCCTTCCCTTCACATACTTGGTCCTCCCACTTGGACTCACCAAGCCATGAGTGTGGATGATTTTTTTTTTTTTTTGCCTTTGGTGGCTAGATGTGAAAGAAGGCTTGTTAGCACATCTCTCTTCTTATCTCAAGCTGGTAAGATGCAGATTACAAACTCGGTCTTCACATCCCTCCCAACTTTATTTATAGGAACCTTCCATCTCCATGTAATTTGTTAGAGATAATAAAACACGCCTATGGAGGGGATCCGACACCAATAATAGAATAAACACTAAAGCTGCTTGGCCAGTGGTCACTAAGTCCAAACAAGATGGGGGTTTAGGGGTTTTGGATTTAAAACTTCGGAATGAGGCTTTGTTGCTCAAGTATCTTCATAAGTTCTTCAGTAGGGTTGATATTCCTTGGGTTCACCTGGTTTGGGAAAAGCACTATTCCAATGGTAGGCTTCCCAATCATACTGGCTCATTCTGGTGGTGAGATATTTTAAAGCTACTAGACAAATTCAAGGGTATGACTTCGTAATTGCAAAGGATGGTAAATCTTGTCTACTTTGGGATGACTTTTGGCAAGGGGTGCCTCTGAAACTGGTTTTCCCTGAGTTGTTCTCGTTTGCTAAGAAGCCCTCCATCTCTCTTGGGAAGGCCCTTGAGGTTAATCAGATGCATAATTTGTTCGGATCTTCCAATCGTCGCCAGAGGCCTTTGGTCAATATCAGCAGCTTGAAGTCATTTTTTTGGACTATCTTCCTTCAAATGAATCTAAACCTTTGGTGCTACATTTGGGGCAATGCATCTTTTACCTCCAAAAAGGCCTATGGTCAGCTTAAATGTCATGCTGATGTTCATCCAACATAAGCACAAGGTCTTTTTGGTTTCTGTTACAGGACAAGATTAGCACAAGAAACCTTTTAAGAAGGAAAAGCTTGCACATTCCTCCTATAATTGTGTCCTTTGTTCTAGAGAGATTGAGGAAACAGTTAGTCATCTCTTTCTGGAGTGTGATTTTGCAAAAAAAAAAAAAAAAGGTGGTGCTAGGGACCGACTGGGCTCTCAGTAATCAGCCACCCAGATCCTTTCTAAAGGCTTCAAAGCTTCAAAATTCAGCTCAAAGTCAAGTTTTTCATGGAAATAATCATCCTGATGCGCTGGAGTATTTGGACGGCCAGAAATGATGTTGTCTTCAGAAGGGAAGCTGCTGACTGCTTTCGCTGTTTTAGAGTCTTCAAATATTTATTCAAGCAACTCTTATGGAGAGCAAAGAAGAGTTACTTTCCTGACATTGAATCATGGCTAGAGCTCTATGTGTAATTGTTCTTATTTTCTTCGTTTCCTTTTTTGTCTCCTAAAGCTTCTAGCTTCTATCTCTCTTGCTATCTAGCTCTCTAGCTTTTTTTATTTCTAGTTCTCAAGTTCCTTTTTTTCTTCGAATGTTTTCAGAATCGCCTTGGTTGCTTTTTTAATAAAAAATTTCAGTAGAGGCCAGTAGAGCCTCCCTGTTCCTTCAGAAAAAAAAAACGTGTAGATTGAAATGGAGGGAGTAGGACCTTTTTTCCCCTGTATAGATGACCAATATATCGTCCTCTAGGCATAAAATAGTATTTTCATTTTTGAAAAAAAAAAGAAAAACAGTCTTTTCATTGATAAGAACAACTGTTCTTTTGTGCGGGGTTCTAGGTTTAGAACAAAAACAATCATAGGTACAGGGGGAATGTTAAAGTTTCTTACGAAAATTGTTTCACGTTCAAGGGAAAACATAAGAAAAATAAAATTAAATATTATTTAATGTTCATGAAAAAAGAGTTACTACAAATTTAAATAGTAGAATTATATACTCCAACGTCACAAGACAAAAGGTTTGTATTATTACAAACAAAAAAAACTAAACAGGAATAAATAGAACTAATAAAAAACATAAACACAAATAGGGAAAATAAAAAAAATAAAAGATAGAAAATACTCCTATAAATAAATAAAATAAATAAATTATAAAATGGGTGGTAGGAAAAAAGGAAAGAAAAAAAAATTAAAGAAGAGCATCTCCAAGAGTATATATGTAAATTTAGATCTCTAAATTGGCTCTCCAAAACTATTTAGACTCTCAAAACATGTCCTGTTCGCAGCAGAATCTCCAAATCAGGCTAGCTATTTTTTTTTTTGAACGCATATCAGCACCGTGCAGCGGCTTGTTGGGCACCGGCCGGTCACTATTGATCGGCTTGGCCTGGCCATGGTTGCATCTCAGTGCTATACATGTTCATCAAGGGATTCTTGATCATGTGCATCTATTGCTTCTAGATCAATCTCAAGGAGACAAGACAAGGATTGAAGCCCGTATGTCTTGTGAGGGATGCGCTGTCGCTGGCAGGATTGGTAGGCGACATCCTAAATTCCTAATCCCTGTCGAGATGGTGGATTGGGACACAGTGGAGGTCGGCACGTCGCGGCAGAAGGAGGAGGAGCGAGACCAAGAGCCACCAAGAGCGGAGCACTGGAAGGGCGAGGTCCACAGGGAAACGCCGGGCCACTCCGGATGCGGAGCGAGTTTTGCGGGATAGCCTAGGAGCTAGAGAGGGAGATGACCAAGCTGTTGGAATGTATTTTTTCTGATGTTTCACCCAAATTTAGCAAGAGCGAGTGATATACATATTCTCTTGGAGATGCTCTAAGGCAGCTTGATCAGTAATTAAGGGGGTGCCAAATCTACTGTAGTCCATGCAGTGCAGGCGTAGATGAGGTCTAGAGTACCTGTAGTCCTGCCGCCACTAGCTCCTTCAGTCCCCCACGTACATTTAGAGAGGGAGATGACAAAGCTGTTGGAATGCATTTTTCTGATGTTTCACCCAAATTTAGTAATAGCGAGTGATATACATATTCTTTTGGAGATGCTCTAAAGCAGTAATGGAGCTTGATCAGTAATTAAGGGGGTGCCAAATCTACTGTAGTCCATACAGTGCAGGCGTAGATGAGGTCCGGACTAGCTGTAGTCCTGCCGCCCGCAAGCTCCTTCAGTCCCCACGTACATTTAGAGATGGTGATGACCAAGTTGTTGGAATGCATTTTTCTGATGTTTCACCCAAATTTAGCAATAGCGAGTGATCACTACTATAGGATTGAACTGGCATGGTGTTTGGAAATCATTTTCCGTGGCGGTTTTTTGAGAAACCGCCACGGAAAATAGGTGGCCCTGGCAGCCCACCGTCCAGGGAAAAAAACCGCCACGATTAATAGATTAACCGTGGTGGCTTTTTTAAAAATAACCACCACGGTTAATGCCTATTAACCGTGGTGGTCATGGTTAAAAAACCGCCACGCATAAAAACCCCTGGGCTATAAAACCAGCCCCACCCTTCTTCTTCCCCCGTGGGAATCCTCCATTTTTAGGTTTTGAGCTCCAAAACCCGAAAAATCACCATTTGGGGGGGAGGTTTTGCCCTTTGATTTGTTGAAGTTTGGCACCGCAAAGGGGTATTTCTCCTCTCTCCCTCTCTCTCTCTCTCTCCCTCTCTTTGAGATCTAGTTGCATGGTGCTCTCTCTCTCTCTCCCCTCTGTCTCCCCCTCTCTCCCTCTCTCTCTCCCTCTCTTTTTGAGATCTAGTTGGTCATCTCTCTCTCTCTCTCCCTCTCCTCCTCTCTCTCTCTCCCTCTCTCCCCCCCTCTCTCTCCCTCTCTCTCTCCCTCTCTTTTGAGTGCTCTCTCTCTCTCCCTCTCTCTCTCTCCCCCCTCTCTCTCCCTCCCTCTCCCCTCTCTCTCCAATTCCTCTCTTTTTGCACTTAACTCTCTCTATATATCCCCCAATTTGATCCCTCGATCTCTAATCATCGATCTCTCTCTTTGCTCTGGTTTAATTAATTTGAGCAGGCTGTCATGGCGCCGAACAGGGATTGGATGTACAGGCCGAGGATAAGTGTGGATTTCGTTGATGATGTGCGAAAAAAGTTTATGCCCGTCGCGCAGAAGCATCGAATCAGTCAGGGTTCGGAAGAAATGGTTTGCCCGTGTTATCGCTGCAAGCATATGTTCTTACACAAGGATGATGTCGTGATGGAGCACTTGGTACGGTTTGGTTTCATCAGGGAGCCGAGGTACACCGTGTGGAAGTATCGTGGCGAAAAAGAACCAAGTGTCGCGGTCGGTTCATCTGGAGGACCCTCGACAACATCGACGGAAACAAGCGTGGTGGACGAAGGACGAGAACAACCCCCACCATCAGCTGGAGAAGCATTGATAATCGTGATTACATCACGGTAAATGAACCGCTTGAAGACTTGCCGTAAGACAATGGAGGTGGAGATGATGGTGAGCAAGTCGTTAGTTGATGACATGTTGCCCGAGGATGCCGAAAGCATTTCGAGGATATTGCTAACCTTAAAGATGAAGATGGCGTGTTGTTTTCGCAATCCAAGATGGCTCGAGAATTTTAGGATGGATGAAGCAGCGCAATTGACCCCCTCTACAAAGATGATGCCACCTCCCGAGGATGAGGAAGAAGAGGGTTTACACACGAGGAAGATCCCCCGCCTCTATCGATTGTGGTACCTACCCGCGCTTGATCGCCCACGTGCAATTTTGGGAACCCGAGAGGATGCCAAGCTGATGTCCTGGCATGCATCAGCGGAACGCACGAAGGGCGATGGCAAGCTACGACACCCCTCGGATGCCAAAACGTGGAAACGCATCAATGACATGTTCCCGAGTTTAGGGATGAGCCCAGGAACATCAGGTTCACGTTGAGTAATCGACGGGATGAATCCGTTCGAAGACCTCAGGCAAAGAAGCACGTACAGCACCTGGCCGGTCACCCTCACCATATACAACCTGCCTCCCTATGAGTGCCTGAAGCGCAAATATCTTCTACTGGCCATGCTAATTTTCGGACCGAAGCAGCCAGGCAATGATATAGATGTGCTCATTGAGCCAGTAATGGAGGAAATGGCGGAACTATGGAAAGGGGTCAAGATTATGGATGCGTCCGAGAAGAAGAAGTTCACTCTAAAGGCCATCATAATGGCCACCATCAGTGATTACCCTGCTCTCTTCTCATTGTCGAGGCAGATGAAAGGGAAGACAGCTTGCACAGTTTGCATTGAGAATACCTACTCCATTTACCTTAATGGATCCCAAAAGACGGTGTATATGAAGCATCGTCGATTCCTCTGCAAAGAACACAGGTACTGGAAAACTTAGATGGATGAGTTCTTTGATGGCGAGCCAAAGGCTGAAATGGAGGAGCCGGAAAGGGTAAAGTACGGGCCAAAGGTGTTTGAAATTGTGAAGAACATAAACAACGAGTTCGAAAGAAGAAGAAAGCCGTTGTGCCAAAGCCAAAGAAGAAGCGGAAGCGGAACAACACGACAGTGGAAGAAGAAGAAGAAGGAGAAGCATAACCCAATCCGACACCGCCCAAAGTCCCATTCAAGAACAGTCGATTTTCTTCAAGTACCTGCCATACTGGAAGATGCTCTATACACCCCATGCCATCGATAACATGCATCTACGTAAGAATGTCTTCGAGAGCATGGTTGGGATTTTGCTAGACATCAAGACTAAGACGAAGGACGGTGTCAAGTCACGTCAGGATCTTGCCGACATGGGCATCAGGACCGAACTTCACTCGACACCCTCGGGGAATAGCGGAAAAGTCGACCTTCCAGCCGCGAGCTACAACCTGACACGGGATGAAAAGAGGGATTTTTGCAAATGGCTCAGGGGATGTCAAAGTGCCGACTGGTTTTCGTTCCAACATCAAGAGCATTGTATCGATGAAAGACCTCACACTGCCAAACTTCAAGGCCCATGACCGCCATGTCATGCCGACGGTGTTCCTTCCAATTGTGATTAGGTGCATCGCCCGAGTTCGCGTGAAGATGGTCGTTACACGCCCGTGCTACTTTTTAATCGCATCACGTAGAAGGTCGTTGCTGAAAAAGGACCTCCCCGCACTGAAAGAGTTCATCATCGGTGACTATGCGCCAGCTCGAGATGTGCTTACCACCGTCTTTCTTCGATATTATGCCACACCTCATGATACACATGGTCGATCGATACAAGAATGGGGCCTCTCTACCGCAAGAGATGTGGATCTAACGAGCGGTTCATGTCCTCTCTAACAGATCCGTCCTTAACCGTGCATACCCAGAGGGCTCTATGATCGAGGCATACACAACACGTGAGGTCATCCAACCGCTGCACTAGATACATCCGGGATGGAAATGCAATCGGCCTACCCGACCACCCACACGGCGCGTAACCACGAGGATGGGGGCTGCGCGGGGCGGAAAGTACGAACCGATATAGACCAAGAAACAATTGAAGAAGCCCATGACAGCCTTCTGAACCGTTAGTCTCAATGGAAACGTGAGTTGAGGAGCATCTCGCCCAGATCCGCAGCAAAGTACTGTCCAACGCCGCGGAGGGGTGGGTACCGAGACAACACAAGATCAATTTCACAATGTGGATCCGAGAACAGGAGATATCCCTAAACGCGGATACTGAAGAATCGATGCTTGCATACGGCTCATCTAGCCAAATCATCACATGGCAAGGTTATGACATCAATGGATACAGGTTCCACACGAAAGAAAAGGACAACAAGAGCGCGCCACGTAACACGGGGCGTTCGGGTATGAGGGCATGGACATGTCCACCAGGAAGCTCGGGGACGTACTATGGGCAGATCCAAGAGATTTGGGAACTTGATTATGCCAGAGAGCTACAGATACCCCTTTCCGGTGCGATGGGTCAAGTCAACGGCAGGTTGACGTGGGACGACTATGAGTTAACCATCGCTCATTTCGAAAGTACTTCAGATGATGAGTGGTATCGCAAAGTCGCGTGGCCCAGGTAGCCTACTACCCGATGCCCGAACCGCAGGGCAAAAAGCATCTACATGTGGTCGGGAGGGAAGCAAAGGATCGTGGGAGCCGATGGAGTGCAGAGTCCTGAAGAGTAAACAACACAACTATGCAGAGTTTACGCTCTTTACCGATCATCCAAGCAAGATCAAGGAAGTCGAGACCGCGTGTGGGGAATGTCATCGAGGACCAAGACAAAGCCCGGTGCCGCACGGACGGTTAGAAGAAGACAAAGGCAGCCCCGACAAAAAATAAGTTGATCCTTTGTAATAGAACAAATATGTATGTCACGACATTTATGTAATAGAACCAAATATGTAATGGATCGCCGACTTGCTCGAAACCGACTCCCGACTTGATCTACATCTCAAAATGGCTCCAAACTTTTCAATTAAAGGAAGTATTTTTAAATCATGCAAGAACTATTCAAAATTCAAGTTTCACATTTTTCAAGGGTAGACATACTCATAGGAAGGCCACAAAAAATTTCAGAATTTTTGAATCAACATTTGAATTGTTATGAATTTTACAAAATCAAAATTTCAATCAATTAACCGTGGCGGTTATTTTACAATGATCGCTACCGTGGCGGTCATTGTAAAATAACCGCCATGGAAAATAG
This sequence comes from Hyparrhenia diplandra, assembly GCA_015847255.1. Lineage (NCBI taxonomy): Eukaryota > Viridiplantae > Streptophyta > Magnoliopsida > Poales > Poaceae > Hyparrhenia > Hyparrhenia diplandra. The sequence continues at coordinate 328,624 of JADLZK010012693.1, forward strand.
AGGGAGTATATATATGTGACCCCGGCCGTGGAATCGGCTAAGTCCTCCGACGTTCACTTCTCACCGAAGGTCTGCCAAAATTTTCTCTGACGCGCCCGCCGGGCGCCCCACGCTCGGGGCCCGCGCCGCCCGCCGAGCTCCTCCCCGCCGAGCCTCCCGTCGAGCTCCGATCCGCGCCCCGAGCTCCACCGCCGCCTTTGGCCGGGCTAGGAAACCCTAGTCGCCGCGGGCGCCTCCCCGCCCGGGTGCCGCCCGCGGCGCTCCTCCCCGCCGAGTGCCGCCGCCGGGTGCCTCCTCCCGGCACCTCCCCATTGAGCTCCTCCTCCCCGGCACCTCCCCCGTCGAGCCTCCTCCCCGTCCAACTCCGGCCCCGCACCCCCGGGCTCCACGGGCCGCCGCCGGGTGCTAGGAGCCCCCAGCCGCCGGCCCTCCCCGCCAGCGCCTCCCCGCCGAGGCTCCTCCCCGCCGGCGCCTCCTCCCCGGCACTCCCGCCGGGCGCCTTCCCCTGGCGCCTCCCTCTCCGGCCCGGCTTCCACCCCGGCTCCGACATCCCCCCCGCTCCCCGTCCTCTATGCTCTGGGTGAGAAATCCTCCCCATCATCCGTGCTCTACCGGTGAGAAATCCTCCGCCTCGTCTTCTTTGCTCGTGTCCGTGATTCATGTGAATTTGGGATGGAAATTTGGGATCGCCAAATGTCCTTTCTTTGCTCGTGATGCTATTTGGGATCTTTGCCAAATGTCCTTCTTTGCCTGTGATTCATGTGAATTTGGGATGGAAATTCATGTGATGAAGAATTGAGTTTTTTTGTGATGCTATACACTATTTTGGTCCTAGCTACCTTTGCCTGTGATGCTATACTTATGAAAATGCTGCCCAATTTGGTCCTATTTGTGGTCCTATATACACTATTTTGATGCCACATACTAATTTGCGAGAAATTTTAATGCCACATACTTATGGAGCTGTTGTTATTAAGCTGTTGTTATTACTTATGGAGTCCCTGTGATGCTGCCTGTGATGCCCATGTGGTTTTTTTAGCTGAGCATATATGCCATTGCCTATGATGCCACTGCCACTGCCATACTTATATGTGATGAAATGGGATGAATTTTTATTTTCAGAATTTTGGTATGCTTGACCTTGCTGTCCCATTTGCTAAGTTGAGAGGAATTTTGACGTGTCAAGAGGAATTAGCCCTTCGTGGTAAGAAGTGAACGGCCAGAGGACTTAACCGAGGCAGATTATTTTCATTTGTGGTGGCTCTCTATCTACCTCTTTTTGACTCCCAAACTTAGACTCACAAACCGTGGCGGTTATTTTCACTACTACTCAGTTGAACTTCCATGACGCTTTTTTTGCGTTTTTCGTGGCATTTACTACTACCTTTAACTATCTACGTGTGGCATTTGCAATGATGTGAATCTTAGTGCCGAGGCAAAGTGGCATATGCGATGATGTGAATCTATTTATGCTGAGGCGGCGGCGATGATGAAATGTCCCCATACTTGTGAGTGGCTAAACGAGGGACGGCCTGTATAACATATACAAGCAACCAGTTTAGACGCGATGTGATAAGGATAGTTGGGTACTTCTGAGCCAAATACACATTTTTAAACATTTTTTGTATTTTTACACGTTTTTTGTATTTTTACACATTTTTTGTTAATTTTTTGTACCTACTATGTAAAAGGGAAAAATATGTACCTACTTTATCTATTTTTGTTAATTTTTTGTTTTTTTTTTTGTAACTACTCTATGTCAAATGGAAAACTATGTAATCATGAGAGGAATACAACAAATATATGTTCTGAGATGACTCTATGATGGCTCTATTACATACTACTACTGTACTTTACTCTTTACTATACATTACTATAATAAAATGCTCTGTGTTCCCGTAGAATCCAATGGCATCCGAACCAACCGATAAAGATCGTGCAAATTTGGATCGCCAGAGCAAACACGAGGACAGTGTTGCCTCCACGTCACATTCTGAATCCGAATATAAGAGCGAAGAGGTAACACCGAGGCCACAGAAGAAACGTCCTAGGGAGGAGGAAGTTGATCCGGACTGGCGACCAGAGGAGCCAAACACACGGGGTTCTCGTAGTGCACATACTGAAACTCAAAGGCCCGACGTAAGTATACGACTAACACAACGTTGTGTGCCTCATGTAAGTACCACGACTAATTCTAATTTTGTTGTCGTGGTGATTACCGGCTGGTGCTCGTGGCGTCTAGAGTTTCGGAAGAGGGAGCTGAGTCAGAGGCGCAGTATCCGGTCCCACCCCAAAGACTTCAAACGACCACCAAGAATAAGAAGTCGGGCTTGAAAAGAGGCCGAAGACGGGAGGCACAAGAAAGCTGAAGTGGTGCATCATATATTGAGGATAGGGCCGCATGGAGAGCCCTTGGAGCCGAGAACTGTCATTGCCACCTTTAGCAACCAGGTCTCCTGCGTAGTCAAGGACACTGTGCCCATCACTTACCTAGACTGGAGGAAAGTCTCGGAGGATCTCAAGAAGAAGGTGTGGAAAGGCGTGAAGGTCCTGTTCCGTTATCCTGGGAAAGAGGAAGGCTATGATAAAATAAAATGCAGGAAGCATGTGTAGGCCATTGCGGCAAAGCGCTTTCGCACCCTACGAAACAATCTCTACACAAACTATGTGCGAGACGGGCTATCACCCTTGCAAGACTACACCTTCATCAAGCGTGAAGCCGGGATGAGTTCATCAAGATTACGACTAGCGAAGAGTATCAAGTCAAGTCTAAAATGAGTAAAGAACTCGCAAAGAAGAACGAACTCGAGCACAACCACGGCATGATAGGATATGCCGGTCATAGGGAAGAGTGGCGGCGGAAAGAAAGGAGGAAGCCGAGAAAGGGATAGAAAATCGTTTGAAACCCCTTCCTAAGAGGGCACGTGATTCTTCTATGCCCAAAAAAAAAAAATCAAAGATGGGCAAAGACGTCCAAGTACAATGACCCAAAGGTCGACGAGGTGGAGAAGAAGGTGATGCTTGTCGAAGAGGCCAAGGAGCGCGAGGAGTTCAAACCTAGGAGGGAGCACACAATGAGTCGACCGAGGCAAGCGGAAGACCCGAGCACCGTGGCCGAGTTCGGGGCAAGGGCTCGAGGCATAGCTCGAAGACCGTGGATTCCTTGGCATCCGACGCGAACAACTACCACACGAGGCAGAGGTACAAGGAAGACCTAAAGATGCAAGGCTATCAGGAAGCCATAAAGGACATAGTCGAGAAGAAAATAGAAGAGACATTCACGAGCAATGACCCCAAGCTTCAAGATCTGCGGGCCACTATGCTTCGCAAGCATGGTTTGACGATCGCTGGAGCCAAAGAAGAACCCGATCGACGATCTCGATGAACCCGTAAGGTGCTCTCTCCAGATACCCGCAGGAAGGGAAAGAAGAAGGAGGTGGCCGATGGCGTGGTGTATCCACCCGTGGAAGGAGTCATGTACAACAACGAGCCGGGTCCCACCCGACTATGTCGTGGCGGAGGTGCGTTCCACTGACCCAAATTGTGGTGATGAGGAGATCGATATTCCGGGTGAAGAAGGAGAAACATTGATCAAGCACCTTCGGCCCTTTACACACTACCTATGGAACAAGGATGACATTGTCCCTATGAAGCCGACACCTCGGACGGCGCCCGCAGACCCCCCCTCCGTCTCCTTCGGGTGGTGGCGACGATGACGACGATGATAACAACGACGATGGTGGCCGAGGTGGCGGAAGTCCTCGTCCGAACCCACCTCCGAACAACCGGAAGGAGAAGAAGGCGACAAGACACCCCTTGTTCTGTACCAGGCGAGAGAACACCTTCTCCTCGTGGTGACAAGGGGGCTCGCCGTCCTCCCACGCCGCTCAAGCCCCCAATGGTCGAGGAGGTTTCGTAAAATTTGATGTATAGCAAAAAAAATACATGGCTGACTTGTACTCCTGCATTGGGGGCTAATTAAGTTCAATTCACATGCATAGGATTATCAACACCGGCTCATAGCAGTCGGAAGGACGATGATGTCGAATGTCCCCCTAGCGCCGCGAAGAAGAAGCCATCAAAAGAAGATGAGGAAGTTCTTGCTATGACCAACAAATTCTTAGATGATGCGGACATGGCGGAGCTAGCGGAGCAAGAAAAGAACCTTCGATTGGCTAAGAAGAACCAGTGGGCCGTGAGGACCATGGCGGTAATAGGAGATATGCATCACCTAAGCAAGGACAATGGTTCACTCGAATGCCCAAACGTCTTTGAGCTTGGTAAGTTCATGTTGCCCAAGGGCCAAATTTTACTCGAGGGGCGAGGTGTGGGACACTTTCGGAGGTTCCACATATTATATGAGCATGCAACTAAGCGAGGGGTGTCGGAGTTTCATTTCAGGGTCCCTAAAGAGCTCTTTCACTTGGACGAAGATTTTTCAATGCCATTAGGCTTTGACGAAATGTGGCGGTTGCTACGGCGCAAGGACCTCGACCTCGCCGTTGTCACACTCTTTGCGGCATGAGTTTGTTTATGCATTACCCGCTCGTATACCACTAATTCTAGCACTCCTCCTATAATAACGTGACAACATGTGCTTGCAGGATGCAAGCATGGATAGCCTGAGAGATGAATGAGCCAATTGTGTATCTATCTCCACCGCTTATATGCAATAAGGAAATTACTGGATATTGGATAGAGAGCGTCTGACACCCCGACCTACCCAAGTTGGACAAGGCAGCACAACATAAATGGCGGCAAGAAAGAATCGACCAAAAAGTTAGAGAGACGGCAAACTACATCTATAGGTGCATGAAGAAGGTGCACGAGAACGGGTGTCTCATTGGGGCCCACCATTTCAAGTAAGTCAAAGGGGTACTAGCTAGGTTAAGTATTCAATACTTTTATTTTTTGAACACTTGAAATCTATATCTAATCAAATATAATGGTGTAGCCCGGACGGTGTATTTACAACAACATACGCGGGCCATTGGGTTACTTGGGTAATCTTCTCTCCGGATGGAATGACCATTAGGATGGACTCCTTGCATGATGTGCCAAAAGGCCTCTATAAGCATTTTGAAGAGGCTAGTCACGACACTTCTATATTATTTCATACCACACACAACATACATATTAAGTTTGACATACATAGTTGTTGACACTCTTGGATTTCATACAGGGCTTACAAGGATTACTTGGCCGACCCCGATTCACTCGATCAGAGGGAAAACATACGCAAAAAGACCCATAAGGACAAACTTAAGATCAGGCGAAACTACCCGGTATGTAGCATTAATTACTATCGTTTGCTCGTCCATATTGACACCTCTCATAATATTCTAACTATTTTCCGGGTACATATATCGTGCATGCAAAGGTGCCCTAAGCGACTGCAGCACATCCCCGCGGTGGTTTCTATACTTGTCAGGCCATGAGGCGCAGTGACGTGTACCGTAGTACCCGACGTGAGTGAAGAAGAGAACCACAGAAAATTGGTGGATGAAAAACGCCGACAAGGACCTTACGTTCAAGGATTTGGTTGGCAACATCCGTAGGGCCGCCGCGACGACGTTGTGCTACCTAAGCGGCCACTTCTTCGACCCCGAGAGCCGCCTTGCTAGAGACGAAGGGTTATGGGAACTACGAGACCGGAGGAATAAGTTAGACATGAGCTTAATTATAGGTGGGGTGGCCCTTTTTGATGATTAGACAAACTCGAACGATCGATTAAGTTTAGGATGGTCACCGTCAGCTTGTAATTAACTTTTTAAACTAAGTGCTTGAACGTGAAAACATGTGACTTGAATGACAAAATGTGATGCATGTTCAAGATTTGTGTAAATATTCTCTCTTTTTTTATTATTTAATATGTGGTGTACATCATAATTTATAGTTTTATAATATTTACGATTTATTTTTTTATTAATCTTGAATTAATTAAGCGTGGCGGTTAAATAACAAAAACCGTCATGGTTAATTGATTAACCATGGCGGGCACGTAAAGACAACCGCCACGGTTAATCGATTAACCGTGGAGGTCAGAAACCGCCACGGTTAATCGTTCGATTAACCGTGACCCTAGCTGCGTGGCGGTTTCAAAAGCCGCCACGGAAAAAAAAAAAAACCGTCACGGAAGTTCATTTCAGTAGTAGTGGATATACATATTCTTTTGGAGATGCTCTAAGGCAGCGACGGAGCTTGATCGGTAATTGGGGGGTGCCAATCTATCGTGTAGTCCCCCCTGCGGTGCGGCGTAGATGAGGTCCGGACTAGCCGTAGTCCTGCCGCCGGCTGCTCGCTCCTTCGGTCCTCACGTACGGTTTGCGTGACGGAGTAGAGGCAAAGGCAACAAATTGTTGTCTTGGCGACGGAGGCCGACCCCGATGCTGCTGGCCTACTCTCCGACACAGCAATATTTACGTGCAGCTGTAGATGTGGACCTTCAGAAAAATTGCAAGGCAAGGGGGCAGCCCTAGCTTGGCCCCCTCTAAGGAGACCAACAGAAAACGCGCTAAGGCCAGTCTCAATGGAGAGTTTCATTGCACTCTTTCCAAGACTATAAGATGAAATAAAACTTGGATGAAACACCCTCCCTCAATGCAAAAGTTTCATTCGAAAGTTTCATATGCATTTAATTCCATGACTCATAGAGAGTTGGTATGTGTGCCAAAAGAGTTTCACCAAGATGAAACTTTTACCTTCTCTCTCCTCAGAGTTTCATGCAAAAAGTGAACTTTTGATGATGTGGCACCCTATTTAATGTGCATGAAACACCTATAAAACTCCCATTGAGACTGCCCTAACAACCCAAATACAAAAATAGCAACTAACGAAGCCTCATGGGCAAAGGAATTGAAAGAAAATGGCCCAAAAAGGGAAAGGAGAGTGTCCAGTAAACAATGTTAACACAGCTCTCCTAAAAAGGTTGTAAAATCAAAAGACGACTTTGTTTTTTCTATAAGAGGAGAAAATTTCCGTCGTCTGCCCTCAGCCTTCCTCCAGCCCTCTGCCTTCCCGTCCGTAGAGTCCAGCAGAGAAAATTTCTGTCTCCGTATACGACTCCTGCCGCATCGACGCCTTGCGTACAGTCCGTATAGGACTCCTGCTGCGTCGATCGACATACTGAAACCGCCTCTGGAAGTTCAACTTGGTCAAACCAAACGATGCCGCCTCAGATGTCAGATCCCCGATTCCCCGGGAGCGGCTGATGCCGTCGCCGAGGGCAGCGAGTACCAGAGGCAGATGCAGGAAGCAGTGGTGTTGGCGAAGAAGCAGAGCGAGTTCAAGTTACTCGTCGCCGCATCGTCCTGTAGTAGCAATAACAGCAGGAGGAAGAGGGCGCCCAAACAGGATGACGAAGAGGCGGTCGCACTCTCCAATTATGGACGTGACGTGGACGGCGGCGGCGGTGTCCGAAATCGATCGGATAAGGACGTCGACGATCTCGGTGACGAGGTGGAAGAGATTAGGCGAGAAGGCGCAGCTCGAACGGAATATCCAGGAACGCGATGAGGCGAACACGAGGAAACTGATGGGTCGGAAGCCGTCCATGCACGAGCAAGCTCGACGATCCGAGGCGGTGGACAGCGGCGACACCTCGGAGCTCAAGGGGCTGATGAGGTGCGCGGTCCTCGATGACGAGTTCCTCTTTGACGGCGTAAGGCAGACGGACGCCGAGGAGAGGGAAATCTACGAGCGTGTTGTCCAAGGCCGGTCAAGATGGAGGCGGCACAGGCGACTACTACCGGATGCCCGATGCAAACGACGACGCCGCGAACGTGGACCAGAAGAGTAGGCTCTCCGTGGCGAAACGGCGGCACGACGACGATTGCGAATCCAGAGGTGCCAAGGGGAAGGCTTTCTCGGAGCAGGAGTCCTGGGAAGAGCAGCAGATCAGTAAGTTTCGGCTGCAGTTTGGATCGAAGGAACGCGGCAGCGGCGCTAGCGATGAATACGAGCTCGTGTTCGACGATGCCATTGAGTTCATCAAGTCAGCAGCAGCGATGGCGGGCACGGAGCAGGATAAAGAGGCGGAGGCGACGAAATCGATGCCAAGGTCACGCTGCAAAGGGAGCTCCAAGACGTTCAAAGTCCTGTTTTTTTTTTAGGTTTGTTCATGATATACAAGGGCCCCATCTACCCAGCACAACCTTTCGCATACATCCTTTCGCATAATGTCAAGTGATATACAAGGCGGTAAGAAAAGATGATGAGATCAGAATGAATACGTTAGTGGCGTCATTTCGCATACATCGATCCTTTCGCATAATGTCAAGTCTAATAAAATTATAATGATATAAATATAAATATAAAAACTATAGCTTTTAAGAAAAAACAACACATAGATGTCTAGATTTTTAGATAATGTTGTGCATCTCTTTTCTCCTGTTGACACTTGATAAATTTAGGCAATGGCATTATGACGTCTGTTATATTTTGGAGTCATGCACTCTATTCTCTTGTTTAAATAAAAAATCTATCAAACGTCATAACAAGTACATGTAATTGAACTGTAGCAAAAAGCTAGCAATCTTAATTTTGATATGGTTAACCATTGCAACGAAGATGGTCAGGCAAAGTCGGCGTGGGAAAAAAAAAGAGAAAATTTCTGTCCGATCGTGCTTGATTGTGTGTTCTTTTTTTCCAGGACTCTAGGGGCGGTGGACAAAAATGTTGGTGAACGAAAATTTTCTCTCTTTATATATCCCGTTGCAACGCACGGGCATATTTGCTAGTTTAAAAACAATAGAGTAAAAGTCTATTTTTGACCATCGAACTTTTGGCAAAGTCCGAGAATGATCATCGAATTACAAAACAAAAATCTTTGGCCATCCAACTTTTAAAACCATTCATATTTGACCATCGAGGCGGTTTGGTGGATGGTTTCACGATGTGGACGCCATGTGGCGGTGGGGCCTAGTTGTCAGCCTACTTCTCTCTTCATATCGACAACCGAATCCTGCGGCAAAGACTACCATCGCTAGATGGGCTCCATTTGTCATCTTCATCTTTCCAGCTCGTGGTCGGTCCCCATGGTTGCTACTCTTTTGATCCCGTGGGCAAGAGGGACGGAGCATGGAGCAGCGCAGAATTCAGAGGAGGAGGTTTGGCATGGGCAAGAGGCTCGGAGCATCCCGATGTGGGGATGGGATGGCGCAGGCATGCGAGCAGCCGCCCTACCGCTGCTCGCCCGGCGCGCGCGTGCGCTTGCCGCCTCGCGGGCATGCATCTTGGCGGCAGCGGCCGCCTGCCGGGCGGCGTGGCAGCGTCGCGTTTCGGCCAGTGGCCTCGGAACGCAGCGCGGCGGCTTTGCGGCGACCACGTCGGCGCGCAGCGTGCGTCTGTCGCCGTGTACGCGCCCAGCGCATGCAAGCGGTGGCGCTGCGGCGCCGGGCACGCGCGCGTGAAACTCACCACTATAGGATCGTAGGTGCCTGGGGGGTGAATAGGCCTGGTCAACTGCCTGATCGGTGGCCGGGCGACCTCGGCTCACACCTAAGCGACACTGCCGCTCCAAAGCGGCTTCTTTGCTCCTCTGCGAACAAAGGTTAGCTCACGAGTTCAAAATCGTCCTATGAAATTTAGATCGGATAAATTTTCTAGCTTCCTGGCGGTATATATTGATCGGAAGCTAAAACAAGTCGATCGAGTGTAACAGTAGATCGACCTCAAACCTAAATCTCCTCAACAACAACAATAAATATGCAATATATACACATCCGTGAAGCGGGATAATTTGCAAGTTTTGGAGCCTGTCTCCCCGCGCCAGCGAGCACGGATCCGGGTTGATCCAGCTTGAGTGCGTTAGGGCGCACGTGTGCGGCGGCGCCGTGTACCGCGGTAGCGTGCGTGCACCGGCGGCGACGCGGCAACGCGTGCAGCGTCTGTTCGCCGGCGCCGCATGCGAGCAGCTCGCGCCGCGCCCGCGCGTGGCGTGGCGGGCGGCTTCGCGCCCGCGCCGCGAGGGCGCCGCATGAACTGCTGCTGGTGCCGTGCTCCGCCCTGGGTACCGCAGCGTGCAGGCGGCGAACGCGTGAGCTCTATCTGCGCGCCGCGAGGCCGTGGCGAGCCGCAGCACGCTGCGGCGTCGCCGCAGTGCCACAACTTGCACGCCTGCGCGTGGCCACGGCGGCCGCGACACGTGCGCCCTAACGCATTCTTGCGTGGATCAAACCGGGATCCGTGCTCGCGCTGCCGCTGGGAGACGGGCTCCAAAACTTGCAAAATTATCACCGCTTCCGGACGGTATATATTGCATATTTATTGTTGTTGTTGAGGAGATTTAGGTTTGAGGTCGCATCTACTTTGTTTACACTCGATCTACTTGTTTTAGCCCTCGATCTGGCAATATATACCGTCTGTGAAGCTGTGAAAATTTATCCCATCTAATTTCTTCATACGTGATTTTGAACCGGTGAGCCAACCTTTGTTCGGCAGAGGAGCAAAGAAGTCAGCTTTGAGCGGCAAAGGTCGCTGGGTGTGAGTTTACAGTGCTGCCCGGCTTACTCGATCGTATTCGAGTTGATTTTTGAAACAGGCCTATTCACCCCCAGGCGTCTAGCGATCCTATAGTGGTGAGCCGCACGCGCTGCTGCGGTGTTGCCGCCAGCAGTGCGCGCCATCGCTTGCACGCTACCGCTGCGGGCCACGGCGCGACCGCGACGCTGCGGCGCCGACGTGGTCGCCGCAGCCGTCGCGCGCGCGCACGCCGGGCGCGGCTAATGGCGAGTCGCACGCCAAGACGCCGGGCCGGTGTTACGGTGCCGCCGCCGATGCATTACCGCGAGGCGGCGTAAGTCGCACGCTGCTGGGCGAGGCCAGGTACGGGTAGGGCGGCCGCCGCGAAGATTCTCGCCGCATCTCACATCGGGGATGCTCCGAGCTCTGTTTGCCCATGCCAAGCCTCCTCCTCTCGCGACTCTCGCGCCGCCCATGCTCCGGCCCCTTCTGCCCACGGATCAAAAAAGAGTAGCAAACCATGGGGACCGACCACGAGCCGGAAGATGAAGATGACAATGGAGCCCATCTAGCGCTGGCTGGTGCTGCAGGATTCGGGTTGTCGATATGGAGAGAAGTAATGACAACTCAGGCCCCACCGCCACATGACGACCCACATCAGCTAAACCATCCGCCAAACCGCCGGCGGTTAAATATGAATGGTTTTAAAAGTTTACGGTGGCCAAAGATTTCCGCTTAGAATTCACGAAAGACTCGCTGCGCTAAAAGTTCGATGGTCAAAAAT